>CM077792.1:32306591-32364091 GCA_039737535.1 Lagodon rhomboides | reverse complement strand
AAAACACACACGTCGGTGCTGCAGTCACAGTGCAGTAATGGTGATGATAACAGACAAGCCAGCTGTAATCTTTACAAATGTCATGTCTCTATAATGTTTTAAATATTGTAATAAAGTTTTTTTTTTTTTAAATGTCATCATGACGTCATTGATCAGATCGGTGAATGAAGACTTTAGGGCCGATCACAAAAATTGAAAAAAATGTGAAATATCGGCCGATCCGATCAAGCCGATCCGATCGGCGGAAAGTCTAATTCACAGGCTTGATTACAAAAGGTGAAAATCACAATAAGTCTGACAACTGCGGTTATGTGAAAGGAGAGTTGGTTCTGGTTCAGTTCTGTGAGCTGCTCATATACAGGAGCAGCTCTACAGCGTTTAAGTTTCAGGTTTTGGTGAGCGTTTAACGAGATGACGTCACTAACGACACTGTCGTCTTTATAATGACGTAGTTTCACAGTCTGAAGTTTCATTTGTTTGATGACAAACTGAGACTTTATTGACTTGGAAAATGATCTTTTAAGTTGTCAAACATCATTTGTGTGATTCATGACACAATTCAAACAGAATCAGAAAATTATTTGTCTGTTGCCAGTCACTGTTGTACAAACTGTTGTTCAAGTTAGATGGAATTCTGTGAGTATTATTTTAATCCAGTGTGTTTGCTACTTCCTGTTGGTCCGTGTCCCTCCCATGTTTCTGTCCCGGTGTTAACATGACGCTGTTACGTGTCCGAACCACTGAATTATGTCTGTGATGATGTCATCTTCTAAGTAATGTTATTTCAGTTTAGTACTTTTTTCTTTTTGTTTGTTTTGTGATCATTTATAAGATTCCTGTACAGAAAAAAACTCACCGCAGCCGCAACAAGTTAACGATGCTGCTTGTAGACGCTGCTCGTTCAAAAGGTGTGTGTGTGTGTGTGTGTGTGTGTGTGTGTGTCTGCAGCCTGCCTCACTAACTGTACTGTAAGTAGCGGTTTGCCGTGTTCACCTCACAGCAGTGTTTGCTGTTGTTCTTCCTCTCTCTCTCTGTCTTTGTTTCCTCCAGTCCCTCATGTTGTATTAAACCACCTCAGCAGCCAATCAGGTATCAGGATTTCAACCAGAATCTTAAACCTTCCGCACCTCCATCTTCATCAGCGTTTCTTCTGTTACTCCCTCCTCTCGTCTGTCTTTGGTTGTGTGTGTGTGTGTGTGTGTGTGTGTGTGTGTGTGTGTGTCTGCATGCTGTTGATCAGCTGATCACAGATTTCTTCCCCTCTGCAGTGAGAGTGACCAGCCGGCTGTGCTGCATGCCAACACACTTCAGCTCCGTTCACACTGCAGATACACAGGCTGCTGCTCAGATCTGAGTTTAATCTGCTCATGTCTGCTGTCCGATCAGATATATCGAACATTAAGATGAGCTGAAGGCTGCGAGAGGAGGAACATTAACAGGGCAGGTCGACTGCTGGTCCGGCTCTCATTCTGTCTTTAACCAGAAGATACACAGAAGTGTAGGATGCAGTGCATCAGATTCTGAATCAGGATGCTCTCCATCTCCCCTGAAAGCACTGCAGCATCGATCAACAATTACCTCCTGTGGTATGAAATTAAAGGGATATTCCGGTGTAAGTTTAATCCATGGTCTAACACACCGTGACACCGAGTAAGACTCCCCCTCGAGAGGTCAAGTTAGCTGACCGCTAGCTTAGCTAGTTTTAGCAACCTCAGAAAAGACCGCACGATAACAATACACTGCAGCTTATGTCTCCAACTAGAAACCGCCATCAAAAAGCCACAATTAATGGTGAGAACAGCAGCAAACTTCAGCAACAGTACATGTACAGTCCCAGCACACAGTACGAAGCATCAAACATCTGCTAGCTTTGCTGGATTTGTATTAAAAACACAGCACAACTCACCCTCTCCTCCAGCAGCCTGCCTGTGTGGGGAAGCCCTGACGAGTCGATTACCGAGCGCAGTAGATTTCTGCAGCTCAAGGATGAAAATGTCTGATTATTACTCCATTACTTCTGTTATTTTCCCTGTCAGCTCTCGAGAATAAGAACTGAGCGTTCCATGGAGTAATAATCAGACATTTTCATCCTTGAGCTGCGGAAATCTACTGCACTCAGTAATTCGACTCGTTTTTTTGTGGCTTTTTGATGGCGGTTTCTAGTTGGAGACATTTTTTGATGACGGTTTCTAGTTGGAGACATAAGCTGCAGTGTATTGTTATCGTGCGGTCTTTTCTGAGGTTGCTAAAACTAGCTAAGCTAGCGGTCAGCTAACTTGACCTCTCGAGGGGGAGTCTTACTCGGTGTCACGGTGTGTTAGACCATGGATTAAACTTACACCGGAATATCCCTTTAAGTTCCAGGAACGTTTCCTCAATGTGACCAGAGAACAGTGGCATCAAATTAAAGGAACAGTTCAGCCAAAAATGAAAATCCAGTCTTCATCTCCTCCCTCCATGCTGATGGAAAGTCAGGTGAAGATTCTAAGTGCTGTATCGCAGGCAACTGGACGTTTCTCAGGTTCTTGAAGACATTTCACGTTTTCGTCTCATTCAACGATGATCATCTTGGATGAGAGGTGAAACAACTTTAAGTTGCTGAGTTCCTGTAGTATAAAAGGCCAACATTTATACGTTTGACCATCCTGAAGCGTCAGATCCCCGTTTGTTGCTTCCTCATCATCTAAATTCAGATTTGACGCCTCAGTTTGACAGTTTTTAGCGTTTTGCTCTCTCCAGTCCTGGAAAAGATTATGAACAGAACATATTTGGCGCTGCAGTGTGAACGGAGCCTCAGACTCACCGTCATCAGATTTGAATCCAGTGCGGACGATTCAAATCAGCACTCGCTGGTTGGACGATGAGCCGTCCTACAACCAGGACGCACACACCCGTCAAACACAGCTCCTGTTACTAACGCCACCTTCATCTCTCTGTCGCCCCACAGTGCCCACAGCTGGTATGACCCGGCTGGTTCGCTCCAGGACTCACTCGGCCTCCAGCGTGGGCTCCACAGACGGCGTCCGGAGCCGCAGTGCCACCAACACGCTGCCGGAGGGCGCCAACTCCACCAGCCCCGAGCACACAGCCGCACAAACCATCGAGATGACTGCGTAGGACTCTCCCTGCTCCGTCTGCTCTCTCTTTACTCTCTGATTCTCCTTCCTTTCCTCTGCTCCTCAGACGCTGTGTGCACTCAGAACTTTCCTCTGTCTACGACGCAGCCCAACAGTTCTAGTCGTTAACGTTCTTCCCAAAGAGACGAGAACGGTCACCTCTTACATCACACGCAGTAGAGCCGACCGCTGTCACAAACGGTCAGGTGTCAGCGGCAGCCATGTTGGCGCCACTCTCCTGTACTCTTTAGGATGATGATGTCGGTTCAGGTTTCACCCCCCTCCTCCCTGGAGCCATGCGGTTGCCATGGCGACTGTAGATGTAACTGTACATGGATTTGAGCTGGTTCATATTTATATTCAGTTGTGTTGTGTTTCTACAGTAGACTGTTCAGACCAGATCATCACTTCTCCTCCTTTAGTTTGGTCCTGAGCTCTTCTTTCTATTATTACGCTCTTATTATAATCATTATTATTTTGTAATGACTTGTTGATGGTGGTCTGTGTTGGTTGCTAAGAAGCTCGTTTCTGAGATGATGAACTCTTTTCCTGCCCTTCAAATTACAGTGACTTTAAGGGAATATTTCACCAAAAATGTAGGTGCACTGAACGCCGCTGCAGCCCTGGAATACCTGACAAAAGATCTGTGAGTAACCAGAAGAATGTGATGGAAGAGCTATTTGACAAGTTCAGATTATAACTCTGCTTCAGAAATCATGTAGCGTCACAGTATCGACACACTTTGTGCTCCTAAGCTCAGCAAAGTATTCGAAAAAATAAATACCTAGAAATTTCTGAAAAGCCCAGAAGATGTTAAAAGAAGAAGTACTTACGGGCCACTCAGAGAAGAGTAAAGACTAAGTATTTGTGGTGTAGCAAACATAACATGTTCTCATCCAGGTGTTAGACGAGTGTTTGGCCACTTTTCCACCAAACCAGCTGTTCTTGAACCGGTTCTTTTCCAGATTCTCAGAACTTTATTATTATCACGTGAACCAGCTCCCATTTCCACCAAGTTTGAGCCGATCAAATAATGAAAAAATATTTTGTATCGTAACTTAATTTAATCACTATAAATCCCAATAAAAATGTATAAATCACCCACTGAGTGAGTGGAACCGTTGTAATCATGAAAAATCAAATGAGCTTCTGCTCCCGAACACAAAACCTCCTCGTTTCTTGATTCCAGCTGTGAAACAACTTTTCAGGTTCTGAACCAAACTACTTTAAGTCCAGACGCTCCAAATGGCTCAAAATTATGTGCACAAACCGAAATATAATGAAAAAACTAAAGCATAGTTTAGTGATTTGGTTTTAATGTTAATGCACGAGAGGCACAAAGTCTGTTTCATCAGATTTGAGCTCTCCTAACTGTTTTCCTCTCTGTCAGCCACTCGATATTGTGGATATCTGATATCTGATGCTCGAGTTTAAACTGGACCTCAGTTGTGTCCGAGAGAGTGACAGCTAAAGGAAAGCGCAGGTTTTTGTCCGGTGTTCCAGGCTCCGGACGATGAATCATTGATTTAAATAAATGACCATGTTAAGGTGAAATGTTTTCCTTCTTCTCTAACTTCTTCCTGTGGAGGGGACCAGTTACCTCACGTGTTCCTTTTCTGTTCCTGTATGTGAGTCCAGCGTTACCGAAGCTGCCCTGCACTCTGTTCATCGCGCCCGTCAGCATGCTCGTCGTGGAGTTTTGGCATGCAAACTGTACAGTGGTATCAGTCTCGTGAGTAACTGAGATGTCGCGCAGCTGTAAATCTGCCTCTCGTCAACTCAGAGACAGAAAGAAAAACACCTCCACGGATAAATCAGAGAAGTTAAGACTGGATTTCTTCCACGTGGTGTTGCAGTTACAGCTGCACTTCTCTGTTATACCTTTTGTAAAAAGAGTTCTCTGGTGTGATGCTGAAGAACAGCTCCCAGAGCTGCAGGAGATCAATCCTGGTTTGTTAGCAGCTTTCAGAAGTACGACGGAGTATTAGGGCCATACTAAGAGGAAAAAAAATTAAAATAAAAAAAAAAATTGGGGGAAATTACGAGAATAAAGTCGTAATAATACGAGAATAATGTAATAATAATACAAGGGGAAAAAAGTCGTTTTAATGAGAATTAATGCTCTTTCTTGTAAGAGTTCTCATTAAAATTACTACTTTATTCCCGTAATATTTTGACTTTAATCTCGTAATATTATGACTTTATTCTCGTAATATTATGACTTTAATCTCGTAATATTTTGACTTTAATCTCGTAATATTTTGACTTTATTCCCATAATATTTTGACTTTAATCTCATAATATTATGACTTTTTTCTCGTAATATTATGACTTTAATCTCGTAATATTTTGACTTTAATCTCGTAATATTTTGACTTTATTCTCGTAATATTTTGACTTTAATCTCGTAATATTATGACTTTTTTCTCGTAATATTATGACTTTAATCTCGTAATATTTTGACTTTAATCTCGTAATATTTTGACTTTTTTCTCGTAATATTTTGACTTTAATCTCGTAATATTATGACTTTATTCTCGTAATATTTTGACTTTATTCTCGTAATATTTTGACTTTAATCTCGTAATATTTTGACTTTAATCTCGTAATATTATGACTTTATTCTCGTAATATTTTGACTTTATTCTCGTAATATTTTGACTTTTTTCTCGTAATATTTTGACTTTAATCTCGTAATATTATGACTTTATTCTCGTAATATTTTGACTTTATTCTCGTAATATTTTGACTTTAATCTCGTAATATTTTGACTTTATTCTCGTAATATTTTGACTTTATTCTCGTAATATTTTGACTTTAATCTCGTAATATTTTGACTTTTTTTCTCGTAATATTTTGACTTTAATCTCGTAATATTTTGACTTTTTTTCTCGTAATATTTTGACTTTAATCTCGTAATATTTTGACTTTTTTTCTCGTAATATTATGACTTTATTCTCGTAATATTATGACTTTATTCTCGTAATTTCCCCTCCAAAATATTTTTTTTTCCTCTTAGTCTGGCCCTAATACTCCGTCGTACAGAAGCATTAAAACGTGTCCAGATTAAAAACTCAGCGAGGAGTTTTCTGAGCTGACAGGGTCGACCCACAAACTGTATCTCTGGTTCACACAAGGTCCAATATTTAGTTATTTTATTCTATATATACTAACTGTAATTCTGCCGTCTGTTATTGTTCTTAATATTTATGACACTATTACTTTGAGTTTGTACTGAAACACTGGTAGCTGTTCTGTTGCTCTGACGTTTGTTGTTCCCCGACTTTTAATGTAAACAAGGTTTGTAATGAAATAAAGCTCGTCATCCAAAAAGGTGCTTTGACCTGAACGTTTATATCAGTTTAGATCAATACTAGTTTAAAAGCAGGATGACTGTAGGCCTGTTGGTCAGCCTGCTGAGGATTTCTTTCATTCAACAGCCAAGTGTCCTTTTCACTTCAATTAAATCAGGATTTACACGCAAATAAAAACCCAGCAACATTAAAGGCAGATTTTCATTGGAAGATGTGTCACTTTGGGGATCGTCAGTAAATCGGAAGGAAAAAAAAGGCTGATCAATGAGAAACTGATTTATTGTCTGAAGTTTTTTTGTTTTTTTTACATTATTTTGTCTCCACGGGCAAACACACAACATGTCTGCTGTGATTTCAGGCTGAAACAAGTGCAACAGATAAACAGACTGATGATCAGAGACATCAGTGGAGATCTGCTGAGGCCCGTCAGCAGCGAACACATGCTGGTTTCTAGAAGAACAAGAGTCTGAGGCTGCGAGGAGGCAGCAGCAGGGTTTAGGTCGGGCTGCAGGGTTGTTGTTGGGCTCAGCTGGCAGCAGGTGGCGCTGTTTTGCTGCAGAGTCGACCCAGCAGACCGGCCATCTGCAGCAGGGAGTTCACACCTTCAGCCACCCTCATGTGAGTGTAACCGATCTCCTGCAGGAGAGAAGCAGGAAATACAACATCAGGTAAGAAGTTCAGATCATGAGGAAGTCTTTCTGTTTTTTTGAGCAATATATACGATATATATCATCATCATCATGAGATATATTTAACTTACCAGACTGTTCTAAGCACCGATCGTCATCCCTGCACTGTTGTTTCAAGGTATTGTAATATTATGATATTTGATTTTGTCGCCCAGTTCTAGCATTTATGAGGTCTTGTGAGGAGGATTCAGATGTAGCCTTCATTTTAAAGCTACTGTTACTGGAGCTCATGAAGATGATCTCAAAGAGGCTAAAGGAAGACTGGCAGCAGGGGGGAAAGCTCAGCCTGGCTCTGTCCAAAGCTGAACAAACTAAAACGCCAACCAACACCTCTAAGCCCACGTTTATACGTAGCAGGGTATTTAGAGAAATTAATATTTCCCCTCCTCCTTTTTCAAAAACAACATCGTGCACACAACATCGTTTTCAAAAAAGTTGTCATTTCCATCAACCCGCATAAATACGCCGTCGAGCGCCATTCTAACTCTGCCAAACCTCTGGGCGGCAGTGTAGGGAGAAGGATGAAGCCATGCAAGCCAATCAGAATCCTCAGAATCAACAACAACGAATAACACGAGCGACTTCCTGTTGCTTTCAAAACAACGCTCACATGACGTTAAGCATTTTCTGGCGCATAGCCTAATGAGCGTGAGAAGCTAAAACCCCGTTTCTCCCAGCTGACACGACAACACATAACCGGAGTTTTTAGAAATAATCGTTTTCTGTGATAAAAACGGGGTTTCGTGTAAATGAGAGGCCAAACCGCCTGGAAATATCTGCGTTTTCCCTTCGTGTAAACGGGGCACAAAGCTGAACAAACTAAAACGCCAACCAACACCTCTAAGGCCCCGTCCTGACGCACATGTTTTGCATCGTTTTGGCCGATCGTCCACACGGATCCTGTAAACGCACTTTTTTGAAAACGGGTCTCAGGGTGGAGAAATTCGAAAACGCAGCCCCTCCGTTTTCGTGTGGACGGTGAATCCGCATACTTTTCGATACGATGACGTCATCGCCCCACCGGACTACATGCTTGTGTTGGTGCTGCAGAAGATATTGAGCCTATCAGGGTCACTGGGGCAAAATATTCTGCTCCTCTGCAGCGACGCTGAGCAGAAAAAGGATTATGGACCACCGACTAGCTATTTTCATCTTCTTCTTGTTGTGTTCGGTTTCTCCTTCAGCTGTCTGTTTGTATACAGCGCTAAAGCTTTATGCACATGCTCCGTCTCTTCTTCTCCGTTTTTGGTGAATTTCCAGCGCCACCTACAGGCCTGGAGTATGAACTACAGCGTATTGAGTCGTTTACAGTGGATCCATGTGGACGCAAATATTCTTGAAACGATGCCAAGGAAGACGGATAAAAAAAGATCGTTTTGGTACGTGTGGACGGGGCCTTAAGCTCACTGATTAAAGCAGTTTAACTTTTTTCTAGATACTGGCGGCCCCTGTGTAAAGATGTGGTACGAGCAACACCTCTTGATCTGGTGAACATTTGTTCTGAAAGCGAGTGAAAGAAGACGCAACGTATTTTGACGATAGTGAAACTTCATTTTGGTGCCGACTCTTTCTCACCTTGATGAACTCCAGTTTGAGGTACTCGGCCATCTGGTAAGTCTTGCAGACCCTGAAGATGTTTCCGATGATGTCCTCCGGAGAGTAGCCCAGCGCCCACAGCTGCTCCACCACCTTGTAGGCCTCATCGATGTTCGCGTCCACGCAGTGTCCCAGCATGCTCTTCACCAGCAGAGGGTGAGGCTCGTCGCACACTTTGAAGACGTTCTCGCTGTTGATGTAGCCGAAGCCGGAGTTGGTGGACTGAAGGTTGTTCAGCGCCTGCGAACACAAAAACAGGAAGTCAACCAAACAGCCATGCGAATTACAGCTGAGCGCTGGACTCTGGACTGGAGCCCTCACCTGTCTCATGTCCCCCTGGGCGGTGAAGATGATGGCCTCCAGCCCGTCGTCAGACACCGACAGACGCTCCTGCTCCACCACCTCCTGCAGACGGGCCAGGATCTGTCCGTCCGTCAGCTTGGAGTAACGCAGCACCGCGCAGCGAGACTGGATCGGCTCGATGATCTTATCTGAGGCGTTGCAGGCGAGAGCGAAACGCGTCGTCTTCGAGTAGATCTCCATGATCCTCCTCAACGCCTGCTGAGCGCCGTCTGTCATGCTGGAATCAGGATGAAGAATTGATCGTTCATGCAGAAGGTATAAACTTCCCGTTCGTTTTCTTTTGTCCTCTCTTCTGTTCTGGTTTAATTGCAGCCGAGTGGCTGTTGAGTTGGTGCCACTTCAAACTGTTCTCATGATGGAAGGAAATGCACACAACTTTGATTTTCCTTTCTGATGATTTTCTGTAAATTTGGTTGAAATGTACTTTACATGTAGATTAAAAAAGACAATTAAATGATTGATGGCACAGTCTGCTGTAACGTTCACTCCCCCGGTGATACACCTGTCGTCTCACCTGTCGGCTTCGTCCAGGATGATGATCTTGTGTCGTCCTTTGGGCAGTGTGACTTTCTGCTGAGCAAACATCTTGATCTTGTTCCTCACCACATCGATTCCTCTGCAGACACACAACAGTCAATATTGACTCATGTACGTACAAACAACAGTGATTTAAGCCAGCAGGAGCAGCTGGAGTTTGAGGGTCAACGTTCACTGAATCTTGAACCTTGGAAAGAGTATAAGGTAAATAAAGTATAACACAAAATCTTAAGTCAAGGTCCACTTATTTTGTCCTTTGAATCAGAGTTACCTCAGACAGGAGACTCACCTGTCGTTTGAAGCGTTGAGCTCCAGCACAGCATCTTTCATGGAGGCTCCCAGCAGAGCTCGGGCCAAACACAAGATGCTGGTGGTCTTTCCTGTGCCTGGAGGACCTGGAGCACAAGACGGATGTGATTATTTGTCTCACCGACGAGAAAGATTTACACCAGGATGGTTCTGTCTACGATTGGCAAAAAAGTTAGTACCAGTGTATTAATTTTGGTTTAGAGCGGAAATGACTAGATGATTAATTGATTGGTTCATCTAGATAGAAGGTCCAGCTGTATAAATGCAGACGATTTTTTTTATAGATGCAATTTAGTTGGCTGCAGAGTTTGACTTTATTATTAGGTCACTTTCAGCAAGTAGAAATGCAGAAAATGTAAATGGACTTAGGGATGTTGTCATTCTCCCTTTACCATGATATGAGACTATACATCATCTTTGATTTTGAATATTATATATACTTTTCAGGACAGTGAATCAACAAGCTGTTCTCAGAGGAGAATAAGGTCCCAGAACACTGTTTGAAGCTAGAGAGGTGGCAGGGTCCGCCACATATAAACAAAGTAAAGCGGTATAAATTTGAGGTCATTTTGTTTATTCAGTCATGAAAACAAAGACAGTTTGTTTATTTTGTTTGTTTAATTCTTCACTTCTGATTAAACAGAACTGCTCCTTTAAAGCCCTGATAAAAAGGGTCAGGGGACAGAGATGGATTTGGTCGATCGGCTTCTTTACTTGTGACTCAAAAGTTGAATGTTTTTTATTTGTAAGAAGTGTTGTTTGGTTTATTTTGTTCTATAAAACAATTCTGAGTTATGTGACGTGTACATGCATCACACATGGAAATATGTAGGTGATGAGCTTTTGTGTCTAACTGTCAGATTTGTTTCTGTCACTTCAATAAAAAGTTAAATTTGCTGTGGCGGCTCCTAAACTGTGGAATGATCTGCCTCTGCACGTTAAACAGGCCTCTTCTCTACCTGTTTTTAAATCCCTTCTTAAAACCCATCTCTTCTCTGTGGCCTTTGACACCTAGTAAGATGTCGACTGTATTACTTGACTTAATTTCTTATTTTGAAACCCTTTTATTACAAGGCTATTATGTTTACTCATGTTTTATGCCTTCTAACTTATTGTTGTTTTTATATGTAATTTTGCACCTATGTGAGCTGTTATGTCTTATATTTATGATGTCTTATTTATTTTGTCTGTACAGCACTTTGGTCAACTTTGGTTGTTTTTAAAGTGCTTAACAAATAAAGTTGGATTGGATTGGATTGGATAAAATGAAAAAAAAAAAGTTGAATGTTTTGAGTTGGTGAAGATCCTTCAGTCACAGAAAGATCTCAAAAACTACGTTATTGAAGAAGGTGCTCCAAAGCTCTCCTCCAGAGCAGCAGCAGCATGTAGCAGCAGCATGTAGCAGCAGCATGTAGCAGCAGCTCACTGGTGAGGCGGACTAGCTTTAATCTACAGTCTGTCTGGAGAAGAAATAAAACTAGTTTTCGTGTCCAGCCCTTCCTTTCTGTCCACACCGACCTGCGATGATGATGTTGGGGACGTTTCCCTCCCTGGCGAACACCTCCAGCCGGCTCACGGTCTCCTCGTTCCCCACGATCTCGTTCAGCTTCAGCGGCCGGTATTTCTCCACCCACGGCAGCTCGTAGGAGCTTTTAGCCGAGGTCTCTCCGGCCTCGGTGTCCGCCTTCTGTCCGCTCTCGGTCGGTTTAGTCCCACTTTCCGTCTCCGCCATCTCCACGTCCATGATGGGCGCTGCTGCTTCTGTCAGCCCGCGAACACAAGCGGAACTTTTCCCTCCCTGACAACCACGCGACAGTAAGCTGACGCCTGATTGGCCGAGCGTTTATCGGCGATGGCGCTGATTGGCCGACAGCGACACACTGAGAGCTCGCGATATTTTTACATCCACGGTGACAGAAATAAAAAGAGACGCCACAAACAGACAAAACAAACACAAAGCATTCACCGTAAACACACAATTAGTGAATTATACCAATATATTCTAATTACAAATCGTTCAGTTGTTCAGAAGTTGAAGAGTTAATGTAGACAAAGGTTTTTAGATGACAAATTATAAGACAGCATTTTTATTTTTATCCCTATTTTCATTTTAGCAACATTAATAATTATAATAGATGACTTATCAAACATGGAATTAAATACTAAAATGTGTGCTAAAATATACAAGAAGATCAAAGATAAAAATCTAAAATAATTACCAAGAAACCAATCAAATGAGCAGTCAATTCAGATAAAATGAGGACATGCTCGCCGATAAAATTAAGTTTTGAGAGGACACTGACTCAGACTTACAGTATATGTGTGTGTGAGTACAAGTATAAACAGGTAATAATAAATATATACTGTATACTGAGATGTAAACAGGTTGGAGACAGTAAGTAACCAGTTGAGTAAGCGGGTGAAGCTAGATAGTATGATATAATTATACTTCATTGATTATACTATACTTATTACTGTACAGTACCTGTAGCCTAAACAAAGTATGAATATGACAGTAAGCCTTTGGTGACATTGATGTATCTAGTAAACAGCGAGAGATTTAAATCTGCATTTATTGATTTTGAAAGACACAGTGCAACAAGCTTTAAATGCAAAACTGACATTCAGTCACTTTATAGAGTCGATATGATGAACATGATGGCGAACGTCGATATCCAGCCGACACAGAGCGACACCATCATCACACTGGGATGTTGTTTCTGTCTGCCTGATTAATGTTAGCTCTATTTTTGGTCTCTAACTCATGAGGGAAATCTGACTCTTCAGCTGGTAAATGCTCCACTGTGCTGGTCCCTAACTGCTCCTATCTGCTGTTTGGTGGTGAGCAGGTAGTGTGCAGTGGCGTTTACAGCTGAAAGGTGCATTGGATCTTAATTAGCTGATGTTTTCCTGTGTAAACAAACTAAATAAACAAACCCTCTTTGTTTTCATGACTGAATAAACTGAATAAACAAACTGACCTTAAAGGACAACACAATTTATACTGTTTTACTTTGTTTATATGTAAATATTATATTATAGGAGAATATATGTCATCTGTTTTTTTGATTGTTGTTATACCTTTTTGTTTTGAAGGGAATTAGAAGATATGTTTGGAAATCTGACAGGCATCAAGATCAAACTTAAGAAAAAAGATATAATTTTTTACGTATGATGGAGAAAAATCCAAAAGAAAAGAAATATATTTGTTGAATCTTTTCATTTTACAAGGTAAATACTACATCCATAAGTGTAAATGGTCATCCAAAAAAAACAAGTTTTTATGAGTTTAAAATAGAAATCAGACATTACATGCAGTTATTACCAAATATGAAAGACAGAAAAGCTATAAAAACCTTGGAATATTATAAATTGTTACAAACAGATATATGATTTAATAATACTTATAATATATACCTGTACTGTATAACATTAATACCCCTCTCTATGTATATATGTATATATTTTCTTTGTCTTTTGGTTTGGTAAAAAATAAAAAAAAAATGTAGCTTCCTATGCAGGAGTACTCCCAGAGACAGCCAAAACACTGAGCTAAAAGAGCACAAAATGCTCTGTAGAGTTTAGGGGGAAATGTGTGTGTGTGTGTATATTTACAAATTTCGATATTATACTATCTATGTTGCTTATAACTGTTAGTATTTATATGAATGTAATGTTGTATTTTGTTATCTTGTGTAGAAATGTTTGCAGTAAAGAGCATAGACATACATACATGTATATGACTCTATGGTAAAGAGGCCTAAGACCGGAAGTCGTCATCAGCCGAGCCTGAACCACTTCCTACTTCCGCAAACACAGCTCTGTGAAGCTTCCCCGTTTATCGGTTGATCAATGCGGCGGGTTGGCTTCTGCCTTTCGTTTCCTGGCTGCGTTTAATATTTCCAACAGTTCCGACATTTATGAGTGATTGATCGTCATCATGACGGCCAACAGCCGCTGTTCCGCCGCGGAGCCTCCGGGCCTGGAGACCCAGCGACGGGAGATCGAGTCTCTGCTGCGGCAGTGTGAGCTCCGCGCTGGGGACAGTTGGTGAGAGTCCGCCCGCTCTGCTACACACACACACACACACACACACACGCACAGTGACAGGGCTAACTGTTAGCATCACACGGCTAGCGTTACCTAACGCTTATTAATAGCTTTAGCGGCAGAGTCAAGCCGTTCGGGTGTCGGGGTGAGTTTGTTGGGACACTTTGACGGCTCGGTGTCGGGCGTTAGCCGCTGTTGCTGTGTAGCTCGTGCTAACCGAGCGGACGTTGCTGGCCGTTAGCCGTTGCCGCTAACGTTCACGCTAGCTTGTCAACCAGCTGGTGCGTTCACGGTCGCCTCGTACGCTTCCACTTTTGATTCTACCAGAGCTGGACTTCCCAGATTCGACTCCTCTCACGTCACCATCGTTTCACACTTTCACAGTGGTGGTGACAGTGAAGCAGAACTGCAGCTAACGAACATTTTCACTTTCAGCTGATCTGCTGATTATTGTGTTGAAGGAGCACTCTGTAGTTTTGGGGGAATATTAATCAGATGAGAAAAATCATCTTTGACTGATTTGTTTGTGCCTAAACAAACTAAATAAACAAACTGTCTCTGTTTCCATGTCTGAATAAACAAAAATAAATAAACAAACTGACCTTAAAGGACAACACAATTTATACTGTTTTACTATGTTTATACGTGGCGGACCCTGCCACCTTTCTAGCTTCAGACAGTTTGTTTATTCAGTTATGGAGAATATCATATCTACTACCTCATTAATATTGTAAATATTAAAACTCTGACTTTGTATTTCTTCTCCAAAACTACAGAATGCCCCTTTTTAAATAGTGAAAAATAGAGATACATACAAAAATAGGACATTTTACAGACATGAATATGTTAGTAAGATTCAAGATGTTTATTTTCACTCCGGTTGTAAAAATACACTCGTGTGAAATTCTTTTTTCTTAGAGACTCCCCTACAGAAATGGCAAATGGTTAGTTAGTAAATAAGATGTATATAAGAAATAGAAAAAATAAAAGTATCATGATAAATAAAGATAAAACAGAATCTAAATATGGACAGTGGGGATAAGGTGTGTGTGTGTATCTATTTATGTGTATGTACTTAAGACAATTCAATGTGCAAATATAATATAAATAGCAATAAAGGAAACAGTTTAAAAACAGGAAATAATAGTGATTAATTGAAGGTGCAGCAGCGATTGTGGCAGTAAACTGCATGATGTACATATCATATAAACCAATACTGATGTAGCCGAAATGACAACTAAATCACATTCAAAGTTAGAAAAACGGAATCAGGCTTCTAGTTTAGTTTCTTCTCATTCAGTCTGAACTCAGTCTGTCTGTGAAAGCAGAAGTGGGATCTCATGAGGTGGATCAAGACTTCAAACCTGATGCTCAAAATTAGATTCCCTCTGAGAAACAACTTTCAGCAGCTCTCAGTTAGAACAGAAACGTTCTGCTGTCGCTGGCACCAAACGGGGTTTTACCTTCACTTGATTTAATTCTCCGTTCACCGTCGACACGTTTGTAAATCACAAAGCCGAGCAGGAAACTTAAACACATCAGGTCAGTGAACTTTACTTTACACGCGCTCAGTCTGATAATACAAGTCCTTCGCCAGGATTGGTTTTACTGCCTGTGACGGTCCGTCCACGTCTGATCTGTGCTGTTATTGATTTTAGACGCATATTCTGATCTACACGTGGATGTTACACACAAAGACAGAACAAGGTGCATGTGCTGTTGATATTTTGTGAAAAGTTTGTCGCTCCTGGCGTTCATAAAGAGCTTTAGAGGAGATGTCAAAATCTCAAGACATGTTATATGTATTACAATATATCCTAAATATTTCAATATTATTTTTAGGCCAAATCACTCAAGTGAAAACATTCTGATATCAATATATCAGCCATATTTCGTGACAAATAAATGTGACAGCCGGGCATTTTACAATATGACAATAAACTTAACTGTGCACTGAAACAATAAACTTCACAGGGACCTAGTTGGAGAAAAGGTTAATTTTTTAACAGTTTATGGCGTCACGTTATTGATCGTTCCATCTCCAAACCCGACGGACAGGTGGCTGATACGTGAGCTGCTGTGTCTGGGAACTTTCCTTTCTTGGTTTTGTGGTTTAAGCAGAGTTTTACTTCCACATCAGCTGTACTGTCAGCACAGCTCACGGGTCAGTACAGGGCTGATTGATAATGACATCAGTATTATCAGCCTTTTCGCGAAGGGCTGTAACAACTAGACGTATTTTAGCGATCGAGTAATTGGTTGATTATTTTTCAGTTTGCTGTTTTTTCCGTAAACGTCAAACAAATATGAAAAATGTGGCTTTTTCGTAACACTTAACATTTGATATAAAACAGAGGAAACAGTAAAATTGTCACATTTGAAAAGCTAAAACCAGAGATTGTTCTTGTTCAACTTATCAAAATGACGGACGACGATATTTTCAGCTTCTGTCGCTGCCATCGAAGAATATTTACATACAGGTTCCCTTTTAGAAATAAAGTAATGAAGATATGTTCGTCACATGCAGGTACGTGGTGGAGCGACGCTGGTATGAACAGTGGAAGGGGTTTGTGGAGACCGGAGACCAGAACTCGTCGTCATTCCCCGGTCAGATCGACAACACCGAGCTGTTTGAGGGTCAGTAAACGCCTCATCACATCACGTCATCACAGCCAACAGCTCTCCTCGTCTTCTTCTTCATCTTCTCGCCTGTCTTCTTTACATATTCTTTGTCTTCCTCTTCTTCTACTGCTCCTTCACAGCTCTGACCTCTCACTTCTTTTTCCATCACTGTCATGATTCTGGAGAGATTTGTCTGTCTGCTCTGATCTAAGAGCCTCGACTACAGACTTTTTAAAATGATCTATAAACATGAGAACCTGTGATTTGCTTGACAGAAAGGTTGGTGACTAAATGATCCTGTTTCTATGATCTGAGACGCCTCAGACCACAGGAAACTTTTGCTTTGATGATCATCTGGATCGGACAAATGTGCTTAAAGTTGATGTTAGCCTTCATAATTAGTCAGTCGGAACAGGTTTAAATGCTTAGATGCTGACTGCGACGTCAGGTTTAAAAAAGTGTTTCCTGTTTTCAGATCTGGACTCGTACCACCTGAAGGAGCGCCTGGTGGAGAACGAGGACTTCATGTTGGTGCCGGCTGAGGCCTGGCACAAGCTGCTGGCCTGGTACGGCATGGTGGACGGTCAGCCGTCGCTGGAGCGCAAGGTGACGCCTCCACACGCCAGATACACGCCAGCCAATCGGTGTCGCCGTTTAATGTTTGGAGTCCAAAATGAGAGCGGTCGATATCTGGTGATTCTGGACTTTAGACAGTCTAACTCGTGTGTGTCTGTGTGTGTGTGTGTGTGTGTGTGTGTGTGTGTGTGTGTGTGTTAGGTGGTGGACCTGCCCAGCACCCTGAAGGTGGAGGTTTACCCTGTTGAGATCTTCCTCTGTCTCCATAGCAACATGGAGAACGTCATCACCGCACAGTTCAGCCGCGCAGACAACATTCGTGAGTTGGTTTTCGTGTTTGTGTGTTAGAGAACTTTGTGGGTATAAACGCTGACCTGACCTGAACTTCTGAGGTCCTGGTTTAGGTTAGGGTGTAAACCTGTGTGTGTGTGTGTGTGTGTGTGTGTGTGTGTGTGTGTGTGTGTGTAGAGTCGATCCAGAAGGCGATCTGCGAGGCCTTCTCGGTGCCTCCGGGCTCCGAGTGTCGCCTGTGGATGAAGAGTTCGGACAGCAGCTGCGAGCGTCTCAGGAACATCCACATGAGCGTGTTGGACGCCTGTCTGAGCTCAGGGATGGTGAGGACACACACACTCGCCACACACACACACCCTCTGACACACAGTTCCTCGTCACAGATATAATGTCACTTGATCCGTAGATTCGTACAGTCAGGTTTCTAATCAGGTAGATCCTGTAAACGATCCGGTGACTCAACACGAGACTCTTTCAAATCATTAACTTCCTCATAGCAGCAACTGTCCGACTCAGAGGTGTGTGTGTGTGTGTGTGTGTGTGTGTGTGTGTGTGTGTGTGTGTGTGTGTGTGTGTGTGTGTGTGTGTGTGTGTGTGTGTGTGTGTGTGTGTGTGTGTGTGTGTGTGTCAGACGGTGATCATGGAGACGAGGAATGCTGACGGCACCTGGCCGAGCTCCAGACCTCAGATCATGTAAGAACACACCTCCGTCTCTCTCGCTGTCTTTATTTTTCTCTTTGTTTGTTTTGCTGTGTTCCTCCTGCTGTCTGTCTTTCTCTTCCTTCCTCCCTCTTTCACCGCCTTTTCTTTTATTCCTCCCGTTCGTTCTTCCTGTCTGGGAGCTCTGCTCTGTTGTTCGACCTGTCTCCGTCTCCTGACTGTCAGACTCTGCTTTCAGTTTTGTTTTCTCTGAAAATCTCCTCCCTCCTCCTCCCCTCGCTCTTGCTTTTCTTTCTGTTCCTTGCTCAATCTCTTTTTTTTATCATTTTCTCATTCTTCCCCTCCCTTGATTTTGTGCTCGTCCTGCCCTCATCACTCGATGTTAATATATAATATTATAAACTGAAGGTGATGTACATGTGTCAGAGGAAAAGAAGTGCCAACTCACCCAAAATTTCAGATCTGTTCCCAGTTAATGTCAAAGATTTAACTGAAAAAGATCACGTTAAATCTCAAATTCATTCACCTTGTAAAAGTTATGATTAGTTTTTTAAGTTTGGCCCTATGAGCTCATTTTTCACTGGATTGGGTTGAGATTTGTCCTGAACATTAATGAGACCCTGAGGATTATTGACATCATGTATTTATTTGAATAGTTGCTGCAGAATGGTTACAGGAAGTCATTTTTTCAGCAAAAAAATCTGTCATTTTCAGAAATCTCCTCTAGTTTTTACTCTCTTGCAACCAGATGTTGGTCCTGTGTGGTGCTGAGGCAGTTAAAAAACACAGATCTTGTTAAATAGATAGAATAAAAAATAACAGACTGGATTTATCAATGTCTCCCAAAGACGTTGGCTGAATCATGAACTTGTCCTGTGATCCAGATCGACACCTCTGCATGCTGTTAACATGTTCACCTGTCAGTCACATCATGAGCTCAATGATCCCTGCAGAAAACACACAGTAACACATGTGGTCCGGTCTGAGAGCACCTGCCTTCACCTCCTCCTCCTCCTCCTCCTCCTCCTCCTCCTCCTCCTCCTCCTCCTCCTCCTCCTCCTCCTGTGTGTCATGTGAACGAGCTGAACAGTTGAACTGATCCGACATCAGTTTCATTCAGTCGGATGTGAACGTTGGTCTCATGAGCTTCTGGTTGTTCAGGAGGAACTCTGTGGAGGAGCAGGACTCGTACCGAGGACAGCCGGGAGTCTGCGGCCTCACCAACCTGGGAAACACCTGCTTCATGAACTCAGCGCTGCAGGTCTCACACACACACACACACACACACACACACACACACACACACACACACACACACAAGTTGGGTTCCCGTCTTCTAGTGAAGCAACTTTGAAGCTGAACTAAAAAAAAAAAGCAAATCATGCGTTTTCCATCAGCTAGTTCGAAACGACTAAACTGAGACATGCGAAGAGTTTCTTCTTCTTCTTCTTCTTCTTCTTCTTCACCTTCTTCTTCTTCTTCTTCTTCACCTTCTTCTTCTTCTTCTTCCCTTCTTCTTCTTCTTCTTCTTCTTCTTCTTCTTCTCCTTCTTCTTCTCCTCCTCCTCGTTACACTAAACCCTGTTTAAGAGGAGCAGAGCAGCACCATGAAACCTGCTCAGTACATAATTAACAGCTGGCTGGTGTCGGTGTTGCTCCTCAGGTTTCTCCACAGTCTGAATCCTCTCGGCTGCACTGAGTTTCTGCTCAAACCATTTTATATATGTTCATTTGAAACCTTAATTAAATGTGTTGTCAGGTATCAGGTCAGGTGTGTTTTAGTCTTAACTCCCCAGCATCAGGACACTCTTATCTCCTTATGTCCGTCCTAACTCGTCCCGTCTCCTCGTCTCTCTGCAGTGTCTGAGCAACACTCCTCCTCTGACCGAGTACTTCCTGCAGAGCTCCTACCTGGAGGAGCTGAACTTCACCAACCCTCTGGGTATGAAGGGTGAGATCGCCGAGGCCTACGCTGACGTCATCAAGCAGATGTGGTCCGGGAGGCATTACTCTGTGGTGCCGCGCGTCTTCAAGGTACCAAACTGGTTAACTGATCACTTACTAGCCGTTTTTATTCTGGGCAGTAAGCCACCAATCTGCCGTCCTTTTGGCGGCTCGCTCCGCGGATTTAGACAGAAGGCGGCAAACTGGTGGTCTGTTTTGTTCCACCAGTTTTGCCCCTCGGAGGGTAACGTTACACTTATTTGCGCCTCCATTGCTGTAAATCCGAGGCAGCAATGTGGTGGCAGATGCTGAGATGGGCGGAGGTGTGGATGACGTGCACTGCTGCGCACCCACAGCCGGGAGTTTTAAAACCAGGAAACAGCTGATCACAGCAGTCAGTTCGTCACTTCATCCACCAAGATGAGCAGCTGGAAAGCCGCTGAGATCCGGGAGATGCTAGCGTCTCCTCGCTCTCTGTAGCTGTCTTGGTTGTCCGCTTGTTGTTGCAGCGGCGAGCTAATAGCGGTCGCTACTTTCAAATTAAAAGCCCCCCGCTAAGAACCCAGTTCTAAACTCCGATGGGGTGCAATGTAAAGCTCTTATTTTGAAGACAAACTGCGAAAATGTCCCATAAGGAATGAATGGGACGGGGTCAAAAAAGTCGCAAAATCTTCGACGTTTTTCAAACATCTCCTGCTCTGGCAGACTTTGACCTAGAGACACCATTCAAACTTTAAAATGTAGGCACAAGTCTTATCTATTTGAGTTGTATTTGAACTTTCTTTCTACGATGTTTAGTTTTTGAACGGTGACCCTTAATTGATCGTGAGTGATTTTGAAAAAATTCAGAAAAATTCAGGATTTTCAATGTGTGTGTATTGCGGAATGTTCGCGCAGCACCAACTGGCAGAGTGGGGGAGCCTGAAAAAAACTCTCCGAAAATGTTTCTTTAGATGACGATCCTAGCCACAGATTTCACACTACAATAGTGATATTTTCCAAGAACGTAGCCACACTTGTCTTCTGTCTGGCAACGTGTCCACTTTATCGGGAGGATGTACGGTTTTTGAATTATCTGCGTCTAACCGACACAAACTCCAGCAACTGCCCCATAAGCCCCAATGTTAAACGGGAAGAGGATTTTGGGAGAAAAGCAGAAACTGCCCTGCTTCTCTTCACGCCCAACTTCCTGCTTCACGTCACGTCACATGTTGACGCCTACCAGAGGAGGAAAAGTGGAGGCTGTTTGGAAAAGGAGGAATATTACACCTCCCTTTTAGACAGACAAGGAGGCACATTGCAGCCTTTACCTTGCTGCAGATGTGCCACCTTTTCTATCTGAAAGGGGCTTCTGATTACACACAACTTAACATCTGGACACAACGTGGTGAATAAAAGATAACCAAAAAGAAAAGCCCTGAAGCGTTAATAAACCCAGCAGCAGGGGGTCGACCTTATTCTGAAGCTTAGTTTGTTTCATCAACACAGACAATAAAAGTGATATTTTGGTTACTACATTCAGCTCTGGTAGAAACAGATGAGAGATCAGCTGAAACTCAGAACAGGAACAGAGGAGTGAAACTGAACTCCAAACCACCGAGACTCACAGAGGAGATACAGGACTGCTGAGAGCTGAACGCAGAGGAGACCATCAGGCCGTCGCTGCTCTCTGCCAGGTTCCACCGAGCCACGTCACGGCCGTGATACTGTAACGTGGAGGATCAATAATCATAAATACTTTTAATTTAATCATTTTTCCCGTCATTCTCTGTAATAACCTGATCTGACACAGTGACCGTCTGAGCAGACAAAGATCATGTTGTCCCAACCCGACATGAGCCGGTCAGCAGCCGGACAGACGGATCTTTGTGTTTCACTACAGTTAAACATGTTTTTAGGCTGTTTTAAGGCCGACTTCCTTATCCGACCACTCCGTCGGATCCGTTCAGTAGAAAAGTCACATTGAAACACACCGCCCCGGCTACACAGCAGCGTATACGTTCTGCGCCTGCGTGAAATGCAATAAGTCTCCTAAACATCGGGTGGCGCTAGTCTCGTGCCAGTCACCCAAAACATGAAAACAGGAAATGACAGAACGGAGTGCGGACCGCAGCTTATCAGAACAAAGCACACACAGTGTTAGCTCAGCATTACTTGCGTGATGTCGTATTACGGTGGTCTCTCTTCCACCAGGGCAGCCAGCTGCTCCTCAAAGTCCTCGGTCCACACAGCCATGGCTTCCAAACATACGCTGGTTTATCCCCAAAATAACGAACGGTGAAGTGTTGTTTGTAACTCTGTGCCGTCTCTGTTTATGTGGTTTGTTTACCATCGTCACTTCCGCCGCCCCTCCCACACGCCGCGCTGATTCGCTGGCACACCGCCAATCAGAATGGTCACTGAACAGCTAGCTAACAACCAATCAGAGTATCCGACGGCGTCCAACCTCAGACGGCCGACTGAACATGTTCAGTCAGATCAGACGGCGTCCTCATGCTTCCGCGCGGCTCCGACACAACTGAACACAGCCGAACAGAGCAGCTCCCGAACTCGTCCGACTCTCCGAACGCTTCAGACGTCCGACGTGTTAGCCGGTGTGTTGGAGCCTTTAGGTGTAAAATATTCTGACTGAGTCCATCATTAATGACTGAATCTTCAGTTTTAGTGAATATAAAACTGTGAGGTTAACCGACGGAAAGAAAATGTGATGCGTTACCTCGTCTGCATGTTGTTGCATGTCATGATTTCTCTGTGTGTGTTTGCAGACGAAGGTGGGCCACTTTGCGTCTCAGTTTCTGGGCTACCAGCAGCACGACAGCCAGGAGCTGCTGTCCTTCCTGCTGGACGGGCTGCACGAAGACCTGAACCGAGTCAAAAACAAAGAGTACATCGAGCTACGGGACGCCGACGGACGACCAGACCAGGTGAGCGTCTCTGACCACACCTGAGCACCTAAATATTTCTCCAGATAAATCTCCTAACTGTTTAATCTTCTCCTCATTCTTCCCGTCTCTCCTTCCTGTCCCGCAGGAAGTGGCGGAGGAGGCGTGGCGCAATCACCGCCGGCGGAACGACTCCGTGATCGTCGACACGTTTCACGGCCTCTTCAAGTCCACGCTCGTCTGTCCGGAGTGCCACAAGGTCTCCGTGACCTTCGACCCCTTCTGCTACCTGAGCGTCCCACTTCCTGTCAGCAAGGAGCGCGTCATGGAGGTCTTCTTCGTCTCTCTGGACCCCTACGCCAAACCTGCACAGGTACCAGTGTCCACCTGCTGCTGAAGACACAGCAGACATCAATATTTTAATGTTTACTGTTTGTGACTGACTGAATGTTCTCTCTGCTTTAATAATCTGAAACATGAGGACAGTCAGGAACATTAAACAATAACGACCGGCTACATGAATCTGATGTGAAATATTTCTCTGTGTGTCTGCAGCATCGCGTCGTGGTTCCTAAAGCAGGAAAAGTGTCCGACCTCTGCGCTGCTCTGTCAGAGATGACCGACATACCTCCCACACAGGTCAGTGTGTGTGTGTGTGTGTGTGTGTGTGTGTGTGTGTGTGTGTGTGTGTGTGTGTGTGTGTGTGTGTGTGTGTGTGTGTGTGTGTGCAGTGAGTCACTTCACAGGATTACAAAGGATGTCATGCCACCATCAGAGATTTTTTGCTCCTCACAAACAGAATACTTTTCAGAATATGTGATTGTTTTAATTGATAACTTCGTCTTTTTATGACAACAGCTGTTTATTGTTTCAGTCTCGGGCCACACGACTTTCTTTCTTCTAGTCGGAAGTAGGGATGTCACGAGAACCGATACTTGCGATACCTTTCGATTCTAAAATGTCAAAACACTGACGATGCCCATTTTTTGAAGTACTGCTCGCACCGATTCCGGTGCTGGCATCGGTGCAGCGCCTCTTCCGGAAGTTAGGTGTCCGCGGAGTTGTAAAAGGTAGTAAAAGGTAGTAAATGAAATTAGCCCAAATTAAGGCCAGTAAAAAGTAGTAAAAGGTAACAAACGTCATCTGACGAGGTAGTAAATTTTTGAACCCCCATCCAACTTGGCCTATGAGTTTTTCAATTTGTGTAACTTACGTGCAGGCCTATCTCCTTAAATTACTAAAACTTGCGTGGATTTATTTTTATGTTGCGAGTAGGACTCGCGCTCGCGACAAACCTCGCGCATGCGCTGACCCGGCTAGCTTGCTGCAAAACCTCTTCGGGATGCAGACCACCATCAGAAGCTGAAAGCACTCCTGGCCTCGGCGATTTTACCTGACTGACAGCTAGCACTAAAGCTCCGGTGGAAAATGATTAGCACTAACAGTTAGCTAACGCTACCGTTAACGTTAGCCTAACATTAGCTAGATATCATCTAACTTTAGTAACGATATGTAGCTAATGCTAGGCTAACGTTAACGGTAGCGTTAGCTAGTGCTAATCATTTTCCACCGGAGCTTTAGTGCTAGCTGTCTAACGTTGCGTTCTCTCCTGCTGTGTTCAATGACTCAGTTCATCAAGCTGTAGCTAACGTTAGCTAAGCCTATGTCAACAGAGCTCCTGGGTAACTTGGATATACCAGAAAATATTAAAATGATTGAAACCATCACTCACCAAATTCAGTCAGGTAAAATCGCAGAGGCCAGCAGTGCTTTCAGCTTCTGATGGTGGTCTGCATCCCTATATGCATTAAGCCATTTGCATTAAGCCCTTACCACATTGTGCCTCATATGCTGTAAATGTTAGACCCAGTGACAGGCTGGCATGAAATGTCTTGCAAAATACTTAGTAAGGAGGCCATAATATTTTTGACTCATGGCTGAAGTTAAGTTTCTCCAGCTCTCCACAGGTTGGCAAAAAATGCATCTCAAAATGCATCAGACTGATGCTTTAAAATATGGAATATTCAAAATTTTCTGTTTCTTGCACTGTTTTGTATGTCTTGTTATGACATTTTTATATTTTTCAAATATTTAATAAAGAAGTTCATGTTTCAAGTTCAAGTACATGGAATCTTAGAAAATCCTTTTTTTTTTTACCGTGGTATCGAAATTGGCATCGAGAATCGTGTAATTTTACTGGTATTGGCACCGACTACTGAATTTTTGGTATCGTGACACCCCTAGCTCACACTGCGTGATGATCGGTGACAGCGGCGTCGCACATTACAAGATCCCACACAAGAGCCTTGACACTGTGATGCTGTGTTTCAGATGGTGGTAGCTGACGTGTTCAACCATCGTTTCTACAAGATCTACAACACTGACGAAGCTCTGAGCTGCATTCTGGACCGAGACGACATCTTTGTGTAAGAAAACGCTTCATCAGCCGTTTTTTCTCTGAGCAGTTAGTTTCCTGTCTGTTTGGTGACTCACGAGCCGGATCTCCTCCGTGTTCAGGTACGAGCTGAGCGTGCTGGAGGAGCAGCAGGAGGAGCAGGTGCTGCTGGCTCTCTACCTGAGGGAGCGCTCGCACTACAGAGACTACGGCTCGGGCAGCAGCTCCTACGGCACGACGCTGTTCGGACACCCGCTGCTGCTCAGCGTGCCGCGCAGCAGCTGCAGCCGGGAGGCGCTCTACAACCTGTTCCTGCAGAGACTGGCGTGAGCACAACACACACACACACACACACACACACACACACACACGCACAACACAACACAACACAACACACACACACACACAGAACATCACAGAACAAAAAAATAAAGTTGTTTCTTTGTTTATTTTAGTTAATTACAATTAAGTTATTGTTTTCATTGTTTATTTTTTAAGTAATACGACTAAGGTGTGTGGTGTGTGTGTGTGTGTGTGTGCAGGCGCTATGTGCGACCTCCTGATCCGTCTGAAGAGTTGGAGGAAGAGGAGGAGGAGGAGGAGGAGGAAGAGGAGGAAGAAGAGGAGCTGTACAAGACTCAGACCAACGGCATCAGCGACGGTAACGTCACAAACTCAACATTAATAACAGTGATTGATATTTATATTCACAGTGTTTAACAGAAGCAGAGATGACGCAGGGCAGCAGGTTAGTTTCAGGTTGTGACGGTCTGGTCTCATGCACGAGCTTAAACTGGTTTGACTTTATGTGAACCGGCATTTGTCAGGCGCAGGTAGAGAGCTAGCAGCAGTTAGCAGCAGCCCCACAGCAGCCGATAAGCTCGGCACCGCAGGGTGATGCCTCCACCATGTTCTGCTGTGACGTACTAGAGTTGAAATCTGAGCACACGGTGCACAAGAGAGAACAGTCCTCAGTAACCGGCTGGTGCAGGTCATCCCGTCTGTGTTACACTGAATTTGGACACTGAGGACAAAAACCCTTCATTTCCTGATGAGGCTTTAATTGTAAAACATTTACAGAAATGTGTCATGAAAAACTTGCAAGGTTTCCATGTGCACTGAAATGAAGCTAGTGACAAGTTTTTATTTTATTTATTCATTATTCATATTATTTATCAAAGAAAAAATCCAAAGTTGAGTGGTTGCAGTGAGAAATAAAAACATGATGTGTCACAGTTGTCCTGAAGGATTGTGTTACCACTACATGTTCCACTGGAGGCCGACTGAGTCACAGGTGACACCTAGTGGTCAAATCCAGTATTTGTCTTATGCCCCGTTTACACGAAGGGAAAACGCAGATATTTCCAGGCGGTTTGGCCTCTCATTTACACGAAAACCCCGTTTTTATCACAGAAAACGATTATTTCTAAAAACTCCGGGCAAAGTGGAGAATTTGGAAAACTCCGGTTATGTGTTGTCGTGTCAGCTGGGAGAAACGGGGTTTTAGGTTCTCACGCTCATTAGGCTATGCGCCAGAAAATGCTTAACGTCATGTGAGCTTTGTTTTGAAAGGAACAGGAAGTCGCTCGTGTTATTCGTTGTTGTTGATTCTGAGGATTCTGATTGGCTTGCATGGCTTCATCCTTCTCCCTACACTGCCGCCCAGAGGTTTGGCAGAGTTAGAATGGCGCTCGACGGCGTATTTATGCGGGTTGATGGAAATGACAACTTTTTTGAAAAAGAAGGGGGGGGAAATATTCGTTTCTCTAAATACCCTGCTACGTATAAATGTGGCCTTAATGTCCAACCAGTTTGAAAGCTTTTACATCAGCTCAACACTCGGCAGCAACACTGAGACCAGATTGAAAGGTTTGCCCGTTAACAGTTACAGACGTGTCAAGAACAGACACACACTCAGTGTGAGCAAACTGTAGCAGGGGGTCAAACGTTTGTCAGAGAGGAATGAAACTCTTACATTTACATTTAGGGAATTTAGCAGACGCTTTTGTCCAAAGCCACTTACAATAAGTACATTTGTCACAAGAAAGAAACCACAACGTATCACACAAAAAACGTACATTCACATTATTCTACAAAAAGAAATCTGCCACAAAAATACAGCTAAAGTATTATGATGAAACATGTAGAAGTGTCACGTTATTCACTGTTTGTCTGACAGTTTATAGACCAGACAGTCAAGTGATTCATCAAAAACTGCTTTAATTAACTTTAATTTACAGTGTAAATAATTGTTGCCTGCAGGCTGTTCTCAGCTCTGTTTAACTGTTTATCTCCACTCTGATTGGTCCTGTCTTGTTTCAGATGAGGAGCAGGAGGTTGCAGAGAAAGCCGGGCCTTCTCAGACGCAGCCCTGCGACGGCGACGCATCAGCCAACAGCCAATCAGACGACACTGCTGCAGCAGAGCCAGTCCCCGCTGTTAACCACACGGAGACCTCGTTGGACCACGGCGACGCAGAGACCAGTAACGGGTCCCAGGACCAGACCGAGCCCCTCTGCAGCGCCGACGCTAACACTGATGACGTCGAGCCCTGTAAGACCACCGAACCCAGTTCAGAACCACCAGCAGAGCAGCCGCAGCAGCCCAGTGACGCCACAGAGGAAGACAAGCAGGAGGAGGCGTGTTCTCCCGGCCCGCCAGCCAATGAGCAGCCAGCTAAGAGGAGGTCGATGTCGCAAGAGGAGGAAGAGTCTGTTCACCATCCAGGCGGTCAACTCCAACGGGACGACTGAGAGAGGGACCGGAGAGGGAGGCAGCGCCGTGTCCTTCAGCTGTACGTATGAACACACACACACACACACACACACACACACACACACACACACACACTGTTTCAACTAATCCAACCACAGAATTTATAACCTCAGTAAATGTGAAACCAAGTGTTTTGTTTTAGGAGTAGAAAAACTTAGGAGAATTTTTTTAATTCAGGCAGAAAAAAATCTTTTCATGTTTAATGATGTAAGATTTTTTTCCATTTTTAATCTGGGTTAAATTTTTCAGGAGAAAAATAATTTTCTTTTCATGTTTGAAACAGAGCTGCAGCAGCGGCCCAGGGTTCGGTCACACAGCCTCTGTACATGAGATGCACACTTTACTGTTGGCTGTACTGGTGACCCGAAACAGAGTTTGTTTTTTATAGCAGGATAAAAATACAAAAAAATAAAAATTGGTTTCATGCATGAAAAATGACCCTGGGTCGCTGCAGCGGCTCTGTTTTAAACATGAAAAGAAATGTTCTTTTTCTCTTGAAAACAATTTTTTACCACTTCATTTCCTATACAAAAAATAAAAACAAGTTAAAAAAATTATACTCTTTTGCCAGAAAAGTATTTGTGCAAATTCTGAAAAGTTTTCAGCTTTATATTTTTATATATATGAAACTGACTGAAAAGAAAACAAAAGATTTTTCCATGAGTGAAAAAAACATGTTTTCAAGACAAAAACATATTTTCTCTTAATGTGTGAAACAGTTTTTTTTCTCCAGGAGATTTTTCTTCGCAAAAAAATTTGGGTGAAATTTCTGAAATTTTTTTGAGAAAGTTCTGAAAAGATTCCAGTTTGAGCAGAAAAAATTGATGTTATTTCCTGAGATAAAAGGATTTCCTTTTCATGCATGGAAGAAGGATTTTTTTCTTGAATTTCTTTTCACTCACAGGCAAAACAATCTAATTCTGGAATGTTTTTGTGAAAAAATCTTACATTTGGTTGTGAAAACATTAAGATTTTTTGGGAAAATTCTGAAAATACTTTTCCGACCTACTGAGCAGAAAAAACATTTAGGAGGATTATCCTTGTGTTCATGTGTTTTTCTGAGATAAAAGGATTTTTTTTTTTAATTCTGGGTTTTTTTCGTGAAAATTCTGAAATGTTTTGTGAAACCTTTGAAAATGTTTTGTGAATATTCTGAAAAACGTTATTGAGAAATCAGAAAAATTTCCCAATTTCCAATTAGCAGAAAAAAACTGTTCAAGAGGATTTTTCCATGTTTTGATGGTTTTTCAGATTTCTTTGGTGAAAAGAATATTATTACGTGAAAATTCTTTGTGAAAAAAATCATAAAGTTTTTGGGTGGAAAAAAATGTGAAATTTTTGGGGTGAGAAAAAATGTGAAATTTTTGTGGTGAAAAAAAATTCTGAAAGAAATTTGTTTAAATTTTAAAAAGAATTTCAAATTAGCAGGAAAAAACTATTCAGGAGGATTTTCCATGTGTTGATGTTTTTTTCTGAGATAAAAAGGATTTTTTTTTTTAATTTGGGATTTTGTTTCTGCGAAAATTCTGGATTTTTTTGTTGAAAATTCTGGAAATGTTTTGTGAAAATTCTGAAAAACGTTATTGAGAATTCAGAAAAAATTCCCAACCAAGCAGAAAAAACTATTCAGGGGGATTTTGCCATGTGTTGATGGTTTTTCATGAGGAAAAAAATATTTTTTTTGAAAAATCTGGATTTTTTGGGGGAAAATTCTGAAAGACGTTTTCTGAAAATTCTAAAAGACGTTTTCTGAAAATTCTGAAAAATTTCCTGATTAAGCAGAAAAAACTATTCAGGAGGAATTTTTCCATTTGTTGATGGTTTTTCAGATTTCTTTGGTGAAAAGAATATTATTACGTGAAAATTCTTTGTGAAAAAAATCATAAAGTTTTTGGGTGAAAAAATGTGAAATTTTTGGGGTGAAAAAAATTCTGAAAGAAATTTGTTTAAATTTTAAAAAGAATTTCAAATTAGCAGAAAAAAACTATTCAGGGGGATTTTGCCATGTGTTGATGGTTTTTCATGAGGAAAAAAAATATTTTTTTGAAAAATCTGGATTTTTGGGGGGAAAATTCTGAAAGACGTTTTCTGAAAATTCTGAAAGATTTCCTGATTAAGCAGAAAAAACTATTCAAGAGGAATTTTTCCATTTGTTGATGGTTTTTCAGATTTCTTTGGTGAAAAGAATATTATTACGTGAAAATTCTTTGTGAAAAAAATCATAAAGTTTTTGGGTGAAAAAATGTGAAATTTTTGGGGTGAAAAAAATTCTGAAAGAAATTTGTTTAAATTTTAAAAAGAATTTCAAATTAGCAGGAAAAAACTATTCAGGAGGATTTTCCATGTGTTGATGTTTTTTTCTGAGATAAAAAGGATTTTTTTTTTTAATTTGGGATTTTGTTTCTGCGAAAATTCTGGATTTTTTTGTTGAAAATTCTGGAAATGTTTTGTGAAAATTCTGAAAAATGTTATTGAGAATTCAGAAAAAATTCCCAACCGAGCAGAAAAAACTATTCAGGGGGATTTTGCCATGTGTTGATGGTTTTTCATGAGGAAAAAAATGATTTTTTGAAAAATCTGGATTTTTTGGGGGAAAATTCTGAAAGACGTTTTCTGAAAATTCTAAAAGACATTTTCTGAAAATTCTGAAAGAACTCCTGATTAAGCAGAAAAAACTATTCAGGAGGAATTTTTTCCATTTGTTGATGGTTTTTCAGATTTCTTTGGTGAAAAGAATATTATTACGTGAAAATTCTTTGTGAAAAAAATCATAAAGTTTTTGGGTGAAAAAATGTGAAATTTTTGGGGTGAAAAAAATTCTGAAAGAAATTTGTTTAAATTTTAAATAGAATTTCAAATTAGCAGGAAAGAACTATTCAGGAGGTTTTTCCACGTGTTGATGGTTTTTCATGAGGAAAAAAAATATTTTTTTTAAAAAATCTGGATTTTTTGGGGGGGAAAATTCTGAAAGACGTTTTCTGAAAATTCTGAAAAATTTCCTGATTAAGCAGAAAAAACTATTCAATAGGAATTTTTCCATTTGTTGATGGTTTTTCAGATTTCTTTGGTGAAAAGAATATTATTACGTGGAAATTCTTTGTGAAAAAAATCATAAAGTTTTTGGGTGAAAAAATGTGAAATTTTTGGGGTGAAAAGAATTCTGAAAGAAATTTGTTTAAATTTTAAAAAGAATTTCAAATTAGAAGGAAAAAACTATTCAGGAGGATTTTCCATGTGTTGATGTTTTTTTCTGAGATAAAAAGGATTTTTTTTTTAAATTTGGGATTTTGTTTCTGCGAAAATTCTGGATTTTTTTGTTGAAAATTCTGGAAATGTTTTGTGAAAATTCTGAAAAATGTTATTGAGAATTCAGAAAAAATTCCCAACCGAGCAGAAAAAACTATTCAGGGGGATTTTGCCATGTGTTGATGGTATTTCATGAGGAAAAAAATGATTTTTTGAAAAATCTGGATTTTTGGGGGGAAAATTCTGAAAGACGTTTTCTGAAAATTCTAAAAGACATTTTCTGAAAATTCTGAAAAAATTCCTGATTAAGCAGAAAAAACTATTCAGGAGGAATTTTTCCATTTGTTGATGGTTTTTCAGATTTCTTTGGTGAAAAGAATATTATTACGTGAAAATTCTTTGTGAAAAAAATCATAAAGTTTTTGGGTGAAAAAATGTGAAATTTTTGGGGTGAAAAGAGTTCTGAAAGAAATTTGTTTAAATTTTAAAAAGAATTTCAAATTAGAAGGAAAAAACTATTCAGGAGGATTTTCCATGTGTTGATGTTTTTTTCTGAGATAAAAAGGATTTTTTTTTTAAATTTGGGATTTTGTTTCTGCGAAAATTCTGGATTTTTTTGTTGAAAATTCTGGAAATGTTTTGTGAAAATTCTGAAAAACGTTATTGAGAATTCAGAAAAAATTCCCAACCGAGCAGAAAAAACTATTCAGGGGGAATTTTGCCATGTGTTGATGGTTTTTCATGAGGAAAAAAAATATTTTTTTTAAAAAATCTGGATTTTTTGGGGGGAAAATTCTGAAAGAGGTTTTCTGAAAATTCTAAACAAAAAATTCCTGATCAAGCAGAAAAAATATTCAAGAGGATTTTTCCGTTTGTTGATGGTTTTTCAGATTCCTTGGGTGAAAAGAATATTATTACGTGAACATTCTTTGTGAAAAAATCATAAAGTTTTTGGGTGAAAAAATGTGAAATTTTTGGGGTGAAAAAAATTCTGAAAGAAATTTGTTTAAATTTTAAAAAGAATTTCAAATTAGCAGGAAAAAACTATTCAGGAGGATTTTCCATGTGTTGATGGTTTTTCTGAGATAAAAAAAATTGGGATTTTGTTTTTGCAAAAATTCTGGATTTTTTTTTTGTGAAAATCATGGATTTTTTTTTTTGTGAAAATCATGGATTTTTTGTTGAAAATTCTGAAAATGTTTTGTGAAAATTCTGTAAACTTTCTTGAGAATTCAGAATAATTTCCCGACCGAGCAGAAAAAACTATTCAGGAGCATTTTTCCATGTGTTGACAGTTATTCAGGATATAATAATGGAAATGCATGGAAAGGGATTTTTTTGGTGAAAATTCTGATATTGTTTTGTGAAAATTCTTTGTGGAAAAAATTATATTTTTGGGGTGAAAAAAAATCAGAGAAATTTGTGAAAATTCTGAAAAATTTCCAATTAGAGCAGAAAAATCTATTCAGGAGGATTTTCCATGTGCTGATGGTTTTTCCAGATTTATTTGGTGAAAAGAATATTATGTGAAAATTCTTTGTGAAAAATTTATTTTGCGAAAGAAATCTGAATTTTTGGGGTGAAAAAACTTCTGAAAGAAATTTGTTAAAATTTTAAAAATAATTTCAACTTGGAGCAGAAAAAAAACTATTCAGGAGGATTTTCCATGTGTTGAATTTTCTTGTGTGGGTAAAAACAATCTGAAACTTTTTTGGTGAAAAAAATCAGACAATTTTTGGGTGAAAATTTCCAGACTGAGCAGAAACACTGAGTTGGGAAAAACAATCTGAAACTTTTTTCTGTGAAAATCTGTTTTTTTTTGTGAAAATTCTGAAATTGTTTTGTGAAACCTTTGAAAATGTTCTGTGCAAATTCTGAAAAATGTTATTGAGAATTCAGAAAAATTTCCCAACCCAGCATAAAAAACTGTTCAGGAGGATTTTTCCATGTGTTGATGGTTTTTCATGAGGAAAAAAAAGATTTTTTTTTATGTTTCTGGATTTTTTTGGGTGAAAAATCCCTATTATTTTATGAGAATTCTGAAAGATGTTTTCTGAAAATTCTGAAAAATTTCCTGACCAAGCAGAAAAAAACTATGATACAAATATTTCCTATAATAATTTCTAAAAAAAAAATTCACTCGGTTACAGGCATGAAAAGCAATCTGAAGAATTCAGAATATGCACAAAAACATTTATTTTTTTCAATGTTTTCCAAAAATATGTTTTCAAGAGAAAAAACTTATATGTCTGAAACACTTTTTATCTCCAGGAGAAATTTTTTCATGTGTGAAACTGAGTGGAAAAAAAATCTGGGACATTTTTGTTTTTCATGTATGAACTTTTTTTTTTCAATCTATGAAACCAGATGAGGAGAAAAAAATTTCTTCTCAACAGATTATTTTTATGTGTGAAACTGAGACAGAATTTTTTTGTGCAAATTCCGAAAAGTTTTCAGATTTTCAATTTTTTTTAAGGCCGAAACTGAGTGGAAAAAATTTTCACAGATGGAAAAATAAGTTAAGGAATTTTGAAAGATTATCCTGGCAAAACTTTTTCCCCACCAGTTTTCAAGTCATAAACACAGGAAGGAAAATAATGTAGAGCAAACTTTGAAAATGGATCGCCAGAAAAAATTGTCTACCCCTCAGTGCTCCTGTAGTTGTTGAGTGAGGAGAAACTTAAACTTGGTGAAATCTGTCTGACAAATTCTTCATTATTTTGCCCTTCTTGTAAATTCAGCAAATGTTCTACATGAAGTATTTTATGCAGTTAAAACAACAGAATGTAAAATACACTGCGAGTGAAGATGTGATCACATCTGTATCTTTCTGTCTGCTGTGTTGATGAAATGTTACTGACTCCAGATCTGCCTCTGTGTGTCTGCAGCTCAGCCTTATGTGGCCATCGACTGGGACCCCGAGATGAAGAAGAGATTCTACAACGAGAACGAGGCCGAGGTCAGTGTGAACATGTGTGTTGCATTATAAACATACACACAGTCTGACTGTGTGTGAAGAGATGCAGGAAACACAAAAAGTTTAAATGCTGCTGATACAAATGCTACAAATATTTTTAATAAAAATCTGTCAGATTTAAGTTACAAAAGTTTATTAATCTTATGTAAATGTATGCTGACAGAAGCTGTTCTCAGATTAACTGTACGAAGCAAATCAGAGCGGCTGAGTAAAAACATGTTTGATGTAATTGAAAACCAGCTTTCTAAATTCATATCAATTAATGTTGGAAGTAACTTTGAATGAAAAAATACCGAGCTGATGATGAATCAGTTTTTAACAGAAGCTTCAGTCAGGAAACAAATGGCTCATACACAACACAAAGGTGTTCGACATGTTTGTAAGACTTTAATACAAAGTATGTGAAACGTCTCTTTAATGTTCCTGTGTAGAAATATGTGAAACACGCCAGCATGGAGGTTCCTCAGCAGCAGACCACCGTCCAGCTGCAGGAGTGTATCGAGCTGTTCACCACCGTGGAGACACTGGAGGAGGAGAACCCATGGTAACACACACACACACACACTCTACAAAACTCGTCAAATTTAATCTAACTGTCACTTCAAGGTGTGAGTTGTTTGTTGCCTACAACACAAAGGTGTCTCCACCTTCCTCTGGTTAGTTGTCACTCAGGACGACCCCTGCAGTGCATCAAGCGCTCCCAGTCAGTCCAGTCCAGTTTTTCTACGAATTACGATAATCAATAAGTTTGATAGTCGAAGGTTTTTGGTTCATCTGAAGCTGTATGTGAAACAACGACCCTCCTCTCAGCAATACTGTAAAGTTACTCATTACTTTCACACAGTGGTAACTAGTAATATGTAACACATTACATTTTGTGTGTGTGTGTGTGTGTGTGTGTGTGTGTGTGTGTGTGCAGGTACTGTCCGGTGTGTAAGAAGCACCAGCTGGCCACGAAGAAGCTGGACCTCTGGTCTCTGCCGGAGGTTCTCATCATCCACCTCAAGAGGTTCTCCTACACCAAGTTCACCAGGGAGAAGCTCGACAGCATCGTGGACTTCCCTCTCAGGTACACACACACACACACGGGTCTCACATATACATACACACACACGGGTCAGACACTCAGCTGTGTGTGGTTCTTGCAGAGAACTGGACTTCTCTGGCTGCCTGCTGAGGAAAAATCTGTCCAATGGGGAACCTCCGAGCCGCTACGACCTCATCGCTGTGTCCAATCACTACGGAGGACTCAGAGACGGACATTGTAAGTTTCTCGTCAGCTGACGTGATCAAAGATTAATCAAAGATCAACTGCGTACACTCATAACTGTGTGTGTGTGTTCCTCCAGACACCAGCTATGCGTGCAACAAGGACAACGGTCAGTGGTATTACTTTGACGACAGCAAGGTGACGTACGCCAGAGAGGATCAGATCGTGGTCAGTATGACGTCACTTTCATTAACAATGAGACACGTTTACATTTTTAACTTAAAACAGAAAATGTCAGAAAAACGTTTTCTGAAAATTCTGAAAAAATTCCTGATTAAGCAAAAAAAACTATTCAGAAGGATTTTCCATTTGTTGATGGTTTTTCATGAGGAAAAAAAGGATTTTTTTTGAAAAATCTGGATTTTGCTTTGGAAAATTCTGAAAAATTTTCTTGATCAAGTAGAAAAAACTATTCAGAAGGATTTTTCTGTTTGTTGATGGTTTTTCACATTTCTTTGGTGAAAAGAATATTGCTTCGTGAAAAAAATCAGAAAGTTTTTGGGTAATGTGATTTGTGGTTTGGGGTGAAAAAAATTCTGAAAGAAATTTGTTTCATTTTAGAAAAAATTTCCAGTTAGCAGAAAAAAACGGATTTTTTGGAAAATTTGGGAGTTTGTTTTTGCTAAAAAAAGGATTTTTTGGAAAATTTGGGAGTTTGTTTTTGCTAAAATTCTGAAAAACTTTCTTGAGAATTCAGAATAATTTCCTGACCAAGCAGAAAAAAACTATTTAGGAGCATTTTTCCATGTGTTATTCAGGATATAATTATGGAAATGCATGGAAAGGGATTTTTTTGGTGAAAATTCTGATATTGTTTTGTGAGAATTCTTTGTGGAAAAAAATCTGAGAAATTTGTGAAAAAATCAGACGGGCCAATGAGACACGTTTACATTTTTTACTTGAAACAGAAAATGTCTCTCGTAAAGTCGTTCGGTTCGTTAACTCTCTGTCGTCTTCTCGCTCAGACCAACGCTGCCTACGTCTTGTTCTACCATCGACAAGACAAGATCAGAAAACCCACTCTGCCCGCCCCCAGCACAAGCCCCGCCTCCTCCTCCACCCAGCCCGCCAACAGCATCGCTTCCAGCAAAGACGACGACGCGGAGCCGGGCGCCGCCTCCTACGTCACCATGGAGACAGACTGAGTGAACCCTCGAGATTTTATTTAATTCTACTTGACGGTAATTTTCTTCCTCCTCATCACAACAACGGGCCTTTTCTCCTTTTCACAGTTTTTGATTTTTCACACTTGAACATTCTTTGATTTTTTTTCTCCTCCCCAAACATCAGAAGCACGTCTGCAGGCGACGTCTCAGATTACATGTCACGATCTTATCTGTGGGTTTTTTTCCTCTGCTCGGTAGACGAAGTGGACACGTGATACTCAGGTAGTTTGATGCACCAGGAGCTCAGAGGACTGACTGCTGCAGGGAGGAAACGTATCGGATCTTTAATTTGCTCTTCGTTCTCTAACCATCATCAGTAATTAATTGGAAAACCTCCTGTAACCTGGTTTATTGACGCATTTCTCAATTTGAAAATACAGAAGTACATAAAATGATCATTTGACTCCTCAGTTAATAATTTTGTGTCCACATTCTGTCCCCACATTTTAAAGGGACATACAGAGGAATTTTAGCAGAAATCATTCAAAAAGCGGTTTTGACGTTATCTTGTCTAAAGTTAGCATGCTAACCAGCTTCCCTCGGCCCGTCCCGCACCAGAACCCGCCGGTCCGAACTGCTAGCTGCACAGCTAACTGAGCTAACTGTGACTCAGGTGACTACAGCAGCACCTTTAACACAAATTGACTTTTTATTACTTTCCATCCCTCAGTTTATTTCCAGTTTCTACTCTGATTACTTTTATTTAAAGACACCGTCGCAGTTTTGCTGTTTTAAAGGTTAACTCCGCCAATTCTCCACATTAAAGTGTGTTTACGGGTTTTGGGGAGTTCTACTGCGTATGTGAACTTTTGTGGCTCCAGAGGAAACTGCATGTAATCTGATGAATCACTCAGTGGGCGAGTTGCATTGTGGGTAATGTAGGTGCCAGGTGTTAAAAATGTGGAAAAATACAGGTTTGTTTTGTTTTTAAACTCCCTGTAATGAGTTCAAGGCAGCGGACTGCTTTTAAAACACCTCCAACTACATTTCCCACAATGCAACTGAGAGACATCATTCAGCAGTTCATCAGTTTACATGCAGCTTCCTCTGGAGCCACAAGAGGCTTCGTACGACTTTCACATGTGCAGTCGTTCTCCTCGAGACCTGCTGACACACGTTTACAGTAATGTGGCCAATCAGAGCTCTTGTTTCGGGACACGCCTCTTTAAAAATCCATCTTTAATTACAGACAGAAATGTAAACGATGTAAATAAAAGAAGAATACAGTTAAACTGGTTATAATCACAGTAACATCCTGTAAACTAACAGCAGATCTGAACGAGCGCGCTGCTGCCGTTTGAATCTGGAATTAAAAATCCAGCTTTTCAAACATCGACACCAAATTTGACAAGAAAAAAATATTTGTGTTAAATTTCTCCTCGACCCGTCTGCAGACTAAAGACTGACTGCTGGTCCGAACGAGCGCAGGTTAAAGTGGACCGCGGAGCAGCTGAAAGGGGATTCTGGGTAATCAGGGGAGTGTGTGTGTAGCAGAGAAACAGATAATTTAATGCTGAACAAAGCTGCCGGGGATGTGATCGAATCTTTGTATATTTTGGTTGTTTGCCTGTATTTATTTTTTTAAGGAATCACTCAGCTGTCGACAGGTTCTCTGTTTTCCTTGAATGATTCCGCTGATCGACTGGTGCAGGACATTGAGATGCTTATTTTTCATATTTATAGATTCAATTTGTATTCAGGCGTGTAATTATTCGTCAGAACGACAGGAAAGCTGTTGAACTGTCTCCCGGCTGCGCAGACGGTCGGAGCTCTGACTGGTTTTAAAGCGGCTGTGTACAGTATTTTTGTATTGTAAGAAATGTATTATTATTATTACCATTCCTGGGCCGAGCAGGAGGGAAGCTTGGGGTGATTTCTTTCTTTGGTCTTCCTGTCAAATATCAGATGAAAATATTTTATTGTACTTTCAATCTTTTGATATGAATAAAAGGATGATTATTATCATGATGAGAGTTTTTACTCCTTTAGCTTCTGTGCACTGAAATTTTCACCCGTGACTCTGAGATTTACTCTATAGTTAAAGGGATATTCCGGTGTAAATTTAATCCATGGTCTAACACACCGTGACACCGAGTAAGACTCCCCCTCGAGAGGTCAAGTTAGCTGACCGCTAGCTTAGCTAGTTTTAGCAACCTCAGAAAAGACAGCACGATAACAACACACTGCAGCTTATGTCTCCAACTAGAAACCGCCATCAGAAAGCCACAATTAATGGTGAGAACAGCAGCAAACTTCAGCAACAGTACATGTACAGTCCCAGCACACAGTACGAAGCATCAAACATCTGCTAGCTTTGCTGGATTTGTATTAAAAACACAGCACAACTCACCCTCTCCTCCAGCAGCCTGCCTGTGTGGGGAAGCCCTGACGAGTCGATTACCGAGTGCAGTAGATTTCCTGCAGCTGAAGGATGAAAATGTCTGATTATTACTCCATTACTTCCGTTCTTTTCCCTGTCAGCTCTCGATAATAAGAACTGAGCGTTCCATGGAGTAATAATCAGACATTTTCATCCTTCAGCTGCAGAAATCTGCTGCACTCGGTAATCGACTCGTCAGGGCTTCCCCACACAGGCAGGCTGCTGGAGGAGAGGGTGAGTTGTGCTGTGTTTTTAATACAAATCCAGCAAAGCTAGCAGATGTTTGATGCTTCGTACTGTGTGCTGGGACTGTACATGTACTGTTGCTGAAGTTTGCTGCTGTTCTCACCATTAATTGTGGCTTTTTGATGGCGGTTTCTAGTTGGAGACATAAGCTGCAGTGTATTGTTATCGTGCGGTCTTTTCTGAGGTTGCTAAAACTAGCTAAGCTAGCGGTCAGCTAACTTGACCTCTCGAGGGGGAGTCTTACGGTGTGTGGATGGATTAAACTCACACTGGAATGTCCCTTTAAGCTCCATCGTCCTCCACCTCGCTGGCTGTCCAGGTAATAATTCCCAGCACCATCATCTTACCGGGTTTCATGGAAAAAGCAGTTGTTGCGGAGAAGCGAAGCGCTGAAAAAACAGACGAGAGAATGTGATTAGTCGTGATGGCACCTTTATTCACTCGCTCCGAGTCGCTCTGGAAAGCAGCCTGATGACCACAGTGTAGAAAAGAACATGCAAAGTGTCCTGCAGGGTGAAAACAAACATCCTGCCGTCAGTTAAAAAGCTCCGCTGACAAGTTTTGTCCTCCCAAAAACGTCCCGGTCGTCTTTAACGTCGTCATCGAGTCGGAGACGCGTCTTCCTGAGAGGATCCGTCTGGTGCAGAATCTGCTGGTTTACTCAAACGAGCCGCTGCTCTGGAACATCTGGACGCTCGTCTGCTCCACAGCGAACACACAACGAGCCGACTAGCTCCACTCGCTGATGGAGAAGAATAATAAATAACTGCTTTTAGCGTTAAACTGTTTCCTGCTTCAGTCGTGATGGTTGTACAATATAATGGATACAGAATCATTAAAGCTTCAGCGTTTATAAACTACACTATCAATTTATTCTGCCGCCACCCGGGAACAGGAAGGTTAACTGCTGATCCGTTTATCTTTAGATTACATGATTGAATAAACTCCTGTTTTGTCCTGTGTTGATTTTTCTGACTGAGAAAAAGCTGAATCATCATTTTACACGACATTAACGTTATGAAATCGAGTCGGGAGCAGAGCTGAACTACGGCAGCGTTACGTTTTTGCTCCAGTGTTTATATTTTTGAAGGCACGACGTCGATCTGAACGGTTCCACTCAGAACAGAATTTAGAGGCTCCTGAAAGGCAGAAAGTGAGCGAAGTGCCTGAGGGAGCCGACCAATCAGACAGCTTCGTTCGTTTGGATCAGAGGATTTGTGTGAACTGTTCCAGAACCTTCGCTCCGGACCGCTCGGCTCGGCTCAGAAGCGTTCGCAGACGTTCCAGAGCTCGCGGGTTCTCGTCGCTTTAGAACATGGTGGACTTGAGGTCCTGACTGAAGAAGGTTCCGAAGTTCAGGTCTCTGGACATCAGCTCCTCCTCCACGTTCTCCAAGGCCCACTTGTGCTCCACGATCTCCAGCGCCTCCCACTCGCTCTGACACACACAAACACACACAAAAAGAGGAAGTGAGTCCGACCACAGAGTTTCTTTACAAGGTTTAACAAAGTCAAGTCTACAAAGATTAGAAGAGACTTAAGTTTAACGTTAAATTCATGTTTTCAAAGGGACGAATCAGCTTCGATATAAAGTTAATTCTTAATAAAATCTGGTGTTTCAGCGACGCGATCACGCCCGGAACCAAAAATATGTTAATATCTGAAATAAAACGATCCTGCTGTCAGACTGGTTTGTTGTCTCTGGGGTTCATATAGGCTGATAGTTCTAAATAATTCTGGTCACAATCACACTTTAAAGTCCAATTTGTAAGAAAGTTGATGTTTGGGTCTCGTACGTCGACGCTCTGGATGATGGCCGACCCGACCCACAATCCAAAGCGACTCGCTGAGACTCAAATCAACTTTCTAAGTGTCTTTGCTCGAGTTGCTTTCGGTGTGAATTGTGTTTTGTTGAGGTAAAAATGGTTCTGATGGGCTTTTAGCTGAGCTTCTTCCTGTTAACTGTGCGTGCTGGATGACATCTCACCTTGAAGGCCTTGTTGGGGTCGGGGGGCATCGCCATGGCAGCGCCTGTCATCTGGTCCTGCATGAGCCGAGCCTGGTCAGCAGCTACCGGGTGGAACCAGATTTAATCAGAATCAGAAACGGACCATTATTCGTGGATTCAGACGATCCTGTCTCACTACTTTATTCTCTTCTCATCCAAAAACGTACAAACAGTCAGAGATCAGAGAGCAGAAACAGTCAGTGTGATGCAAACACTCACCGTTGTCCTGACCCAGGATGAGCGTGTACATGCTCCGAAGTCCAAACACATTCAGGAAGTACCAGGAGGCCGAGCTCACCCTGCACACAGAGACCGATATTAAACACACAGAACGTCAAGACAGGAAGCCCAGATATACGTACAGATCAAATATTAAGAATAGAAGCAGAATAGTGTTTACTGAGCTGAGGCAGTGAGATTCATTTCATTAATCTGATTTTATCCCGACAGAGAAACAGACCAACTGTCTGAGCCGATGAAAAACAGGCTCAGCGGGAATCAAACATGTTTCCTTCACGTGTGGAGACGAGTAACACTCAGATAAAACTGTTTTTCAGGAGAATTTTTTTTTCTTCATACGTGACAGCGAGTGAAAAACAAATTTCTTCAAAAATTCTCCTAAAAAAGAAAATGATTTTTCATGTGGAAAAAAGTTTCTCTCTAAAAAACAAACATTTTCTGTTTGTTTTGTTTTTTTAATTGGTTCCACACATGAAACAAAGCAACAGGATTCAACTGAGTGAAAAGTTTTTTAGAAATTCTTTTCATGTGTGAGCCGAGTAAAACCAGTTAAAACTAATTTTGTTTCTCTTCATATGTGACAGCGTGTGAAGAAAAACCTTCAAGGGAAAAATGTTAAGTTTGAAACTGAAAAACTGTCCTAAAAAACATAAAAATCTTAAATTTCTTTTTTTTTCCAGGAGAATTTTTTTTCTTCATTTGTGACAGCAGTGAAAAACTATTTCTTCAACAATTTCTTCACCTTTTAACCCACAATGTGTGAAACCAAGACAAAATTTTCTGGATAACTTTTTCTTCTTCATATGTGACAGCGAGTGAAAAATAACTTCTTCAAGGGGAAAACAAATTAAATGTTTGAAACCGAAAAATTCTTTAGAAAATTCCACACGTGTGGAACCAAGTGGAAAAAACATTTTTCAGGAAAAAGTGTTTCTTCATATGTGTCGGCGAGTGAAAAACTATTTCTTCAAGGGGGAAAATTTACCGCGTGAAACTGAAAAGTTCTCCTCATAAAATAAAATGATTTCTTCATGTGTGAAACCGACTGAAACATATTTTTTCCAGGAAAATTTTCTTCTTCTTTTCATGTGAAAACCAATTTTTCAGGAGAATAGTTTTTTCTTCGTAAGTGAAAAGTAATTCATTCACGGTGTCGGTGTGACACCAAGACAACATAAAGCTCAAAATCATTTCATGTGTGGAGCCGAGTAAAACCAGGTGAAGAAATAACTGAAACTGATAAGTTCTCCTAAAAATGTTTTACTATGTGAAACAAACTAAAAAATATGATTTTTTCAGGAAAATCCCCCCAAGAAAAAAAAAAATCTGTTTTGTTTTTTTCACTTGGCTCCACACATGAATAAACAGAACAAGAAACAGATTTTTAAAAATGTATTTTGTTGCCTGTAATGTGTGATGGGTTAATTGTTTTTTTTCTTTAAGTGTTGACAGCGAGTGAAAAATAACTTCAAGGGTAAAAAAGAATTTTATCTTTTATATTTATCTTTTTCATGTGTGAAACCTACTGAAAATTTCTCTTTCCAGGAGTTTTCCTAAAGAAAAAAATTAAATAATTAATTCTATTTCTGTTTTGTTTTTATGTGTGAAAATCAGTTTCTTCAAAGAAAATTCTGTCTTCATTTATGAAACCACCTGAAATATATATTTTTAATATCAGTAATGTTTGAAACCGAAAAATTCTCAAAAAAAAAAAAAAAAAAAATTAAAGTTAAAACAAATTTTTCAAGTTTTTTTTTTCCCTACATAAGCGTAAAAGGATTTATTCAACAAAATAATGTAAAGTGTGAAACTGAAAAATTTGCTAAAAAAAAAAGAAAATTATTTTTAATATGTGAAACCAGGACAGAATAAAGCTCGGGAGAAATTTTAGTTTTTTAATATGTGAAACTGAGTGAAAAAAAACATTTGTATGATGAAAATGGTTTCATGTGTCGAGCCGAGTGAAAAACAGCCGAAACCGAAAAGATCTCCTAAAATTTTTGTACCGTGTGAAAAACTGAAAAATATTATTTTCTCAGGAATCATTAAAAAAGTTAAATTTTAAAAAATGTGTTAAAATAATTTATTTAAAAAATCTGTTTTGTTCACTTGGTTCCACACATGAAAAAACAGGACAAAATGACATTCAGGAGATTTTTCTTCATGTGTGAAACTGAGTGAAAAAAACATTTGTATGAGAATTTCTTTTCATATGTTGAGCTGAGTGAAACCAGGTAAACACACATTTTTCAGGAGAAAGTTTTTTTTCGTGACAGCAAGTGAAAAATAACTTCAAGGGGAAAAACATGTGTGTCAGCTGTGAAACTGAAAAATTCCCCTAAAAAAATAAAAATCTTAAAAAATCTTCATGTTTTCAGGAGAATTTTCTTCTTTTTTTCATGAAACTGAAAAACATTTTTATTCAGGAGAATTTTCCTAAAAAAATAAAAATAAAATAATTCTGTTTTTGTTTTGCTTTTCATGTGTGAATCAATTTCTTCAAGGGCAAAAATGTTTTTTAACGTGTGAAACTGAAAAGTTTTCCTAATAAAAGAAAATTCTGTCTTCATTTATGAAACCACCTGAAATATATATATTTTAATATCAATAATGTTTGAAACCGAAAAATTCTCCTAAAAAAAAGAAGATTCTTTATCAGACTCTTTGTTATTTACTGTAACAGTGGTGAGTGTTGCGTTCACTGTCTGGTGAGGTGCTGTGGTGTTTTCAGTGTTTACCAGGAGGCGTCGAGTGACAGCAGGTCGATCCCTCGCTGCAACATCGGCTTGAACCTCAGAGTCAGAGGGAACGGCACCTTGGCTGCATGACGACAACACAGACAACAATCGTTAACGCAGACGTCACGAACAATCGTTAAGAGTTCATGAGACTCTTTTCTTCACAGTTCTGACTGACGCAGGTCTCACAGGAAGATGTTTCAGTTCTCAGTTGATACCAGGATTTTACCAGCAGATGTCTTAAAAACTTAAAAACATGACGACTCATATTGAGAAAGTCGTTTCCTCGTCACTCCAGAGTTCAGAGAAGCTTCCAACACGTCCCTCAAAATATACAGATTATTTTTCTTTTCCTGCTGGTGAAAAACTAAACGGCGTCTGATGATGCTGACGAGCGACAGATGAAGAAAACTCACTGATGACGAATCCAGAGAAAGCCCAGTTGATCCATCCGCCGATCACAATCATGGGCAGCACGTTGGTCAGGTTTCCCTTCATCATGTCAGTCAGCATGCTGGTGTCTGCAACACACACACACACACACATATATATCTACACATACATTCAGTGACATAACATATGAAACACACACACACACGTAACCAAACACTTTTAACACACTAACATTTCATCAAAATATGAAAATCATGGTGACGAATTTTAGTGTAGGTACGACAAGAAGGCAAAATAACATCTGAAAGACCTGAACAAGTAAAAAAACAACAACCCTGTTCTCTCTCTCTCTCTCTCTCTCACACACACACACACACACACACACACACACCTGTCATGGGGTTCTTGGGGACGACCTTCCTCTTGACCTTCTTGAAGAAGCCGGTCTCTGCGTTGTTGAAGTAATGTTTCCTCATGGCGAAGGACTGAAACAGAGACAACATGTTGACACACAACAGCTCAGAGCTCAGACACACACACACACACACACACACACACACACACACACACACACACACACACACACACACCACTGTTGCTGTATTTAAATGTGTGTGATACATATTTTCATCACCTACACGTCTGAGAGAACTATTATATGGTTTTACATTTCGTCAAACTCGACTTCCTGAATTGTGTTTTCGTGGTGCGAACACACAATAAATGGAAAATTCTTTGTGTTCCTAAACTGAAAGGTGCGAGCTCACCTGTCGGGGAATGTACTTTCCATTCTCTCGGAGGATGCGGCTGCGCAGGAGCACCTGACTGAACACAAACACAGACAACCTCAGATCAGTGACAGACGCTGAAAACCAGCACTGAACAGAACTGATAATCAAACAATGAAATATTAAAGTCGTGTAAATAATCCAGTGCCTCTTAAATCGTTTCTTTCTGTTCTCACTTTGTTGTGGAAGGAGGCAGTAACGCCCCTCAACACAACGGAAAAGAAGAAGAAAAAGCTGCAGTAACAGTTAACTGTGTGGCTGCTCTCAATGATTAATGCTGCTGTGCAAGATCACGTGGAAACAACAGACACTGTCTCTACAGCTCCGTACACTCGTACAATGAATGTTCTGCATCTGACAACAAACACACGATAAATAAAGTTAAGATGAATTTGACTGAGAGCTTTTTCTTCAGAATTTCTATAAATATATCACAATAATAAAGTTATCGTGAATTATTTTGGCCAAGAAAAGTGTCCAGTGTAAATCTGACATCGTGACAGAAACACAGGCAGCGTTCAGACAGGAAGCTCAACACACACACACACACACACACACACACATATCAGATTCAGCTCACCTGTCAGACACCTGCTCCAGGTCGACCTTTTTATCGCTGTGGAGCAGCTGCGTTACGTAGTGACGGATGATCCCGACGAAGAAGGTGATGAAGACGATGGGCAGGACCACCCACATGCGGATGCTGGAGTCCAGCAGGAGCTCTGGACCGGCCATCGCTCTCTGTTCAACCAGCCGACACAGACAGAAGCACAGACAGGGAGACGATCTGCAGGAGGGAAACAGCTCTGTTACATTCAGGTCGAAGGAAAGAGCCACAAAAATGTACAAACTGCAGGAACGAAATGTTCTGACACCAGAACAAAACACAAGTATCAAATGCTTCCAATACTTCAGAAACTCACTGCTGACACCAGTAAATAAAACCCAGAAGGTCCTTTAACAACAACAACAACAACACTGACTACTATATTTACAGAATCTTCTAATTTTCTGTTTGCTGAGTTTCCACTTCAGGTAACTTATGACGACGCTCCTGGTGATAATAAAACATTCTGATTTTACTCCATGTTACTGCTGGTTCTCATCTCAGCTGCATCGATATTAGAATATTAACTGATCAAAAGAAAATCAAACAAAAATGTCAAACATTGTCTGAGTCCGGCTTCTTAAATGTGAAGATTTGCAGCATCTCCACACAGAACATGGTGGTATGCTCCTTTAAAGTTGTTCCGTGAGCAGCCAATAAATGCAGAGAAGAAGAACAACAAACACACCGATGTCATCGCTCATCACGTCAAACTGCTGCATCTGTGTAGATCAACGCAACGTAGACAAGAGCCACACGTGTTGACAAGTCTCATCACAGCTGGAACATCAAATAAAACATCTGCGTTCACTACATCACTCAGGTGTGCAAGAAAAGTATAACAATGTTGGGTTTTATTATCTGTATCAGCTACGAGAGTCAGGAAATCATCGGTTATTAAAATTAAAGTTTGAATTTCTTCTCTAAAACTATATAGAGCCTTTTAAAAGGGACATTCTGTGTTTTTCAAAGTCGTCAACTTTATCTTCTTCAGAAATATGTGGATTGTGTGGAAATATTGAATTGTGGATATTAATCCTAAAGGGAAACTACAGTGTTTCAGCAGCCAGGTCACTTTTTTCCAACACAAAAACAACTGACTTAAGGTTTGTTAAGAAACAGAATGAAGAATCAAGAATTCAAGAGTCTAGAAGCAGGATGTTAACCTTCACCTCAAACAGAGTGTGTATTGACTCTGTGTCACGACAGACCAGTTCCACGAGCTGCATCAGGTGTGTTCAGCCAATCAGGAGCTGGTGAACACACCTGGTTTTCTTATCAGCAGGGCAGAGAATGGAAACCATGCAGGTCATATCCATCCATCAGGACAACCTTCAGCGATAATCTCTTACATTTAACATCCACACGTTGTTGTTGTCTGAAAGCAGCTCTACAAATAAACTCCCCTCGTCTTACAGGAAGGTTACACACATTACTACACGCTGTTAATACACACCTGACTCTACACCTGACTTCATCCGTCCAGCCTCGACTCGGTGACACATTAACTTATCAATGAACTGACCTGTTGACAACAGAAGAAGGCCTGAGTAGCAGCTAACAGCTAGCTCAACCAAAACACAACAACCGGAAACAACTGGAGCTCCAGTCGTTACTTTTACAGGAGCTAACTATAGCTAAGCTAACCCACCGCTAACACCTGACCCGTCTCCATTCAACGACCACCAGCTAGCGTTAGCATTAGCCCGTTTCCCTATATAGAAGGTTGGCTAACGCCGCTAGCCGGCTAACTATGCTAGTAAACCGAGTTAGCTCGCGCTGAATGGCGGTTTGTACGCGCCGATGATTCTGACGGTTTGTTTCACGGACTTTAATGAGCTTCCGGCTGCTGACAGCGTCCGAAACTACGTGTTTAATTACGTAAAGTAACTTACCACATCTATGAACTTTGAGAATGAGCAACACGACAAACACGTTCCGCCGTTCAAGAGAAGAAGAAGAAGCACTTCCTGTTCAAGCGGAAAAGCCGATGACGTGATCGACGTAAAAATAAATACTACAAAATTATTATTTATTTATTTTTATTTTTTTTGAGGAAATCGTCTTCAGGTGATACATGAAGCCTGACTGCTTCACCTTCAATGTTAACAACAAATAGACAATTAAAAAAATATATATAAATGTGTACGGAACTGCAACACACAAAAAAGTAATAAAGACGTTATATAAATGTAATTTTATGTAATAAAAGTTTTATTAAATCATATCATATATTATATCATATGATACCAGTTTTTATTAAATCTCGCATTTCAAATGTAAGGCTCATTAAAGGCTCTTAACTGGAGTTTAGGTGATTTCAGGTGTGAGACAGCGACACCTGCTGGTCCACTGATGAACAGGCTGAACCACTGAATGGGTACAGTACCACAGTACACATGGTGGTATATGCTAAATAAAAAATATCTCTGTACAGAGTGACATATGTTCATCTTACGTTCAGAATTAAATGTACCTCATAGAATAAGTCTGACAAATTCTGGACAATCTGGACACCTGGAATCTGATTTGTCTGATTCCTCTTCCTTCCTTCCTTCTGTTCAACCTGATCAATCACTTTTCCACTCGCTTGTTTGTTTTTGTAAATATCTTATTGTTTTTTTGTAAATATGTTGTGTTTTTCTATTAATTGTCTATTTTACTTTATGCATATTTTTCTGATTCTTCTTCCTGTACTGCTGCAAATATCTCGAGCTGTTGCTACAAGTGAATTTCCCCGTTGTTGGATAAATAAAGCCAATCTTAATCTTAATCTTCTCTCCTGTGCTTCATTATGTGACGCAGCAGTGCCTGCTGATTGGTATGGGATTTTAATTTAACATACTGTATGCTTCTAGTTATACACACACACACACACTAAGTTATATATGTATATTGATTTCTGCTCATTTTCTTCTGTGTTTGTAAAATTGTTACAGATTTGTTGCATTTATTGTAAAAGACTATAAGAATATATTCAAATCTGTGAGGAGAACTTGTGTTTTCAGCTCTTTCCAGGACAAATATAAACACATTGTTCGTCTGTGCTGCATCTCTCCACAGCCAGTAGTTTAATAGATTTTTGCTCCACTTGAGAAGGTTTCTGTTCAGTTGGATCTGTTAAATATTGTTTGCATTAATCCAGTTTGCAGATTCTCTCCATTATTTCCTCTGTTGGATCTGTTATCCTGCAGCCGACCCAACTACAAGACACACAACTACCTTTCTGTGTGAAAATCCAGGATGTCCTGCAGAATCTGAGCCTCGCCTGCTGTGAGCGTCTGGTTCAATGTTTCCTGTTGAAGATGCTGTAAACATTTGTCACATTGGTGTCATTTTAATGTAAGTCTTCATTGGAGACTATATATACTTAACACTTCAGCACAGATAGAAAATCACTACAAAAACTCTTATTTCTAGTTAAAACGTCTCATTAACTTAATATTAGACACGATCACCATTTCAGTGAGATACATGAGATTTAGTTTTACTTATTAAAACTTCATACTGACTCTTTTGTTTGGCATTTTCTCAGCGATGCACACAAACAGATCCGTCAAAACAATTTCTGCTTCGTGAATATTAACGCCTGTTAACGCATCGACTGTGTGCAGCCTCCTGAAACCTCGTCATCACAGGGCGGTTGCCAGGTTTGGTACCACTGTGTGTGTACAGACAGCAAAATTTAAAACCTGCTGTGGCCGACAACAGTGAAGAGCAACTCGTACTATGTTCACATATTCTTCATCAAGAAATACAGCCGACACATAACTGACTGAGAGCCGACAGCTTCAGAGGCTAGCTGTTCCCCCTGCTTCTAGTCTTTGTGCTAAGCTAGGCTAACCAAGTCCTCACTCCTGCTTTGTCCTGACACACAGGCTGATGTAGTGTGTGTGTGTGTGTGTGTGTGTGTGTGTGAACAGGGTTGTTGTTTTTTTACTTGTTCAGGTCCTTCAGATATTATTTGGCCTTCTTGTCGTACCTACACTAAAATTTGTCACCATGATTTTCATATTTTGATAAAATGTGAGTGTGTTAAAAGTGTTTGGTTACAGGTGTGTGTGTGTGTGTGTGTGTGTGTGTGTGTTGCAGACACCAGCATGCTGACTGACATGATGAAGGGAAACCTGACCAACATTTCAGACAGAGCGAGGCTAGCTGTTCCCCCTGCTTCTAGTCTTTATGCTAAGCTAGGCTAACCAAGTCCTCACTCCTGCTTTGTCCTGACACACAGGCTGATGTAGGGTGTGTGTGTGTGTGTGTGTGTGTGTGTGTGTGTGTGTGTGTGTGTGTGTGTGTACGACCACCCGAACAACAAAAACAGGACACGTCGTTCCATCAACATGAACAGATTTTTTATATCTTTAGAGCAATAAATATTTCCACTTTTTCCATATCTCTGCAATTTCAAAAACAAAGTACAAGTAATATATATTTATATACACAGCTAAAATTTTCCATACATAATTTTTAAAATAATGTCGTCTCTGTTGACACATATTTGACACTGTACTCGTACAATTTTACAAGGACTATTGCAGTCTCTCTTTGCTCTACATTATAAACAAGAAATATGTTCTCCTCCGTGACGCGGTCCGTCGTGTTGTTACGTACAACTCGGACGCGCCGTCCGTCGCCCTTGTATAGATACACACAACACAGACTGCCTTTACACAGGAACAGAAGAACCCAACGTTTTAAACTCTATTTGAACCAGATCTGATGTGCTTTAACTTTTTTTTAGTTTTATTTTTTAATGTTCCCTGTTTCAGCAGCAGCAGCCGTCAGACCAGATCTGTTTCCGTCGGTGTTAAAAACCAGAGCTTCCATTCCTGCTGTAAACTCAGCCGGACAAGCTGCCCGCTGCGGAGCAAAGTGAGCACTCGCATTGTTATTTTTCATATAACGATGGTTATGTACATTCATGTTTATAATACAGTTTCATTCAGTGCAGATACTGTAATAAATACCACATGCAAACCGATAGTGGAGAGCAGACCCGGGCAGAAAAAAACTGATTTAAATAGAACATTTAAAGGAACGCAGCCGTGTTTCTGCATGTTCTTAAACTGCATGTACTGAACATTACTTCTGCAAACCATGCAGGGCAGTTTTGATTGATTTCAGGCCGTCATTTCACTGAAAATGTACTTGCATGTCCAGTTTACCACATAAAGTTTGCCTTCTACTGAGACATTTGAGAGTCAACAGTCGGTTGCTGCAGGTATTGCATTGATGGGCTTTGTGGTCAGCAAACCGACCCCAGAATTGACAAAACAGGCAAAGAGAAGAAGAGGCATCTTTTGTGCATTTACACAGTCGTTGTTCTGCAACCGACTGTCGGATCTCAAATGTCGAGTGTGCACACTGGAGTCCAAGCAAGCAGCTCCTGCCCACAGGAAGGAGACTAAACACTGAGGGATGGTTTCTAGGAAAGGTTGGCAGTAATGTAAAGTTCACACAGTCAACAACATGCAGAAGCACAGGAACGCAGCTTCAAGTGGGAACTTTAGTGAGGATGCGCTTGGTTCAGCTCGGGCACGCAGCGGAACAGGGTGACATGTTGTATAATCCCATACGAGGTAGGTTTGATCCGGTTCTCCTCGACAAGTTTAGCGTGGTGTTTTGTTTAGTTGACTGTGTTAGTCTGGATCAGACGTGGTGTTACTGTACGGCTCCTGTACAGGGGCGAAGTGGAGTTACGTGACGGGGACCCGACGGTCCAGAGTTCCTAGCAGCTCGGCACGTTTTGTTTTATCCGAATGGTTGTAAAAAGTCGCAGAAGTGTTGCTCGTTTCCGTTAAAAGGTTGGTGAGAGGCTTCGTGATGATCCAGAGGTGTGTTTTTGCGCAAAAGCATGCAGGGATGAATGAAATCAATATCACAGTCTGTAGTAAAAATATTAGAACGTATTAGTTGTTATGTCAGTCACAGAAAAAATCTTGGTTTTGTTGTAAACATATTAAAAATTAAAAAGTTTTTTTAGTACTTCCATAAGATGCCCAAATCAGTAAAGAAAAAACAAAAAATCATCTCACACTCGTAAGCACATAACAAAATTAAAAATGCTAAAAATACAAAAACAGCCCAAGGAGTACATTATGTTAGTAGAAGCTTGTCACACAACAATATTGATAATAATATCAGTAGCACACTCTAAAAAGTCAAAGTGGTTCTTCAGATTGAAAACAATAGGGGACCCACGATGGTTCCCTGAGGAACTCCGTCAGCTGATTATAATCCACGACGGTGTTTCCATAAAACCTCGAACACAAAAGGCTTCTACAAAAAACACTTAAGGGATTTTTTATTGTCTTGTTTTTGTTCACGTGAGGAACCCCAAGTCGCTCAAATAGCCTGAAGAACTTTTGGTTTTTAGAGCATACGTTTTGTTAATTCAAGCAAATTCTGAACCGCAGTTACAGATCGATGCCGTTGGCCCCACTGAAAACAGAACACACTGTACAGTTAATATCTACAGTCGGCGCATTCACGTAATCACAGGGAAACTAAAAATGTGTTTGCATTCAGAACATCGGATGGAATTTCCCATCAGCCACCAGTTCGACGCTGGTAAATATGACGAAGCCGGCCGCTTTGACGGGAAAGAAACCGGCGCTGAGAGGTTTGTTTCCGGTCAAACGTACAAACGGCTGGTAAATCAGTTCAAGTGGTCGGAGAACTTTGTACCAGCCACTGACATCCGGTGATCCCGATCGAATGGAGAGAGAGAGAAGATTACACTTCAACACTGGTATGGTAGGTGAAACTCAAAGTGCAAAAATAATGTGTAAAAATGAGTTTGTTCAAGAATATTTCAGTCGGTGAAAACATGTTCTGCACTCCGGTCCTGTGAGACGTCTGCAAGTCCTCCACGATGAGATTAGGTCCAGTTTCCAGGTTCCTTTGTGACTTTGTTGGATGACGAGGGAGACGAAGGGTTCAGTCCATCAGACAGATCCTCTTTTTCTTTTTGTGTATAAAAATGCAGTAAATGGCTTGATATTTATTATTCTGAATGGATACAATCAATCGATATCGTTCTGATTTAGATGCTAAATTGTCTTTATATTCCAGGGTGGTCTCTCGTGAACATTAGTTAGTTCGATCCTCTTTTATTCGACCATCCCTCCGTCTGAAGGCACCTTATTCTCTATTTTGCAGTACAAGCAGTCGTTGTGGGATTTACTCTGATCACCAGACGTGTTCTGGAGAATTCACATCCTACTGAGAGAAAATAACACAGTTCGGACCGGGTGGGAAACTAAAAATTCATTTTCATGAGCCAAACACTCTCCAAGGTCTCTGCTGCTGTGGAGTCAGGACATGTTCTTACTTTTTTTCATGTTTCCAAAAGGGTAAAATGTAAAAAAAGCCAAGAGTAATGTGGTTAAATGATAAATGTATTACAGCAGAATGACTCAACTCTACTTTAAGGTGCGATATGTAAGAATTGACCAGCTGTTGTTGTCATATGCATAACAGATCACAGAAACAGCTAACTGCTGCTAGCTGTAGCTGCCTTTAGCTCGTTAGCTTGGTTAGCTGTGCATCTGGTGGTCCGGACTGGGAGCTCGGAGCAACAGAGGCGTGTCGGTGTTAACGATGTGAATCCTAAATCACTTCTGAAACTAAACTCAACTAAAATGTTTACGTATTGAGAGGGAGAGGGAGGGAGAGGGGAGAGAGGGAGAGAGAGAGGGAGAGGGAGAGAGAGGGAGAGAGGAGAGAGAGAGAGAGAGAGGGAGAGGGAGAGAGGGAGAGAGGGAGGGAGAGGGGAGAGAGGGAGAGAGAGAGGGAGAGAGGGAGAGGGAGAGGGAGAGGGAGAGAGGGAGGAGAGGGAGAGGGGGAGAGGGAGAGAGGGAGGGAGGGAGAGAGAGGGAGAGAGAGAGAGAGAGGGAGAGGGAGGGGGAGAGAGAGGGAGAGAGGGAGGGAGAGAGGGAGGGAGACAGGGAGAGAGAGGGAGAGAGGGAGACAGGGAGAGAGAGGGAGAGAGGGAGAGAGGGAGAGGGAGGGAGAGGGAGAGAGGGAGGGAGAGGGAGGGAGAGAGAGAGAGGGAGAGAGGGAGAGAGGGAGAGAGAGAGGGAGAGAGAGAGAGAGAGGGAGAGAGAGGGAGAGAGAGGGAGGATTGAAAATGATTTCCGAGTTTCATTTTTGTTTTCTGAATTTTGTGATTCAGTATAAATTATGTCCATGTGTGTTAACATGTGCTGATGTTTGTTAGAACATCTGTTTCTCTCCTTCATGATATTTCTCTTTTTGTCTTGATCGTCCTCAGTAATGTTTTTTTATGTGACTGGAGGTTCGTCCGCCACAAACAGGAGTTTTGTTTTTAATTTTAATTTCCCACCCAGTTCTGTTAATATTCCGGTTCACATTTCTTTCATGATAAGATGCTTCGTGTCGCCTCGTCGTGACTCTTTCCTGACTTCACTTAGGTACTGTAACTCCCCAGCTTCATCGAGCCGGTAAAGCAAGACTCTGTTTCCCAGAATGCACCCTGTTTGGCACCTTTCAGCATAATCTCCCTCCCTGGCAACATCGGGGGTCACACACAATATGGAGCATGAAACACAGTTGACACATATCATCATTTCTGACAGATTCAGGCTTTTTTCTTCAGATACGTCGGGGAGCATGATCAAATAAATCCCCCTCACAATAATTCATTATTGGAAAAATTACAATGTCAACCACCTCCCATTGTTTAAAGTCCCAATCCAAAACAGTGTCGTGCCCCCTGCTGAGACCCTGTAATCCACAAACACTAAAGGCTTTTAGTCATTTTTGCAAAACACAACGGTAAAAAGACACCTGTAGTTTTCGTTATTCGTATGATGGCTTATTTTTTAAAAAAGTTTATTGTCCATGTAGAAAGTAAAGTCCTCAGTAACCTTCACTAATGCACTTCTTTTTTTTATGGTCACAGAAATGCTGGATTGGGGCTTTAAATTACAACAACACCCCCCGACACTCCCTGCATATAAGGATTTTAACCATAGACACACTGACACTCATTAGCTATTGCACAGGTCATGCACGCCTGTCTAAGACACAAACTGCACCAGATTAATGCTAACCGCTCCTGCGTCTCCGTAACACCTCATGGCTTGTAATATGTCAACAACCGAAACAATGGTACAAGTGCTTTTTGTGCGAAAAACAAAGTGGTGCAAGACGACTGTGATTTTTGGAATATAGTTAAAAAGGACTCGTTCTCAGGCTTCCTAAAAAACCTGAACTGTCCCGTCGACCGAACACCGTACGTAGCAGTGTTAGCATCGAGCGCTAACCGCGTGTTAACTTCTCAGGCACTGTTCCCCCTCACGTCTGGTCCCTGAACCATTTGTCCACTACAGCGACTCACAAACTCACATGACACAAACGCTTCCTCGAGTCCCGGGCCGCCTCCGAAGGGCACGACGAAGGGAAGGTGAGGAGGTTTTCACCAAGACGGCGGCGCGACAATGTGGGAGTTTTTCTTCAGCGGTGGTTCGTGTTCAGGCAGGTTTCCAGGAACATCTGCCCCCCGACAAACGTGTTCCGGCGTGAGAGTCTCTCTATTTCCGCGGGAAGTGGATGTGAAAATAACACAAGCTGAGTAGTTTCCTCTTCCCCGCTCTCAGTGCTCTCCTCCTCACCAGGCGGCCATTCTGATACACCTGCATTTGCCCTCCCTCCTCCTCCTCCTCCTCCTCCCCTCCTCCTCTCCTCCTCCCTCTCCTGCCCCCTCTCATGACCGCCCCCCGGTGGCTCACTGCGGGGTGGCGGACCACCGTCCTCAGCTTCTGCCTCCTCACACAACCGTGCTGATCCGGCTGACGGGTTTCGACTTGGGCCCTCCCCCTTGCCCTCCCCCGGCCCCTTGGTGCAGGGAGAGTGGGCCGGTTGTCGGGGGAGGTAAGGGTGAGTGCGGAGGAGGAGGAGGGATGGAGGTGAGCGGCGGGTACTGGGGTCCGTAGGGCTGAGGAGGCGTCTGGGTGAGGAGGCGTGCCGACGGCGTCTGGGGTGGTGGGGTAGAGAAAATGAAGTGGGTGGAGGGGGAGGCGGAGGGGGAGGGGCTGAGCGGGGAGTGTGTGTGCGCGGCGTGGTTGTGAGAGTGAGTGTGAGCGTGGGGGTGGGGCTGCGAGTGCGAGATGGTCAGCGGGAGCTTGCCGCCGCCGCCCGGCCGGCCCGCCGCAGGGTGCGAGTGGTAGAGTCCGTGCGGGGTAGTAGGGGTTACGGGGGAGTGCGGGGACAGCGGCGGGGGCGTGATGAAGCCCAGGTTGTAGCGCGGGTGCTGGGCGCCGCCATGTTGTATCCTCTGATGCTGCTGGGTAGGAGAGGGAGCGCAGCCGGGCGGGCCCTGCCGCCGGGGCGGCGCGGAGAACCTGTGCGTGAGGGCGTGGTGCTGCGGGATGCTCTGACTGTGGTAGCGGTGATGATGGTTGTAAGGTGGCGGCGGCGTCTGCTGCTGCTGGTGCCCAGTAACACTGACTCCGCCTCCTCCACTGTTGCCGTGGCAGTACTGGGCGTGCAGCGCCTGGAGCTTGGACGGCCCCCCTCCCGTACCTCCTCCCCCTCCAACTCCGCCCGAGTCCGACTGACCGAGGTTGGGTGATGGGGAGGGGCATGGGGAAGGGGAGGATGGGTGGGGGATGGGAGGTGCGGGGGCGGGGTAGTGGGGGGGTGATGATATCATCAGGGGACTCGGAGGACCCTGCGGAGTCGGCGACGTCATCGTCAGGGGACCAGGAACTTTGCCTCGGCGACTGCCGAAGAAATTCCCCAGCAGGCCGCCGCCACTCGGGCCTCCCCCACCCACCATCCCTCCTCCGCCCCCAGCCCCTCCCCCGCTCACGAGTGGGGAGGTGGTGACCCCCCCCTGGTTGTGACAGAGCCCCGGCCCACCCCCCACCCCTGTACCGGGGCTCTGAGTAGGGCGGTGTGGCCGGTAGGCTGCTGGAGACGAAGGGACCATCATGGGGCTGTAGGACAGACCTCCAGCAGGCAGGGGGCGCTGCTGGTGAGGCCGAGGGCTGCTAATAATGGAACCCTGAGAGGAGAACAGGAGGAGGAGGAGGAGAGGAGTTTGATACGAGAGGATGGAGAGACAAAGAAAAGAGGAAAGAGAATGAAACACAGAACCAGACGACTATTTGAAAAGAAGCACATCAGTGGTTTTAGTTAAAGTTCAGAGATGAATCAGTAGCCGTTTTTATTCTGGGCAGTAAGCCACCAATCTGCCGTCCTTTTGGCGGCTCGCTCCGCGGATTTAGACAGAAGGCGGCAAATTGGTGGTCTGTTTTGGTCGTGCACTGCTGGTCACCCACAGCCGGGAGTTT
>CM077792.1:32276591-32304091 GCA_039737535.1 Lagodon rhomboides | reverse complement strand
TATTAGGATTCTGAATTGTGGACATTATACTTATGATAGAAAACAGATTCATCATTTCGATTTATAAACATGAAGTCTGCCAATATTGATTGATATTGATATTAGTATGTTGGTTGTCTTGTAAGTTTTATGTGCTCATCATCTACAATCAGAACCTCACCAGCCTTAATAAACCGGTGAAATCAGTGTTTTTATATCTCGGGTTGTGTTTCTCGCAGCTGTCCAGCAGGAGGAGACAGAGCGCCGCGTCACACTTCCATCTGATTGTTTTACATTTTAACCATTTTAGATTTCATCACTATTTCATCCGTTGCATAAGACCACAGATGTAGGTTTGCTCTGAGTCAGTGAGTCATAATAAAAACTGCAGCAGTAAACAGAAACAGTAAAAAACCTCCGTCACGTCTCAGGAGATCAGAAACATGTACACAGCGATTTAACAGGGAAACACTGTGAAGGGAAAGTCTTCCGCCTGTCCTCACCTGTTTCTGAGAGGTCTCTCAGTGAGGAGCTGAGCGCCGTGCGTTTGAGTCCGTCCACCGAGGCGTACGTGTCATCGAGGCTCGGCCTACCCAGAGTGCCGTTCACCACCTCGCCCTTCATGGGGCCGGTGTTTGCACCTGGCGTCCCGCCGCCTCCCGGTCCTCCTCCCGTCAACACACCCGGACGCATCACGCCTTTCTGCTTCTCGAGCTCGGCTGGAGAGAACAGAGAGAAGAGAAGGTGGACGTTAAAATACATTTTCAATACGTTCAATACAAACATTTTCGAGACGAGACAAAGACGTAAAAGCCGTAAGAAGCCGTGAACAGACAGAGAGGGAGGCTGGAATGTGGAGAAAAGGCGTGTTAGTGTCTCGTATCTGCAGAGAGTTTCTGATTTTCTCTCTTTGTTGCTGCTCGGGACGCTTTACAACCCAACATGTGTCTATGTGACGTCCTGGGAATGAGACTCAACAATCAGCTGTCTTTGTGGTGCGTTCAGGAGCAGCTGGGACAAATCCTACTGATTCTACCTTTAACTTTAACAGTCTTTGAATTATATTAATATGACGTGAGCTTCAGTTAGCTTTGACCACAGATGTCCTTCAGAGGGAGACTTTTTACTCTGATACTCTGAGGACATGTCAGAGCCTGTACTCGATTACTTTACTGGAGTAAAGAAGCTGTATCAGTACTTTTTACTGGAGTAAAGAAGCTGTATCAGTACTTCTACTGGAGTAAAGAAGCTGTATCAGTACTTCTACTTTTACTGGAGTAAAGAAGCTGTATCAGTACTTCTACTGGAGTAAAGAAGCTGTATCAGTACTTTTACTGGAGTAAAGAAGCTGTATCAGTACTTTTACTGGAGTAAAGAAGCTGTATCAGTACTTTTACTGCAGTAAAGAAGCTGTATCAGTGCTTCTACTGGAGTAAAGAAGCTGTATCAGTGCGTTCTACTGGAGTAAAGAAGCTGTATCAGTACTTCTACTTTTACTGGAGTAAAGAAGCTGTATCAGTACTTCTACTGGAGTAAAGAAGCTGTATCAGTACTTCTACTTTTACCAGAGTCTGTTTTTACACAAGTATCTGAACTTCTACTGGAGGACGGATACTTGTGTGTACATTAAACATTATAATGATTTCACCAGGCAATAAAACTCCTGTCTGCTATTTTAGTTATTACAGGTGCTATCACTGCTACCTTTAACTAGCTGCTAATGCTACTATGGGTCCTACAGCTGACCACGACTACGTCTCCGACTATAACACAACCTCTGCAGCTGGAGGATCACTTACACTCCACCCTGTACTTCTCCATGTCCTGGACCTCGGCGATGCTCTCTCGGAGGTCCGAGGTGAAGCGTGCTCGGTCCTGCTGGCTCGGCGCCGTGAAGACGATCAGCACCTTCCTCTCTCCTCCAGGATTCGCCGAGGTCAGTCTGATGCCGTGAGGGTAGTCTGGGTGAGACACACACATTTCACAACACATGTTACACACTGTGACCTCGCTGTCAAATGACTTCTTCATTGTTCTGGTCCAAACAGTAGATGAGAATCTTAAATACAGCGCCTTGCCAAAGTATTCACCCAGATATTTCTATTTTGTTGCCTTACAACCTAGAATTGAAATGGATTTTGTAAGGCAACCAAACAGACAGAAAGCCAAGGGGGGGTGAAAACTTTCGCAAGGCATCGTATCTTAAACATCTGTGTTACTCGAGTCTCTCTGAGTGAGCGAGCGAGGCCTTTCTGTCAGAGCCACAGCTTTCAGCAATCAGTCCTAACCCCAGATACGTTTTCCATCCACCTCTCTTTGTGCAGGTTTTGAATTGGCACGCAATTAACAGTAAACTAAGCGAAGCTAAGAGCCTCCGGTCACGCCGGCGGCTTTGTGAGGCTGCACTCAGACACAGCTGTGCTTTGAGCTCACTGCCCGACGAGGTGGCCTCCACATCGTCCGTTCAGTCCTGATTAAAGACATTATACATATTATACATCACACAGCAGTCATTACTGTCCCAAGAGGCTCTAATGCAACAGATATGTTGTTCACTGCTCCAGTAAAAACAGACGACATCACGGTCACATGACTCAAACGTCTCCACCACTAAGAGTCTTACTGCACAATTACTATCCAGGTTTTCTATAAACTGATCAGAGTACAAGTTGTAAAGTCAGAGTTAGAACAGTGTGGAACTAAAGTGGCCTGTAGAGACGGACTAGTGAGGAGACGAGTCTCCGTGTTCGCTGTGAGGACGTTTAATGTCCCCGACAACCTCTGGAGTCTCATTCAGACGCTTGTTAAATGCTCGATAATTCAAACGTTTATGTTTATGTTGAGGACAAAACATGAAGGATCTCTGAAGCTTCTAACTGATGTCCAGGTTGTAAGACTCGTTCCTGTGTTATTATACTGTACACCAGGAATGAACTGACACCCTGTAGCCAATCAGAATCGAGAATTCACCCAGATCACAGTACAAATGCTAACGTTAGCATGGTCACAACAGTAACGTACGCTGGTGATGCTAACACGATCACCGTCTTTGTTCGGCGTGTTATTGTGCAGCTGAGGTTGATGAGACTGTCAATAATAATATTCAGGTGTTTAGTCATAAATATACAGAAGGAGAGAAATAAAGTCATGAGGTCATCGAGGTTCATTGTCCGACGAATTTTGGCCAATCAACAAATATTTGATGAGATATTTCAGTCTGAGACAAAGTGGTGAACAGACGTCTTTACCTCCCTCCAACAAGAGACACACACACACACACACACACACACACACACACACACACACACACACATTACACACACACACACACACACACACACACACACACACACACACACACACACCAGCAGTCGATGTAAGATTGTGCTGATGAATCATATGGGACAATCTGTCCCGGTCACAGTCATCACCACAGTCTGCCAAGTCCCATTTAGCTCCAACTGGAGGACCAGAGCCGTCAACAACAACAACAACAACAACAACAACTAAACAACTAAACAACAACCAGCTGAGCTTCAGTGCACACTGACACTGATAATGTGACGGATTTCATCGATTTAAATGACTTATATTACATCATTATCTTAAAATACAGTTTTTCCATTTAATCTCCCCAGAAGCAGCTTTAACGATGCCACATTAATCATATTCTAAACCATCTAATATTATCATATAAACTTAAATTAACCTTTATCAAGTATTTTATGATGTTTTACGTTGTGAAATATTAAAATAAAAGACTCTTTTTTTTGCTGCATCGACCCATCAGATTTATAATATTCTGGATATTCATTTAGTGGTGAATATTTTCACATGAATGTCTCGAAGAAGCTGCTCTACTGAAAACAAGTCAAACATGATTCATAAATATGATACGAAAGAATCCAAACCAGAACAACAACACGGAGATGAGACCTCATGATTTATGATTACATGTTTCAGATGAGTGTCGTCTCTGCGGTGCAATAAAAATGATTTTCGAACAGAATGGACGACTGAAGTGGTTCCAGTTTGCTTCGGTGCAATTTTAAAGATTTTAGAATAATATTTTTAGCATGATAGCAGCCCCTTTCAGATAGAAAAGGTGGCACACCTGCAGCAAGGTAAAGGCTGCAATGTGCCTCCTTGTCTGTCTAAAAGGGAGGTGTAATATTCCTCCTTTTCCAAACAGCCTCCACTTTTCCTCCTCTGGTAGGCGTCAACATGTGACGTGACGTGAAGCAGGAAGTTGGGCGTGAAGAGAAGCAGGGCAGTTTCTGCTTTTCTCCCAGAATCCTCTTCCCGTTTAACATTGGGGCTTATGGGGCAGTTGCTGGAGTTTGTGTCGGTTAGACGCAGATAATTCAAAAACCGTACATCCTCCCGATAAAGTGGACACGTTGCCAGACAGAAGACAAGTGTGGCTACGTTCTTGGAAAATATCACTATTGTAGTGTGAAATCTGTGGCTAGGATCGTCATCTAAAGAAACATTTTCGGAGAGTTTTTTTCAGGCTCCCCCACTCTGCCAGTTGGTGCTGCGCGAACATTCCGCAATACACACACATTGAAAATCCTGAATTTTTCTGAATTTTTTCAAAATCACTCACGATCAATTAAGGGTCACCGTTCAAAAACTAAACATCGTAGAAAGAAAGTTCAAATACAACTCAAATAGATAAGACTTGTGCCTACATTTTAAAGTTTGAATGGTGTCTCTAGGTCAAAGTCTGCCAGAGCAGGAGATGTTTGAAAAACCTCGATGATTTTGTGACTTTTTTGACCCCGTCCCATTCATTCCTTATGGGACATTTTTCGCAGTTTTTCTTCAAAATAAGAGCTTTACATTGCACCCCATCGGAGTTTAGAACTGGGTTCTTAGCGGGGGGCTTTTAATTTGAAAGTAGCGACCGCTACAACAACAAGCGGACAACCAAGACAGCTACAGAGAGCGAGGAGACGCTAGCATCTCCCGGATCTCAGCGGCTTTCCAGCTGCTCATCTTCGTGGATGAAGTGACGAACTGACTGCTGTGATCAGCTGTTTCCTGGTTTTAAAACTCTCGGCTGCCAGCAATCTAGAATTACGCATCCAGAGATCTGAGCATCTCAGAACTTGCCACCACATTGCCGCCTCGAGATTTACAGCAATGGAGGCGCAAATAAGCTGTTTGTCACCAACGTTTCGTTGGTGACAAACAGCTTTGCTGTACTGTTCTGACTATCAGTCTGAATTGCTTCTGTTTCAAGGTGTTGTTTACGAGCACAACACCATCTACGACAGTTTGTTGAATGACTGTCCAGACATTGACTAGAACGCTTAGTTAGCTAACATTTTCGACCACTAGATTTGCACTCTGCGAGAAATGTGGGTCTGTGACGCAGTAAGAAACTGAAGAGAGACAGCGAGCTCATGAAAACTCCGGACAGGTGAAATAGACTCAGACTGCAGGTGTGCACACGGCGTCTTCTGGTGATGTAGTTTCATGATAAAACTCAACACAGCGTCGATCATCGTGAGAAAATGTTTCTTCATTTCAAAACTGCTCTAAAAATATAGTCAAGTTATCCCTGACGATGTAACTGTAATCCCATTACACGTCCTGATGGAGTAAACCGGCAGCTTCACCGGCGGGTGTGGTTGAGCAAGTTTCACTGCTCGACGTTTTCACCCGGCCGTGAAGATGCTCTTCAAAGCGAGGACGTATCTTCAGGTTTTGGAAACGTCCCGTCTCCACCATCTGAAGACGGCGGAGACGTGATTTAGGAGCTGAGCTCTCGGGAGCGTTCGTCCTGCTAACAGGTGCTGAGGCAGATTTGAAACGCCACCAACTCCAATCTGCTGCACAGAACCGAGAGCCAACTCCTCTCTGCTGAAATAGAGGCTTGGAAACCACACACACACCCACACACACTGACACACACACCCACACACACACTGACACACACACACACACACACACACACACACACACACACACACACACACACACACACGACTCTCTATACGATTGTGTTAACATCATTATTGAAGAATGTGTCGGCTGAGTGAGTCGTGTTTCGAGGCGTGCAGCTGAGCCGCCCTGTTTTCAGATTGACAGTCGTATATTTAGGAAATCCTGCGATGTGCTTCCGCTGTGTTTCTGTGTTTTCAGCTCGGTTCTGACTTCACTTCTGCACACCGACGACGGCGACGCCTCACGTTCAGCGAAAAAGGCTGGCAGGCCGAGTGTGATTTCAGTAATTGGAGAGGGAAGTAACGACCCGTTGTGCCAAGCGATTATTAACAGATTGTTTCGAGCATTTCCAAGTGGGACAGAGTCTCCAGGTTTTGGTGAATATTTCAAGAGTGAGATCGAGCGTTACGCCTTCATCCAGCTCAGGTGAACGAGTTTAGACCGAACAACGTACAAATTAAAAACAACCTCCTGGCGTCTGACATCTCTCCTGAAATGCAACCAAAACCCAAACGCCAGAATAAATCTGGGCAGTGTACGTTTCTGTAAAACACAAATACAAACTCAGTTCACTTTACAGTTTGTTTTGACCGTTTATAATCTGGTCAGAGTTAGAAGAAGATCGTGTCTTGCCGTCTCATCCGGCTGTAAACGTCCTCATCAGAAAAACGACCAGATATATTCATGTCTGTTCGGTGGAGACCTCTAGTGGCCGCAGTAATTATCACGGCAGCAAAGGAGGAAGTCAGGTGAAGCAGACTGGGACGGATGGTTTGGTCAACCAGTGAGAACAGTTAAAGGGATATTCCGGTGTAAGTTTAATCCATGGTCTAACACACCTTGACACTGAATAAGACTCCCCCTCGAGAGGTCAAGTTAGCTGACCGCTAGCTTAGCTAGTTTTAGCAACCTCAGAAAAGACCGCACGATAACAATACACTGCAGCTTATGTCTCCAACTAGAAACCGCCATCAAAAAGCCACAATTAATGGTGAGAACAGCAGCAAACTTCAGCAACAGTACATGTACAGTCCCAGCACACAGTACGAAGCATCAAACATCTGCTAGCTTTGCTGGATTTGTATTAAAAACACAGCACAACTCACCCTCTCCTCCAGCAGCCTGCCTGTGTGGGGAAGCCCTGACGAGTCGATTACCGAGTGCAGTAGATTTCTGCAGCTCAAGGATGAAAATGTCTGATTATTACTCCATTACTTCCGTTCTTTTCCCTGTCAGCTCTCGATAATAAGAACTGAGCGTTCCATGGAGTAATAATCAGACATTTTCATGTTTTCATGCTTCATACTGTTCCTCCGTAACTCAAAACTGCAACTTTACGACGACGGTCTGGTTCAGTCTACGGTCGTGTCATTTTGGGAGTGACTGGTAATCGATGTGTTCAGTCGTTTAGGTATAAAGATGTTGAAGGTATCCGGTGGTTTCACACTCACAAATATGGAAACACAGTCTTGAACACTGGTCTCTGGCTTCATCACTGTCCCCTCGACGTCCGGACATGACAGTCGGCTCATAAAGTAAGTTCATAGTGAATATGATGTGACACAGATGTGTTGAAATGTTTATATGACATGTACAAACGTAACGTATCTGTGTTTTTTAAGAAATGTAAAATGTAAAACACATGATGTTGTATTTACATTTGTGTTTGGTCCTCGTTTCTCCGTTTACTGAGACTTTGGGGCGACAGAATCACAACACGAGTCGCTGTGATGCCTCGCCGTGTGTGTGTGTGCGTCTGTGTTGTGTATATATATCTGCATGTGTGTGTGTGTGTTCAGTGAGCCTGCAGGCTGCGGGGTAAAAATAGAGAGTTGAACGAGCGCAAAAAAAGAAATCGAGATGTAAAAAATGAAATGGAGATGAGACAGATGGAGGGAGCAGATGGACGAGAGGAGACGGAGAGAGAGAGGGAGGGAGAGCGAGCGAGCGAGGGAGGGATCGGTACTTACAGGTGTTCTGGAAGGTGTGGACCTGCATGTCCAGCAGAGGGAATGATTGTCTGAAATTGTACGTCACTGAGGTCTTCTTCTTCTGGAAGATCTTTGTCACCTGGTGGGAAGGAGGAGAGAGAAGAAGAACGTCATGGCAGGAGGGAGAACAGAAATGATGACGCTGACGTTCGTCTCTGTTCGTGTCGAGGTGAGATGTTTCTAATGTCGCTCGGTGAGACGTGTGAATCTCTCCTCCGTAGAAACTCGACACGTTCGTTATCAATAATGAATGAAAGCTGATTCACAGTCAGAGTCGCGTCGTCTTCTGAGAGACGTGACGTCGACCGTACGCGCTTCACACTTTATTAACTCGCACGCTTCCACGTTAGAAACCTGTCGATGACGTCGGCAGCGACCTTCATGTGTAATCTATAATCCAAATATATAATCTATAACATGAAGCCCGGCTGGTTTCAACACGTGTCAGCTGCGTTAACATGAACCATATTTCATGCAACAATCTAAGAAACAAAACAAGCAACGACAACGTAAAGAAGAGAAAGTTCCTTTTTATTAAATCTTTATTTTATAGGATGTTTATGTTTTATTTTGTGACTCTGGTTGTTTCCTGTTTCCTGTGTAAACAGGAAGTATAACGGTGACGGTGAGCACGTTCAGCTCCGCCGTGACCTTTTTGACTTTATTTTACATGTCAGGTGAAGCCTCGGATGAGAGGTGAAACGTCTTCAAAGACAAAAACCAAATCCAGTTGCGTTCGATTCAATTTCCTTGAGATAACTATGACCTGGATGAATGAGAATATTCACAGGCATGTCAGGTGATCTGCATGTTGTTCTTATCATCATCATTATTCTTTGATATTCAGAGTATAAACAGACTAATCTCTTGATATCTGTGATTTATTTTAACACATTGTTGAGTGCTAATCGAGAAGCATGACGGACGAGTCACTGTTCATAGAAGTGCTGGAAAACTTTACGGACCAGAATTAAACACTCTCGATTGTTTTCTCTTTAATAAGTTGAGTTTCGGGGGAAATGAATGAAGAGGTTTGACGGGTGAACCTTGTTGACAAATCCTCTCTCTGGGTTTCCTGCTTAAGGCCGCCTGTATTTGCATTTCCTCTAATAGGAAGTCAGAGTTTCTGACATTTCTGGAGCACAGCGAGCGTTAAACAGGAGCAAAGCATTATGGGATAAACTCTGGTGACGCACAATCACGTTTTATCTCCCACGAGAGAAAATCCTCTGTGAGCCCGAACTCGTCCAGAACAGTGTCAGGAACACAAACGGGTCAGTGTGAGTTCTGTTTGCACCACGATCCATAACACACACACACACACACACACACACACACACACACACACACACACACACACACGCAGAAGTATTGATTACCATCAGCAGGTCGTTGAACAGGAAGACTTCTCTCTGGTGGACGCCGCTCCGCTGACCTCGGTTCGGATCTGGAACCTCGAACAGCTGACAGCAGCACACCAACCTGCGGTGAGGCAGGGAGAGCACCTGCGACGCACACACACACACACACACACACACACACACACACACACACACACACACACACACACACACACACACACACACACACACACGACATTAACACAGTCTGCACCTCCAAAGACCAACATCTCATCTGGTCTCTAATTTTTCCTCAGCGTTTCAGTTTTTAGTCCTGCAGATTCTCGTGTTCTCCGACAGGTGACGTCACCTGCAGACAAACAGCGTGCTGAGATTTAAAGGAGGGTCTTACGGGCTTCTTGCCGACCACCATCCTCTCCACCGCCTGGACCTGAGACACGTGGTCGTCGTTGGTCCTCAGCTCCCACTTCTGGATCCTCCCGTAGATCGCCACCAGCAGGTCCCGGGGGATGTCCTGCCCGTTATCCACGCCTTGATGGAAACACACACGTTTGAGACATGAAGTTATAATGAGCAGAAAAAACACTGGAAATTCTAGAACTAACAGAACCCGACCGATACCGAGCGAGTCTCCCAGTGTTGTGACGTATGGATGTCATTTTTTATAAGGTTAACTTGGTTTTGACTCACATCTCTGACCGTCAGAGTCACGATCCATCTATCAAACAATCAAACAATAATCATCAAACGGCAGAAATTAAACCTGCTGAGTTGAAGCGACGCCATCGTGTATAAATACTGTTTAAACTTAGTCTCAAAAGAACTTTGCATCAGAACATACTTTAAAACACAAAGACTCAAATAACTCATTATGCAAAATGGCCCATTTCAGAATATGTATATTATATAATCTGATTATAATTCTTGACATCACTTTATTGTTGAAGTATCATTTTAATTATATATATAGATTTCTCTCTGATGTCCTCGAATCCCTCTGAGGTTCCTAAAAGCAGCCCGAAGCGTGAAACAGCTCTGTGTCGGTGTTTACACCACTCAGACTGGAGGTGGAGGTTTCCAGGTGGGCGGGGCCAGAACAGGAGCCAGACAGGTGGGCAGGTGAACCGGAGCTCAGCCGCCTCTACAGACTGAAGCGACTGAAGAGGACGTTGACGGAGGAAGCTGAGAGGAGGAGAAGAGACCGGCCGAGGGACGAGAGACAAAAACTCTCAGACGAGAGACGAGACTGCAGACGGACGGCGAGCTCGACTCGTTGATGATCAATAATCAGTGATATTAACTGGTCGCTTGATGTTTGGCAGCACGTTATAACCAGGTGTTACTGTCTCTGTCTCACGTTACGTTAGCTTGGCTGCTTTTCTGAGACGTGAACTTTAACGTGTGGCAAAAAAGCAATAAGTATTTTTATAAGACAAAACATTGTTAAGACGTTCTCCAGACGGGTTTTGTTCGTAGCGAGCAGAAACCCGGGACTTGTATTCACGATGGTTCTACAAATTACTACATAATAGCCCCTTTCAGACAGAAAAGGTGGCCCATGTGCAGCAAGGTAAAGGCTGCAATGTGCCTCCTTGTCTATCTAAAAGGGAGGTGTAATATTCCTCCTTTTCCAAACAGCCTCCACTTTTCCTCCTCTGGTAGGCGTCAACATGTGACGTGACGTGAAGCAGGAAGTTGGGCGTGAAGAGAAGCAGGTCGAATTTGTCTTCAAAATAAGAGCTTTACATTGCACCCCATCGGAGTTTAGAACTGGGTTCTTAGCGGGGGGCTTTTAATTTGAAAGTAGCGACCGCTATTAGCTCGCCGCTACAACAACAAGCGGACAACCAAGACAGCTACAGAGAGCGAGGAGACGCTAGCATCTCCCGGATCTCAGCGGCTTTCCAGCTGCTCATCTTCGTGGATGAAGTGACGAACTGACTGCTGTGATCAGCTGTTTCCTGGTTTTAAAACTCCCGGCTGTGGGTGCGCAGCAGTGCACGTCATCCACACCTCCGCCCATCTCAGCATTTGCCACCACATTGCCGCCTCGGATTTACAGCAATGGAGGCGCAAATAAGTGTAACGTTACCCTCCGAGGGGCAAAACTGGTGGAACAAAACAGACCACCAGTTTGCCGCCTTCTGTCTAAATCTGCAGAGCGAGCCGCCAAAAGGACGGCAGATTGGTGGCTTACTGCCCAGAATAAAAACGGCTAGTGTTGCTTTAATCTGCAGAGTGGATGAAATAATGAAACAAATATAGAGAAGCATGAATTGCTTCTGAATTATAGTGGAATAAAAGTGTTCTGACCCCGCAGGTTCTTGATGAAGTCCTCCAGCTTCATCTTCCTCTCCGGCTTGACGTTGGGGCTGTACATGTCCGTGTTGAGGAGGATGATGGCGAAGGCCAGGATGAAGATGGTGTCTGGGTTCTGGAACTGCCGGATCAGCACCGGGTTACAAACACAGTACCGCTGACTGGAGAGAGACAGAGGACATGAAACCAAACATCTCAGACTGCTCACGGCGTCGCTGTGGCCTTCAGACCTGTGGTGCTGTTCAGTACCTGAAGGCCTCCACCAGCCGCTCCACCCGCTGAGCTTCACCCTGAACTTTAATCTGAGCCTGGAACTTCCTCAGAGCGTCGTCGAGATCCATCCCTGAGAAGTCCATCTCGTCCAGGACGCAGCTGCAGACACAGACAGACGTTCAGTGTGTCTCACTCGTATATATTCACTCAGACAGTCACGTTCGCGTCTCGTACTCACTCCAGGACGTCCTTGTTGAACTGCTGCCGGCTCCCCAGGAACTCTCCGATCATCTGCCGGCTCAGCCCTTTCCTCTCCAGGATGAACCTGGCGATGCCCACCGGCGTGTCGGACACGAAGCCCCTCTCGATCAGGTACTGGATCCCCTTCTCCGGCTTCCTGCGGCCGACACAGGACGCCAGTTTTATACATTTCTTTTTGTTGAATCTCTTTATTCAATTTATTTCACTTCGGTTGAGTTTTCAACTGCAGCTCAGTTCAAACTTTCAAAATGATTCATAAGCAGATTTTTTTTTCATCTCACCTACACAGAAGTCTGCTCACCTCAGTGGAGCTCTGGAGGTGTTGAACAGGACTTTACACCGTGTTACCACACAACTTTATCTTAACTCTGGTGAATATAAAACTGAGCACAGAGTCGACTGTGACTGTTTGTCGAGAAACACGCTTTAAAAAATCTGCTTACTGAGGCCGTGAAATGCAGCGTGATCACCTCATTTCTAATTCACTGTAATCTATCACACTTCAGAGTAATCGATCGTCGAGACTTGCCTCGATAAACCAACACTCTTAGAAATAAGGGTTCCAAAATGGTTCTTCTACAAGGGCTGAGGTTCTACCTGGAACCATTTGCTTCTGAAAAACCCTTTCCTGAATAAAGGGTTTTAAAAGGGTTCTTGGTAACACTAACGGTTCCAGTAAGAACCATTTTGATCCAGAGAACCCTTTAAAAACCCTTTCCTGAATAAAGGGTTTTAAAAGGGTTCTCGGTAACACTAACGGTTCCAGTAAGAACCATTCTGATCCAGAGAACCCTTTAAAAACCCTTTCCTGAATAAAGGGTTTTAAAAGGGTTCTTGGTGACACTAACGGTTCCAGTAAGAACCATTTTGATCCAGAGAACCCTTTTTTGGAGAAAGAGTTCTTCAGGGATTGTTGAAAGCATGGGTATAAGATCCTGTATGGGTTCTTTGTAGAACCTCTCATGGGGGGTTCTGGGTGGAACCTTACACACACAGTTCTAGGTATGACCCTTTATGTTGGGTTCTAGGTAGAACGCTCCACCTTTATAAAAGGTTCTACCTGGAGCCAAAAAGGGTTCTCCGATGAGGACAAGCTGAAGAACCTGATATGGTTCTACTTAGAACTTTTATTTCTAAGAGTGTAGACCAATCAGAATGAAAGAGGATTAGCCATTTAGCTCAAGAACAGAGGGTCGGATAAGATCCAGACCTTCTGGGGCCGTTCACCGACGGGAGGAGAGCTCTGAGATGACTTTGTAATTTGTGGGATTAAAAAGGTGATTTATCTTCACTCCTGTCTATCGACCCGACTGCAGCAGTGATCTGGAGGTGACCTCCATAGTCACACACTCGTAGGTTGACGACCATCAGACGAGGTGATGTTTCGAGGTATTATCGCTCAGATCAGTCGACTTCCTTCCTCACTCTCTCTCTTACTTTGAGGAAACTTGTGGATTTCTCTGATTTGAACATCGTTGGAAACATTTGGGATGATGTAAGAACACAACTCAACAACAAATGGAGCAAATGTTGAATTGTTTTTAGACATTTTAACGCAGAAATGTCGTTAAAACGAGAGGATGACGGATTCAGACACTACTGCTGCCTGTGGATCATTATTGAGCTGATCGTTAACAGGATTGATGGACGAAACGTACTTGTTGAACAGGTTGAGTCCGATGCGATACTGCCGCCGCTGCACCACGTCGTTGTTGAAGGCGGGCGAGTCCCAGCTGTGTCGGCTCTCTCTCTGATAGGTCTGCTTCCCCAGCGCGGCTCCTCCGATTGGCTCCCGCAGGCTGTCCCGCGACGAGGAGCCGGAGCTGCAGTTGTTGACCGTCGTGTCGTCGTTGGAGTTGGTGGTGGTGGAGTTGACGCTCTCGTTGTCTCCGTCCGAGCAGAGCAGGTGGTGGTGGTGGAGGTGCGGGTGGTGGGCGAGGTGCTGCTGCGCCTCCATGTTCTGGAGCGCGGACGAGGAGGAGGAGGACAGCGGCGAGGGCGTGAGCGGCGGCGGGAGGGGGGAGAGAGGCGTGAGTGGCGGTACAGGGGAGGGCAGCGGGGAAGATGGGGGTTCTGGGTAGGCATGGGGGAGGTGATGGTGCTGGTGGTGCAGGTGGTGGTAGTGGTGCTGGGCGAAGTGGTGAGCGTGCTGCATGTACGGGCTGCCGCCGTGCACGTGGTGCATGTGCATGATGTGCGGCTGGTTGTACTGCGGGTGGTGGTGCAGGATGGTGGGCAGGTGGGGGATGGGGGAGGGGTGGGGGTGTGAGTGGGGGTGAGGGTGGGGGTGTTGGAGCGGGTGAGGCAGCGGGTGAGGCGGCAGGGTCCGAGCTGAAGGCATCGGTAAGGGGACGTTGGCGGGGCTGCGAGTCTGACCCTGCGCCGTGGCCACCGAGCGGCCGTTTGGTTTGTGTTTGATGGTTCCCTGTGGAGAGTCGGCTTCGCTGCTTCCTCCACACCTCCTCCTCCTCCTCCTCCTCCTCCTCCTCGCTCATCCTCTCCACTCTCTCCTTCCCCTCCTCCCCTCCTCTCTCCTCCTCGCTCGGCTCCCGACGACTCCTGCTCGTACACCAGGCGTCCGATAGAGCCTCGCTCCGACCTGAGGAATCGAACAATGAAGTAAATGTTAAAGATTCCAGACACGGTGAGAATTAAACAATAAAACTACTTAAAAACTTAAAATCTCGTCTCAGGAACTAGCAATGCAGCGTAGAGTAGTTTCAGTGTGGTATTTAAGTACACTGAAACAAGTGAATATAAGAATATGTATTTGTAACATAATTAAGCCTGTGATAACAACAATAAAAAACAAAGTTTGTCTCTTGACATTAATATATCAAGTTGTGAATTAGTCTACATTTGTTCAAAACACAAGTCATTTTAATTTTTTCCCTAACAAGCTGTATGTAAGTGGCTCAGCACATTTTCTTATGCAGATCCACACAACACACTATTTGCTTGTTGTATTTACTCTGCTCCAACTACGCCCCGCCCCGTGTGGTGCATTCTGGGTACTTCTGGGTATTATGCCTTATTATAACCTTTCCTCTGGTGCAACTCTCACACAATCTGCTGAGTGAACTTATGGTTTCCAGAGAATTCACCCTCTTAATTTTGTTGTTGTCATTTGTTTTCTAGCACCATGAGGCAAAAATGTCATGTAATGTTTATATTGGACAGATTAACCAACAGGTAGGTCACATACTTGATTTAAGTGGCTCATGTGACAAAAATATAATGTGTTTTATCTAGTGAGAAAAAGTAAGGCAACTTTTTACATCATTTTATCATGTAGATCAAACAAGAGTTGTCTTTGTATGTACAACATTAATCCTGCAAGTCATGTTAACTTACTTTTGCAAGTAAATTCAACTCAACACAACCGAGTTTACTTTGTTTGTAAAAGTAAGTTGACTTTACTTGCAAGATCAATGTTGTACAAACAAAGACTCCTCTTGTTTGATCTACGGGATAAAATGATGCAAAAACTACTATTTAGTTTTAATATTCAGCTTGTGTTCTCTCTGTATTATTATTATTATTATGCTGTTGTTTTATGCTTGTATTTTTAATAATGTTAATCTGTATTATTATTTTTAATCAAAAGCCCCACTAGGGACAAGTGTCGTGAATTAGCTTTGGCTAAAAACACTATGATGCATTCATCAGATGACTGTTCAAGATTATCTATGTTTTTGTATCTGTCCCTACTCAAATAAACCTTAAAATAAAAAAAAAGTTGCCTTACTTTTTTTAAGTAGATGAAGCCCTGTATTTTTATCAGTGTAATGTGCCGAATACTTCTTCCACCACTGCAAAACATATTTTTGGCGGTCATTTTATTTATGAATTACATGTTTGTGATCTCTGTAGAAGCTCTCTGATTGGCTGTGCTGACCTGTCACTCATGTCCACTGAGCTGTCACTGGGCGGTTCGATGGTCAGAACAGGGAGGTGTCCTCCTCCACCTCCGCCTCCTCCTCCTCCCGCCCTCCCTCTGTACTCCCCTCGACACTCCGTGCAGGGGGTGCTGCTCCTCCGGCTGGCGATGCTGCCTCCCTCCGTCTCCCTGCTGTCCTCCCTCCCCCCTGCACCGACTCCTCCCCCTCCTCCCCAGTACTCTGTGTCGGAGCTGGAGGCGGGACGGGAGAGCGGCGAGGACGGCGGGCGGGAGAGCGGCGAGGAGGGGAGGCAGCCCTCGTCCATGTAGAGGGTGACATCGCTGAAGGAGGTGGCGGTGCTGTCCTCGTGCATGGCGGCGCCTCCTCTCCCGCCAACTCCCACCACACGGCCCGCCAGGCGTCGTGAGGATGGGTTGGCGTTGCGCCACGCACACTCTCTGTAATCTTCATCCTCATCTTCCTCCTCATCCTCCTCCCCTTCCTCCTCCTCCTCTTCCTCTTCCTCATCTCCCTCCTCCTCGTCCTCCTCGTCGTCATCCTCCCCCTCTCCTCCCACTTCCTGTGAGTCTTCACGGCCAGACTGGCAGGTGAGGGAGTCGTCCATGGAGTCGGCCAAAGACTTCACCTGCAGAAAACATCGACACAACACCTGTTACACATGTTAGCTTCCAACAGGCTAACATCAGGGTTAGCTTCTCCATCAGGCTAACATCAGGGTTAGCTTCTCCAACAGGCTAACATCAGGGTTAGCTTCTCCAACAAGCTAACATCAGGGTTAGCTTCTCCATCAGGCTAACATCAGGGTTAGCTTCTCCATCAGGCTAACATCAGGGTTAGCTTCTCCATCAGGCTAACATCAGGGTTAGCTTCTCCAACAGGCTAACATCAGGGTTAGCTTCTCCATCAGGCTAACATCACGTGTTAGCTTCTCTAACAGGCTGAACATCAGGGTTAGCTTCTCCATCAGGCTAACATCACGGTTAGCTTCTCCAACAGGCTAACATCAGGGTTAGCTTCACTGAAATGCTAAATGCTGCTAAACGGACAAATAACTGTTGTCTCGTTCTAAATCTCTGAAATAATTTCGATCTCTTCAGGTTTGATATCAGGTTAATATTTCTCAGTTCTGATGAAGATACACGAATCACTGCTAATGCTAATGCTAATGCTGCGTCCACACATGACATGTGACAGATGTGTGTTTACCTGCTTGGAGAAGGAGTCGTCTCCCGTGTCGTCTGACCCCTGCTGACCCGATGACCCCTGACCCTGCGGCTGCCGCTCATCAAACGAGTACTGGACCAAAGACGGACACACAAACATCTTGACACTCTGCTGTTCACATGTGTTGTGTATACTGTGTGTGTGTGTGTGTGTGTGTACCTGCATCCTCATGTTGGACAGGATGATGCGTCGGGTCATCCTGCTCTCGGAGGCGGAGCTGCGCAGCCTCTCGAAGTTCTTGTTCATGCGGTATTGCCTGAACGCTGTCTGGATCGTTCTCGCCGCTCGCCGGGACACAAACTGGCCCCCGTACTTCCTCTCCAGCATCTCCACCTGTCAGGGCAGCGCCATCGCAAACAAACAAGCAGCCAATCAGCATGTTTCCAGGGTGACGACAACAGCTTGGCTTTGGTCTGAACTTTATATAAAACGGAAGTGATTCAGGTGCTTTGTTGTCTTTCTCTCGCCAAAATGTTGAAAATTAGATTATCACTTTTGGCGGGAGAGTTGTGTGATGTGTCTGCAAACATACAACACAACGAACGGCTGGATGTAAGATTACAGAAACTAAGATATGCTGATACGATTACGATAAATACTAGATACAATGAATACGATAAATGACATGATACGATAAATACAATACGATACGATAAATACGATACAATAAATACGATAAATGATAATACGATACGATAAATGAAATACGATACGATAAATACGATACAATGAAATACGATACTGAATATGATAAATACGATACGATACAATAAATACGATAAATAAATACGATACGATAAATACGATACGATAAATAAATACTATATGATAAATGAAATACGATATGATAAATACGATACGATAAATGATAAATACGATACGATACAATAAATACGATACGATAAATACGATAAATAAATGAATACGATACGATAAATACGATACAATACGATAAATACGAATACGATACTGATAAATACGATAAATACAATACGATAAATACGATACGATAAATAAGATACGATACAATAAATACGATACGATACAATAAATACGATACGATAAATACGATACGATAAATACGATAAATAAATACGATACGATACAATAAATACGATACGATAAATACGATACGATACGATAAATACGATACGATACGATAAATACGATACGATAAATGAAATACGATAAGACTGAAGCACACTGGTGTTGTTATAGAGAACAGGCATAACCTGACACGTCACTGAGAATCAACCCATGTGTGTGTGTGTGTGTGTGCGTGAAACAATAGGTGTGGGCTATTTGACGTGCTGCTGGTGTGTGTGTTTGATGCCTTGTTTGAAAAAGCTGCTTTCAACTCAGAGTGTAACGACAAACAAACAATTACATGGAAACCTAATTGGAAAAGTCCATATTTGGTGGAGTCGGCAGTGTTCTGTGCAGACGTGAGGTGAACCTGCCGCGGCGGCGTCGTACCTTCTTGTCCTGGAGGTCCGTAGAGAGCTCATAGCTGTCGGATAGAGCCTTGCAGCGTTTGCTCTCCTCCTCCTCTTGCTTGCGGAGCGCCAGGCTGGCAGGCTGGTGTCGGCTGCGCTGAGCCCAGGCAAGGCTCGCCGGGCTGGGGGAGAGATGGGGGAGCTACCCTGAGGGAGGACAGGGAGACGGGAAATGACTACACGTTTATTTTATTTAGTTTTCAGCTGTTTCAGATATTATCACGGAGTCGGCGGTGAATCACTACGATTCAAAAAAATAATAAAAATGGCTCCATACGGCTCGTCTGGCCTCGTCCAAGTTTCCACGAGATCCCAAACTGATTTGTTAAGATGATATTGAACCAAACCCAAGTGGGTCCACATGTTCTGTCAGGTCAGGGTTCCCACTCTTTCCTTGAAATTATTTTCCAGGACAGCAAAAATGTCATGGAAAAGTCCTGGAAAAGAATTTCAGGGAAAGAGTGAGAACCCTGAAATAATTTTCCAGTAAAACTTAACCGTTTCCAGGACATTTGTCCTTTTTTTTCTCATTTTCTCATTTACATAATACTTCTTCGCTTGTTTTTAAACGTAGCTTTTTTTTGATAGTAGACAGCCGTTCGATCCGGCCGAGATGGATGTTGTGTCTCTAAACGTAAGCGGACCGAGAGCTTCATCACCAGAACGGAAATGATTTATCTCAAATGAATGACTTTGATAATAAAACAAAACCTCCTCTCTCCTCTCCTCCTCTCCTCCTCCCCTCCTCTCTCCTCTCCTCCTCCCCTCCTCCCCTCCTCTCTCCTCTCCTCTCCTCACCTCCTCTCCCCTCTCCTCTCCTCACCTCCCCTCCTCTCTCCTCTCCTCCCCTCCTCTCCTCTCTCCTCCTCTCCTCTCTCCTTCCCTCCTCTCCTCACCTCTCCTCTCCTCTCCTCCTCTCCTCCTCCTCCTCTCCTCTCTCCTCCTTTCCTCCCCTCCTCTCCTCCCCTCCTCTCCTCCTCTCCTCCTCTCCTCTCTCCCCTCTCCTCTCCTCCTCCCCTCCTCCTCCCCTCCTCTCCTCCCTCTCTCCTCTCTCCTCCTCTCCTCTCCTCGTCCAACACGATGACACTCTGAATTCAGCAGCTTCACTGGCTGCAGACCTGCTGTGTGTGTGTGTTACTGTGTCATTACCTGTGTGTGTGTGTTACTGTGTCATTACCTGTGTGTGTGTGTGTTACTGTGTCATTACCTGTGTGTGTGTGTTACTGTGTCATTACCTGTGTGTGTGTGTGTGTTACTGTGTCATTACCTGTGTGTGTGTGTTACTGTGTCATTACCTGTGTGTGTGTGTTACTGTGTCATTACCTGTGTGTGTGTGTGTTACTGTGTCATTACCTGTGTGTGTGTGTGTGTGTGTTACTGTGTCATTACCTGTGTGTGTGTGTGTGTTACTGTGTCATTACCTGTGTGTGTGTGTGTGTGTGTTACTGTGTCATTACCTGTGTGTGTGTGTTACTGTGTCATTTCCTGTGTGTGTGTGTGTGTGTGTTACTGTGTCATTACCTGTGTGTGTGTGTTACTGTGTCATTACCTGTGTGTGTGTGTGGGAGGATCCCAGGGGCCCGCTGGTGGAGGCGGAGCCGTAGGGGTCGCAGGGGCTGGTGAGGGGGCTGTTGCTATAGCGATGGAAGGGAGGCGGGTGGCCGAAGGACGAGTCAGGAAAGGTGAGCGCCTCCGGACACTGAGGGTCGCCCTCCACACTGAGAGAGAGAGAGAGAGAGAGAGGGAGGGTTATCCATCTGTAGTATTGATCGTATCAGGTCAGAACCAGAATCTCTGCTGAGTGCTGACTTCACTCAGAGCTTCACCTGGACTCAAACACAGTGTGTTTGAGTCCAGGTGAAGCTCTGAGTGAAGTCATCTGACTGTTTGGGACAAAAAACACAACAGTCGGAGAAAGACAGGAACAAACCCAAACGAAACAGAACCAGAAACAACCCAGAACAGATTTATTTGGACCGCAGAACCAGCTGGACCAAACCAAACCGTAAAAAAAACAACTCAAACATGCCAGATTTAACCGGACCAGACCGAACCAGTTCAGATTGAGCTGAAACAGACACAGAACCAGACGGGATTAAACCGGTCCAGGTCCGTTTAACACGGGTCAGGTGACAGCTCGACAACCAATGAGCTCATCGATCATCAGCTTGACGTCCTCTGAGAGACTCTTTACTGTCAGACGACTGACTGATCGATGATCAATAAACTAATTGATGAATCAAGGAGGAGACGAGAGAGCAGAGAAGAAGAGGGAGCTGTGTGTCTGTGTGTGTGTGTGTGTGTGTGTGTGTGTGTGTGTGTCATCATCAAAGGGGCTCTTCAGTGTTAATCTAAGACACCCGTGAAGCTGGCACTGAAGCTAACGTGGGCACTGCCAAGCTAACACACACACACACACACACACACACACACACACACACACACACACAAAGTCACATGACAGTGACTCATGGCTAACAGCAGTGTGTGTGTGTGGGTGTGTGTACAGTGTATGTGTGTGTGTGTGTGTGTGTGTGTGTGGGTGTACAGTGTGTTGTGTTTTTGAGAGACCCAGCATGAGTGTGTGGGAGAAAACGTGTGTGTCTGTGTGTGTGTGTGTGTGTGTGTGTGCGTGAGTGTGCGTGTGTGTCTGTGTGTGTGTGTGTGTGTGCGTGAGTGTGCGTGAGTGTGCGTGTGTGTGTGTCAGAGGAAGAAGAAGAAGAAGAAGCTAATTCTAGGATGATGTGGCGTTTACGTTCCTAAACTTGGATGTTTTAAATTTGCACACACACACACACACACACACACACACACACACACACACACACACACACACACACACACACACAGAAGTGACTGCACTCATAAATCCCAGTGATGCTCTGCAGTAAAAACTGAGAGGAAGGTACTCTGGATAATTGCTGTCTCTCTCTCTCCTCCTCATCATCTTCCTCCGCTCCTCCTCCATCACTCCGTCTTTTAATCCCTCCTCCTTCTCCTCCTCTTCTCCTTCCCTCTGCTCTGTATCGCTCGATTTCAACTGCTCTGATTGTATTTCTTCCTCCCCTCTCCATCTCCTCCTCTCCTCTTCTCCTTCTATCCTCCACTCCTCCTCTTTCCTTTGATTTATCTCATCTTTCTTTCCTCTCCTCATCCCTCTCATCCTTTCTTCCTCCTCTACTCTGCCTCTCCTCTCCTCCTCTCCTTCCCTCTCTCCTCCTCCTCTCCTCCTCCTCTCACCTCTCCTCCTCCCTCCTCTCCTTTCCTCCCTCTCCTCTCCTCCATCCTCTCCTCCTCCCCTCCATCCTCTCCTCTCCCCTCTCCTCTCCTCTCCTCTCCTCTCCTCTCCCCTCTCCCTCTCCTATCCTCTCTCTCTCCTCTCCTCTTCTCCTCTCCTCTCCTCCTCCCCTTCTATCCTCTCCTCCTCCTCTCCTCCTCTCCTCTATCCTCTTCTCCTCTCCTCTCCTCCTCTCCTCCATCCTCTCCTCCCTCTCCTCTTCTCCTCTCCCCTCCTCCTCTCCCCTCCATCCTCTCCTCTCCTCTCCTCCTCCATCCCCCTCCTCTCCCTCTCCTCCTCCTCCTCCTCTCCTCCCTCCTCCTCCTCTCCTCCTCTCCTCCATCCTCCTCTCCTCCTCTCCTCTCACCTCTCCTCCCCTCCTCTCCTCTCCTCCTCTCCTCTCCCTCCTCCTCCCTCCTCCTCTCCTCCTCACCTCTCCTCCTCTCCTCCCCTCCTCCCCTCTCCAGCTGCAGGGTTGAACTGAGGTGAGGTGTGTTTGATTTATACACCAGCGCTGCACTGAGCACCGTGCTGGCAGCCTCCTCTGGCAGCAGCAGCTCTCAGAGGTCACACAGCAAAGTTCAGGTAGAAACCAACAGATTTGACTTTCGACAGCAAAGTAAAGTTTTTCATTAACGAAGTGAAGCCTGCGAGTTAATCAGCTGTCAGTGATACGATCACTGCTGTTCTACAGCCGATCACGATTGATTAATGACTCTATTACTTTGTCGATTACTCATTTAATAGGATGTCACAAACAGACGACGTCCCTCCCGAGTGTTTCCAGGTGGTGTTATTGTTGGACTGTGTCTTCTCCTCTCTACATCTGAACTTTCTCCTCCTCACAGCTTCAGAACAGCCTCGTTACTTCAGTTTGATGCATTAATTAAAAGCCGTAAGAAGCCGTGAACAGACAGAGAGGGAGGCTGGAATGTGGAGAAAAGGCGTGTTAGTGTCTCGTATCTGCAGAGAGTTTCTGATTTTCTCTCTTTGTTGCTGCTCGGGACGCTTTACAACCCAACATGTGTCTATGTGACGTCCTGGGAATGAGACTCAACAATCAGCTGTCTTTGTGGTGCGTTCAGGAACAGCTGGGACAAATCCTGCTGATTCTACCTTTAACTTTAATAGTCTTTGAGTTATATTAATATGACGTGAGCTTCAGTTAGCTTTGACCACAGATGTCCTTCAGAGGGAGACTTTTTACTCTGATACTCTGAGGACATGTCAGAGCCTGTACTCTATTACTTTTACTGGAGTAAAGAAGCTGTATCAGTACTTTTACTGGAGTAAAGAAGCTGAATCAGGACTTCTGCTTTTACTGGAGTAAAGAAGCTGTATCAGTACTTCTACTTTTACTGGAGTAAAGAAGCTGTATTAGTACTTCTACTTTTACTGGAGTAAAGAAGCTGTATCAGTACTTCTACTTTTACTGGAGTAAAGAAGCTGTATCAGTACTTCTACTTTTACTGGAGTAAAGAAGCTGTATCAGTACTTTTACTGGAGTAAAGAAGCTGTATCAGTACTTCTACTTTACTGGAGTAAAGAAGCTGTATCAGTACTTCTACTTCTACTGGAGTAAAGAAGCTGTATCAGTACTTTTACTGGAGTAAAGAAGCTGTATCAGTACTTCTACTGGAGTAAAGAAGCTGTATCAGTACTTCTACTTTTACTGGAGTAAAGAAGCTGTATCAGTACTTCTACTTTTACTGGAGTAAAGAAGCTGTATCAGTACTTCTACTTTTACTGGAGTAAAGAAGCTGTATCAGTACTTTTACTGGAGTAAAGAAGCTGTATCAGTACTTCTACTTTTACTGGAGTAAAGAAGCTGTATCAGTACTTCTACTTTACTGGAGTAAAGAAGCTGTATCAGTACTTCTACTTTTACTGGAGTAAAGAAGCTGTATCAGTACTTTTACTGGAGTAAAGAAGCTGTATCAGTACTTCTACTTTACTGGAGTAAAGAAGCTGTATCAGTACTTCTACTTCTACTGGAGTAAAGAAGCTGTATCAGTACTTCTACTTTTACTGGAGTAAAGAAGCTGTATCAGTACTTCTACTTCTACTGGAGTAAAGAAGCTGTATCAGTACTTCTACTTTTACTGGAGTAAAGAAGCTGTATCAGTACTTCTACTGGAGTAAAGAAGCTGTATCAGTACTTCTACTGGAAAAGACTGACTAAAAACAGCAACAGTGTGGAGGATCCACACACAACACACACAGTAACACACAGTAACACACAGTAACACACAGTCACACACAGTAACACACAGTAACACACAGTAACACACAGTAACACACAGTAACAGCTTCAGGACATTTAAACTCACTGCAGCATGTAAACATGACAACACTCACATGTAAACCTTGGCTCTGCTCGGTACCTTGTTTTTCCTGTGAAACCACATGAGTCCGAACACACACACACACACACACACACACACACACACACACACACACACACACACACACACACCCTAAGCTGGTTCAGTACAGTTCCTCATGTTTCTTTTCTTTCCTTCTTTCGGCTGTAAATCTAATTTTTTCGCTCACACACACTGAAAAACACACAAACACACACCGACTTAAACACACAGCTGTTTCTGTTTGTCATTCTGCGTCCATAGCCCGGGGCGGTTACTAACAACACACTGCTGAGCAACACACATCCTGTTACACAAACACACACACACACAATACAAGCTGACAGGAAATAATCTACACACACACACACACACACACACACACACACACACACACACACACACACACACACTGATTGGAAACCTATCTGATTTATATGGGCTACAGTGTCGGAGCGATGATGCCACTCTCTGCACAAACAACACAAACGCACACTGATGCAGCGTGCACACTCGCACGTGCACAGACTGCCTGAGTCCTCCCACTGCAGCCGGTCGGCTCACCAGCGGGCCGGACAGCGCCAGAATATAAAGAGAATCAGTCCCTGAGTCAGTCCGCTGCCCACAGGAAGGGGAGTCTTGAAATATTCTCATCACATCGGTTCGAGGATACACCTCCACATTTCTGCAGGCACGACGACGCCATCCACCCACCTCGTGTTAGCTGCTTCCTCCTGCATCGCTGCACGCCGAGAGACAGAACACCAGCGGATTCCCCAGCTGTGTTCAAATGTGTCGAGCGTCCTGCTCTGTAAATCAGTAGAGCGTATACCTCAGCCCAAGATAACAGTCCTCTTTTATACACCTGATTGTTTTCATTCGGACACGTGAGTTATTCCCTGAGAAATTAACAGAAATGTCAGAATAATTCAGGATATGAAAACACTCCTGGATCCGTCCCTTCATCTGGATCCACACCAGAAGTTGAGCAGGTTCTGTTCTGAGCTGAGACCCGTCTGCCATCCGGGTTCAGTGGAAATCTGTTCGGTAGTTTTTGTGTCATCCTGCTGACAAACCAACTCACAGACAAATCTCCAGACAAAAAATGGAAACTACGGCCCGTTCCACACATGCACCGTCACTCTGGATGCATCCATAATCCATACGACACAAACGTCTGCATCATTCACCCCGGACTTTACCGGGCCAGCTCCTGGTTCTGGTCCAGGTGAGTGAAAACAGAAGACATATCATCTGACTGGTTCATCAGCTGTAACACAACGTACGCTGGGTCGATATCATTACATCATTGTCAGAGTTCTGGAGAACATCAGCCCATCAGAACGGCTTGTTCGTGCTGCTGCAGGAGAAAAAAGATCCAACGTGCTGCAGTTTTCTGTCTCCAGCAGGATCTCTGTGGATGGAGAGCAGCTGCTTCACTCTCGTCTCTGCTCGTCTGTATGAAACTCCTAAAGCTCATCTGTTTACAGCGGATTCGTCCGAACACATGTAGTCGTGATATCAACGCAAAAACAGTTACTGAGCTCCTCTGGTCCAAACCATACGGAGTATTTCTGACATGTGTGACACAGACGATCCTGAGAATATCTGATCTGACTCTCTGGATGTTGTCCGGAGGTCAGATGTGAAAGGAGCTTCTGGCTCCGTAGATAATTCTCAAACCTTTATCTCACGTAGAGAGTCTTTATATTTGAGCCAGAGATCGTTCAAAACGACAGTAAGATGAGAAGAAAACAACAGAAATGTGGAGTAAAAAGTGTAAAAGGACTAAAAGCACCAAACAGAACAACAACAGACCTAATAAAAAGGTCTGGTGCTGTAAAAGATATTGAAAAGTGATGATATTTAAAGGTATATTACACATGATACTGATGTAAATAGATGTGAGAAGTTTCAAAACTACATCTAAATACTAAGAACACACTGAATTCTTTTGAGTTCACGTTTGGATTTTAAAGCCAGTTTATATTTTTCATGTCAAAAACTAAAGTTTATTTGGAGGGTCGTCAACATTTTGATCTTTCAGGGAAATCGATGAAATGACCGTAATCGTAAGTTACACAGGTAAAACTTGTGTAAACATCTTTTAGAAGAATCTCGGCCGTGTTGTTAACTCACAGATCAGATGAAGATGCGACACGTCTTCGTCTGAATGCTGTGTGAGAGGGAAGTTTGGTTTGGAGATGAGCGGCGAGCTAAGCTAAGCTAAGCTAAGCTAAGCTAAGCTAACTGTGAGCGTTTGTGCTGCGCTGCGTGAACTCCGTGCTGGATGTAAACAACAGCCATGACAAACAGGAAGTGAAGCTCAGCGATGTGACAGAACGGGCTGCGACTCCCAGCGAGACGAGGCCGGTGTCACAGTCTGACACCAGAACACGAGGAGGAGGAGGAGGAGGAGAAGGAGGAGGACGGGAGGGAGGAGGAGGAGGAGGAGGAGGACGGGCTGGAGGAGGAGGAGGAGGAGGAGGAGCTGGAGGAGGAGGAGGAGGAGGGGGAGGAGGAGGAGGAGGAGGACGGGCTGGAGGAGGAGGAGGAGGAGGACGGGCTGGAGGAGGAGGAGGAGGAGGAGGACGGGCTGGAGGAGGATGACCGGATGATTCAGTGACCCGACTGTCGCACAGACTCACTGATTTCTAACTGACGGACCGACAAACGTTCCTGCTCCAGAGAGGAGACGTGAAATATTGTAGATAATCAGAGTAAAAACTGATCTCAGCAGTCAGTAATGTTACAGAAGCAGCTAACGAGGCTGATATTTGTACCACACCTGTCACATTATGTGATTATATGACTGTAGTTGGACCGATGACATCTGCTGACCCGGATCTACTCGGTTTGAAGGTGGGTCTCTAAATAACAATGCTCTTGTCTGAAGTGTCTCCGCTAATTCAGCTCCAAACACGCTTCATCTCCTGTAACTTCTTCACAATAAGAAGTTATTCAGTCATTTAAGCGTTGTGTTTTCAGCAGCAGTCACTAAACACGACTCCTGAACCAGCTGAAGGTGAGAGAAACTGAAGAGAGTTCAGTCAGAAGCTGAACACAGACTCTCTCAGACCTGAGATCAGTATGGATCTGTAACACACACTTGTTTGACGGGGAGGCGGGCGTTTGTTACGGGTCGTCAACCGGTGGAAA
>CM077792.1:32121591-32271591 GCA_039737535.1 Lagodon rhomboides | reverse complement strand
TCTTGATTAGTTACGATGCTGAAAGGATTCATTTTTTCTTTCACATGTAAGCTTAAGGGATCCACACACCGCCCAGACTCAAACCAACGACCAGCTGCCTTTATCCGACCGCTCCGGGACATTTAATGATGGAGTTTATAATGTAGAGACTTTTTTTCAGGTATTTAACCAAAACATTTTTTAGAAATCTCACTGTGAGTCGGACTGACGTTAGCTAAAACTCTTCTGTAGCAGCATCAGGACGGGTTTCCACTCATCGCTGTCCTGAACTTAAATACTGCAGTTATGATCTTTGGCTTCACAACTACACACAGCGTGCTCATTAGCTCGTTAGCCACACATGCTAATGTTTGTTAGAGCTGCTTAAATAAATCCTTGTTAAATAAATTGACATTGTTGTCACAACTTTCTCCTTTTACTGTGCAGCTGCAACAGATCTGATTCAAAAATATTAAATGGTAATCAGCTAATTTATGTCATCTTTACTTTTTAGTTTAATAGCAATAAAGTGCTTTTTGGTCTGTTCAGACTGGATTGTCATCAACATCAGTCACAAACTGCAATATATGAAGTATTTTACATGATTAATCATCAGGTCTTGACTCGTTATCACTAACTATGCATCATATGAGCTCGCAGGCTCATCTGGTCAGAACGAGCTCGCTGCTGCTCTCCAGCCGACCTTCAGCCGTCCGTCCATCAGTCTGTCCACCGTGTCGTTATGACTGATGGCTGCTGGACGTTCGGTCGGTCGAGGCTTAAAAACGACCACGTCTCTGAGCTCTCGTCTCTTTCAGCCTCGTGACGACGGACTGCCGGCTTTTATTCAGCTCCACCTCACGTAACCTCCATCTTTTAACTGTAACTGTAATTATTCTGTTCAATACATTAAATCTGAGGACTTTTACCTGTAATAGAATATTTGTACTGCAAGAAGAAAGATGTGAGTTCTCCTTCCACCGCTGGTATATTTTGTGTCTCAAAATAATCACATAAAACTTTGACATTCTCGCTCCTTGAAAGCTTCTGTTCTTTACATCCATCCTACATTTTCCTGGCAGCGCTGCTGTAATCCTGCGGATCACAGTTTCTACCTGGAGGACTGTAAAACCTCAGAGTTGAAAGCAGCTGCTGCTCCGGGTGTCGGCGGAGGAGCTGGAGTTAACTCGGCAGAAAGACTTGGATCAACTCTTTTCTTTCATGAAAGTGGCTGCGGACTGTAAAAATAAAGGGATGCCTTTCAGCGCGCTGCGTCTCTGCTCAGATTCATTTCTACAACCTCTGAAGAAAGCGAGAGGACCCGAGGAGTTCACGCAGCGTCATCACTTCAGAACAGGTCGATGAAATAACACTTTTTATTTTGTTAAATTAACAGTTTTGGATCATCGAACGGATTCAACCAACATCTGGAGAAGAACTTTGAAATGATTCAGTCTCACAGCTGTCGTCATGGAGACGTTCAAACTGGACCTGATGTGAGCGTTTAATCAACTTTAACATTTAGAAATAAAACTTCTACAGAGCTTATAGAAAGGTGTCCAGCTTCTAACGAGGTCTGTGAGCCAATAGCATCGACCCGATCACTGTGATGTCACGTCGCGCTGACAACAGAAAGCTGGAGGTCGATTTGTAAAGTAAAATCCACAAACTGTTTTTATTTCTGTTGTTACTTTCAGCTGTAAGTGAAGATAAACTGTATATACGATAAGACACACGTTGGTCCGACCCGTCTGATGTCTCTGCTGGGTTTATTCTCAGACTCGCTGACCTCTGACCTTAACGTCAGCCAAGGTGTTGCTGACGAGACACAACGACATCAAACGTGCGTTTTAGCTGATTGCACTTTGAGATAACATCTGTTAACATCTTTCTACACGTAAGTGATCGTAGACAAACGCTGTGATTCAGTCTGTAACACTGTCGGCGTCTCGTGGTGTCTGTGTTTTGTCTCAGTAGACGTCAGCTCGACCTGTTGCTCATCACGATCACCAGCTCAGGTACTTAAAGGGATATTCCGGTGTAAGTTTAATCCATGGTCTAACACACCGTGACACCGAGTAAGACTCCCCCTCGAGAGGTCAAGTTAGCTGACCGCTAGCTTAGCTAGTTTTAGCAACCTCAGAAAAGACCGCACGATAACAACACACTGCAGCTTATGTCTCCAACTAGAAACCGCCATCAAAAAGCCACAATTAATGGTGAGAACAGCAGCAAACTTCAGCAACAGTACATGTACAGTCCCAGCACACAGTACGAAGCATCAAACATCTGCTAGCTTTGCTGGATTTGTATTAAAAACACAGCTCAACTCACCCTCTCCTCCAGCAGCCTGCCTGTGTGGGGAAGCCCTGACGAGTCGATTACCGAGTGCAGTAGATTTCTGCAGCTCAAGGATGAAAATGTCTGATTATTACTCCATGGAACGCTCAGTTCTTATTATCGAGAGCTGACAGGGAAAAGAACGGAAGTAATGGAGGTTGCTAAAACTAAGCTAGCGGTCAGCTAACTTGACCTCTCGAGGGGGAGTCTTACTCGGTGTCACGGTGTGTTAGACCATGGATTAAACTTACACCGGAATATCCCTTTAAGTGACACAACTTTCTTATTTCACCTCTAACCACCATCTTTTCCTAACCCTTACTAAACTGCGACTGCTTCACAACGTTAAATGTGTTTATTATTGTTGCTATGATGAAATAATCATCTGACTTTGTCCTTCCAGACTGCATTAAGGGTCCTCCAAGTATTTTTGGAACAGCGAGCCTTCGACTTTTCAGATAGCTGATTGTCGGACGAGCTTTCAGTCTGACGGGACATTTCTCAGACTGTTGTGGTTTTTGATTAACGGGCCGTTGGAGAACATCCGGCTGTCAACTGACAGAACAATCTCTTCCAGTGTTATCAGGTCCGAAGCTCCAGAACGTCGACCTCGAGTCGCCGCGCTTTGTTTGTGGTCGACGCCGAGCCGTCCGTCTCCGGATTACGACGGCACGTGAAGCTCGCTGCGACTATCTCCCACGCTCACACACATAATTCCTGCGTAATGCGCCGTTATCTTCTCCTCGGCAGTTTTTACTATCAGCAAACAAAGCATTAACATTTCATTGTCGCAGAGGAGAGCGGAGCTGCTCCCAAAACAAACAGCGCCGGATAAACCATTACTGCCTGTTGGTTTAATGAAGAAGGAAGCCCTCCAAGACGTGCGGCTGTGTTTGCAGAGCGCACACAAACCAAAACTCTCCACACAAACACTTCTCATCGAGTCGACGCTGCTCAGAGCGCCGAAGGTTTCCTACTGACGCGTCTACAGAGCGTCTGATTAACAGGAGAAACTCGACAGGATGATGGATCCTGATGCAGGGTGAAGGTCTGCAGCGTCTACCAGCTGGATGTCAAGGACAACTGGAGGAGAAGAGGTCTGATGTTACACCACAGCAGCTTAACTACAGTGTCTCACAACTACACACAACATGTAAACAAAACCACGAGCCATTTCAACGCAAAACTGACAAATACGACTCGTTTCAGCTGCTCATCTGTGCAGATTTGCTGTTGTTTTCTGCAGGAATCAGGAGCATTATGGGTATTTTTCACCACTTGATTAATCCACCAGGATAATAATCTTTGGTTGCACTGAATTTCAGAATTTCACAGCAATCGCTGGTCGAGATGTTTGAGCCTCGACTGAACCAGCGTTGCTTCCAAACTGCCAAACAGCATCGCTAAAAATAACTGCAGGACGGCGAAGCTCCTCTTCTCGCCTTCAGTCCGCAGGAGTTAGCCAGCTTTTATACGTATCGTGTGAAGACGCCAGGCAGATGAACATAACAACGGTCAGAACGTTCGATGGTAAACATTTGCTAATCAAATAAATCTTGGAAGAAAGGAAATGTGTAAACTGAAGGATCCTCCTGATGATGCTCGCCCTGTTGAAAGGGTTCACATCGAGGCTCGAAGGACAAAGGATGTCGATTTGATCTGATGTTGCCTTGACAACTTAAATATGAATTTATCTGATGTTAAAGTTGAGTTTTGTCTCTGTTGTTAAGATGTGGAGAGATTCAGCCTTTATTTCTCTCAGGACAGAAGCTCTTAATCCCGGCGCTCTGCAGCTCGCCGCCAAGGATTCCCGCCTGAGGAGATTCATCCCGGTTAACACGGGTCCGAAACGTCGAAGGCGAATCAAACAAGAAAGCAAACAAGCGATGTTGAAGCAACTGCTAATCACAGAAAAGCTGCTCCAGAGATGTAAAGGCCCCACACACCGGCTCAGACGTCGGACGTCTGAAGCGTTCGGAGAGTCGGACTCTGTTCGGTGTGTTCAGCTGCGTCTGATCCGACTGAACATGTTCAGTCGGCCGTCTGAGGTTGGACGCCGTCGGATACTCTGATTGGTTGTTAGCTAGCTGTTCAGTGACCATTCTGATTGGCGGTGTGCCAGCGAATCAGCGCGGCGTGTGGGAGGGGCGGCGGAAGTGACGACGGTAAACAAACCACATAAACAGAGACGGCACAGAGTTACAAACAACACTTCACCGTTCGTTATTTTGGGGATAAACCAACGTATGTTTGGAAGCCATGGCTGTGTGGACCGAGGACTTTGAGGAGCAGCTGGCTGCCCTGGTGGAAGAGAGACCACCGTAATACGACATCACGCAAGTAATGCTGAGCTAACACTGTGTGTGCTTTGTTCTGATAAGCTACGGTCCGCACTCCGTTCTGTCATTTCCTGTTTTTATGTTTTGGGTGACTGGCACGAGACTAGCGCCACCCGATGTTTAGGAGACTTATTGCATCTCACGCAGGCGCAGAACGTATACGCTGCTGTGTAGCCGGAGCGGTGTGTTTCAATGTGACTTTTCTACCGAACGGGTCCGACGGAGTGGTCGGAGAAGGAAGTCGGCCTTGGGCTGTAGGCCGTAGATGCAACAACGACAGAATAAACTCGAGATGGTTCAGTTCACAGCAGCCGATCACACCGAGACACGTCGCTCGAAACACGTTTAGTACGGCCGATCTCTCGTGCCGACGGTCTTTGGACACATGAAAATGTGGACTGAAAGACTTGGTGAGAGGACAAATCACAGCTGATTGTGTTTTCTGTGCAGTTATATCTGGTTAATTACAACAAATGTCTGCTTGGCTGTCGAGAAGAAGTCCAGTGTGACGGATCACATGAGCAGAAATTACAGCCACGTTTATGGTCGCTCATAAAAGTCATTTTCAAAGCCCTCAACCTTTGTTTATCATCATATTTCTACGTCCTGTATTTCTCATCCTCAGAGCGACGCTGGGTCAGCCGACCTGCTGCCGCCATTATTACATTTCCCCTCCAAAGTTCATCTCGTCTCATCACACGACATTCACCTCATCTGTGTCCATTCATTCATCAGGAGGCAGTGAAATAAAATTTTAAAAATCAATATCATAACAGTATTATGTCCGGCGTCATTAATCTTAACGGCGGCCGTGAGGAGGATCTGTGCAGCCTGAAGTCTATTTCAGGAGGTTGTGTGGCAGCTGAAATCATTTGGCCGGCTCGCTCCGGTCCAGCATCGCTGCCCTCTGCTCGCTCCGACACAGGATGAATCACGGCTGTGAAGGTGAATGAGTGTGTGTGTGTGTGTGTGTGTGTGTGTGTGTGTGTGTGTGTGAGTCCAAATGACACAACTGAAAATGTAAAAAATCTGAGCTCGTCAGTCGTTCAGTCGTTCAGTCGCTCCCTCGGGGGCCACAACGTTTGTTCTTTCAGGTTTTTTTTATTGCATTTTTCAGCGCATTATAAAAAGAGGTGTTAATGGAGCCGGGAGTCGTCATGGAGACAAAGGAATAAGCCTGATTTAGTAATTGTTGCTTCCAATAAAATGATTTGTCTCTCTGTCTTCAGCTTCTTGTATGTACTTCACATGGATTTCAACATTTACTCAGATCTGGGATATTTGTGCGTTCTCATTCTGTCCTGAGTTAGTTGTTACGCTGCAGATTAACCTGAAACAACGAGTTTATTAATCAAGAGACAGTGGAAACTGTTTTGATGATGTATGTAAAGTCATTTTATGGTTCCGGTCTCACAAATATGAAGATTTGATGATTTTAATCATATTAATAACTTTAAAGATGCTCTGTGTAGTTTGGGGGAAGAGAAATATCTTTGACGCCTCAACAAACTAAATAAACTCTCATGTTTGTGTTTTTTTCTGAGTTTGAATAAAAACTACAGAATGCCCCTTTAATGCATTTTTGTTAATTTGGATGTTTGGGTGGGCAATTTATTATTATTCTTTACTCAAATCCAAGTTGGTCAGTGGAGAAAAGCAGTCAGCAGATTAATCAGCTGGTTCAGAACCGGCGGGTCAGGACCTCCAGCCGGGTCATAACGCTGTTCCTGAACTGTGGCGCTGAATGATTATGATGTCACACTGAAGGTGACCTTTGGGAAATAAAATCCAAAGGTTAAATCTTTATTTTGGACCAACATGTGTCTATGTGACGTCCTGGGAATGAGACTCAACAATCAGCTGTCTTTGTGGTGCGTTCAGGAACAGCTGGGACAAATCCTACTGATTCTACCTTTAACTTTAATAGTCTTTGAGTTATATTAATATGACGTGAGCTTCAGTTAGCTTTGACCACAGATGTCCTTCAGAGGGAGACTTTTTACTCTGAGACTCTGAGGACATGTCAGAGCCTGTACTCGATTACTTTACTGGAGTAAAGAAGCTGTATCAGTACTTCTACTTTTACTGGAGTAAAGAAGCTGTATCAGTACTTTTACTGGAGTAAAGAAGCTGTATCAGTACTTCTACTTTTACTGGAGTAAAGAAGCTGTATCAGTACTTCTACTGGAGTAAAGAATCTGTATCAATACTTCTACTGGAGTAAAGAAGCTGTATCAATACTTCTACTGGAGTAAAGAAGCTGTATCAGTACTTCTACTTTTACTGGAGTAAAGAAGCTGTATCAGTACTTCTACTTTTACTGGAGTAAAGAAGCTGTATCAGTACTTATACTTTTACTGGAGTAAAGAAGCTGTATCAGTACTTCTACTTTTACTGGAGTAAAGAAGCTGTATCAGTACTTCTACTTTTACTGGAGTAAAGAAGCTGTATCAATACTTCTACTGGAGTAAAGAAGCTGTATCAGTACTTCTACTTTTACTGGAGTAAAGAAGCTGTATCAGTACTTCTACTTTTACTGGAGTAAAGAAGCTGTATCAGTACTTTTACTTTTACTGGAGTAAAGAAGCTGTATCAGTACTTCTACTTTTACTGGAGTAAAGAAGCTGTATCAGTACTTCTACTTTTACTGGAGTAAAGAAGCTGTATCAATACTTCTACTGGAGTAAAGAAGCTGTATCAGTACTTCTACTTTTACTGGAGTAAAGAAGCTGTATCAGTACTTTTACTGGAGTAAAGAAGCTGTATCAGTACTTCTACTTTTACTGGAGTAAAGAAGCTGTATCAGTACTTCTACTTTTACTGGAGTAAAGAAGCTGTATCAGTACTTCTACTTTTACTGGAGTAAAGAAGCTGTATCAATACTTCTACTGGAGTAAAGAAGCTGTATCAGTACTTCTACTTTTACTGGAGTAAAGAAGCTGTATCAGTACTTCTACTGGAGTAAAGAAGCTGTATCAGTACTTTTACTGGAGTAAAGAAGCTGTATCAGTACTTCTACTTCTACTGGAGTAAAGAAGCTGTATCAGTACTTCTACTGGAGTAAAGAAGCTGTATCAGTACTTCTACTTTTACTGGAGTAAAGAAGCTGTATCAGTACTTCTACTTTTACTGGAGTAAAGAAGCTGTATCAGTACTTCTACTTTTACTGGAGTAAAGAAGCTGTATCAGTACTTCTACTTTTACTGGAGTAAAGAAGCTGTATCAGTACTTCTACTTTTACTGGAGTAAAGAAGCTGTATCAGTACTTCTACTGGAGTAAAGAAGCTGTATCAGTACTTTTACTTTTACCAGAGTCTGTTTTTAGACAGGTATCTGAACTTCTAGTAGTATTTTCACTCCTGGACTTTTACCTATAAAGAAGTATTTGTTACAGTCGATTGGTGAATCAGACGTCACTGCAGGTGAATCTGAATCTGAGCTGCAGCCGAACATTCATCATCTGTTATTCAGTTCATTATTCATCACTGTCGACCTCTTGTCATGGTCCAACCCTTCAAACGAGAGCAGATACCGTTTGCAAAACCCTATTTATGCCCGTTCATGTTTTATTGAACGTCTGACGGGACTTGATCGGCGTCAGCCCGGTGAACGGCCTCCACACCCGGAGGGAAGCGAACTGCAGCGTGAACGCCAGCTGAGGTCGACGTGGAGGATCCTGTTTGCTTCAGTTCTCACATCACCATCATCTCTCTAGCAGCAAACAGCGAGAGGATGAAGGTCAGAGGCCACAGCTGCCCGACGAAAACACGAAGAAAAGCCAGAGTAGAAACAAGAGGAGCATCTTCTGCCAACAACCTCTCCAGCTCAGTGTGGCCATGGCAACCGCAGCACTTCCTGCGCGCCAAACGAGCTGAAGGAAGGTGAGCGTGTGCTACCTGAACATCACGAAGGGCAGACAGAAGTCACTGCATCAGAAGCAAAGTTAGTCCAACGACATGAAGGACGACGTGGGGCTTCGTTTACCTCCGACATGTTTGTGTCTCTGCAGTTACTGGATGTAACTCCAGTTCTATGAGTGGCTGCAGGTTATCTGAGCACTTTAAGATTATAAAGGTAGCGCAGAAGTCATTTGGACAGATAGCTCAACTTGTTGCTAAAGTAACTGCTAACAAACCAGCAGCTTCTCTCTGAACAGCTCCGGACTGCAGTCGTATGCCGGAGCGTTACAGCTCCGACGTGATCGATGGAGTTTTCATGAAGATAGCGGTAGCTGCTAAAAGAAGCGCTAACTGCTGCTGAATGTACTGTAATTAGATGTCTCCATACAGCTTGTCTGCTGTGATCACAGTCTGCAGGACATAAACTGAAGTGATATTACTTTCCTCCGTTGTTGCAAACATGATCGCGGCTCATCGCGGCGGGAACGCGTTTTCTGAAGTGGAACAATTAAACTTAAAGATGGACAGAAACAACCGCTGGAATATTTGACAAGTTAAATCAGAGTACGTCTCGTACAACACCGTGAGTCACGGCTCGACCGCCACACGCCAAAAATGTGACCGTAAGAAAACAGCTCAGTTAGAATCAGTCGATTAGTTGGAAAAGAAGAAATTTGCCTGGTATTTTGTGAAACCACCGAGCGATCTGCTGGTTCTGGTTCTAAAATGTGAGGATTTGCTGCTTTTCTTTGTCATTTCTGACAGTCAGTGAAGAGTCTTTGGGTTCTGGACTGTTGGTTGGACCAAAGAAGAGACTAAACGATGAATCGTGTGAATAATCAGCAGATTAATCGATAATGGAAATCATTGTTAGCTGCAGCTCTGCTCACTACAAGCAGCACAAAGACAGATGACGACATGAACGAGTCACGTGGGCGATGATTTAGAGATCTGGGAACATGAAACCTCGTCTTCTCTTCATCAGGATCAGGTGAAAAACAGGTGAACCTCTTTTAACTTCTACACAGGTTCTGTTCTCTGACGACAACAAGGTGAAAAACTGCTGCTGAATGTAGTTAGCTGTCATTAGCTCGGTCAGCGGTCTTTGCTGACTCCACCCTATCAGCACCAAACCTGCCCAGAAAACCACCTCGGTGCTGTCATCCCTTCACAAATTGGACTCCATCTTCTTGGAGGCGGCGTTCTGATGCCAATCCGAGAGAGTCAACAAGGCAACTCGGCAGCTAAGGGGCGGGGCATAACATACACTCCACGCTATTGGCTGCTGCCTGTTTTTACAGGAAACACGTCACGATGCCGAACCAAACAGCACCTGATGTGTAAATCAGCTCTCTGATCCAACGTTAACGAAAGTTTTGTTATTAAAGCTCCACTGTGTAGTGTTTTAAGTAATTTATGACCTCAAATCAGCGTCTTCATTCATCAATAAGTCCTCATTGGTGTAAAATGATCTCTGCCAACAATCTCACTTCTCCTCCTGAGGGAAGAATCACTTCTCTGTATATCCATAGGACGGGCGAGCTCTACGGAGGCTTCCACGTCCTTCCGCTCTATAAAAAACGATGAACTGGTGAGAGGGACAAAAAGCTCTACGTGGTACAGATAAGGCTAAAGGCGTTTTCACTCAGAGCCAGCGTGACTGTGGAACGGAGGAGGAGCTTAGCCAGACGCGCTCGTCAGCTGCAGTTTGAAGTCTGTTTGAAATAACGTACCTCATCACCCGAAACTAAACTTGATGAAGTGCTGTTTGAAGACATGTTGTTGTCACAGCTTCTTGAATCTTGACACATCCCGCCTGCCGTAGTTCCAACAGGCTGCAACGCACGTTTGAAAACGCGAGGCGCTAGAGAGCAGTATTCGTTTGGATGCAGAATAACATTTAACCACCAGATGGGAGAAATAATTCCACAGTGTGACTTTAAGATACGACGGCATCGAACATGCATTTCAGATGAATTACATGTATACACGCCTTAAAAAAAGACAGTTGAATTATTTGTAAGCTAGCGTGTGATGCGGGGAAGTTATCGTAAACGAACATTGTGATCCGGTCTGTAACCTCCTGATCCAACACCGGACCAGCAGACAGTCGTAGTGGACGTCACACCCCGTTACAACAACATATTCTCACATTCAGGACAGATTACGAGACAACAAGACACTTTTTGGACGACAACTCGTCCCCTAACGTCACTAAAGTCTGTTTTCTGTGTGTGCAAACAAAAAGTTATGGTGGAGATGAACAGAGGCTTTCTGGTTCTGGAGCTTCCTGCCGGATCCAGACGACACTCGGCACTGTAATCACTGAAATGTTATGTAAAGGCCACGGCGAGTGATTCACATCATTTCCATAATCATCAAACCGTTCAGCGAACCCTCGAGTTCTCTCTGGAAACATCTGCGTCTCTCGTGTTTATACACTCTTCCTTTAATTCCTCTGAATAACGTCTTTAATATTTCTCTCTGGTGGTGTTTGTGAGATAGTAGCGGCCACTTCAGCCCTGCAGGACGACAGGCTGCCGAGCCTTTGTTCTCTCTCGGTGTTGTCGGTGGAGTATTGGACTGATCCTGGACGCTGCTATAAATAAACACTCTCTGTCTTCTGTCGCAGGCTGCAGCATCGCCAGGACGCTACCTGCAGCACGGCCGCTCGGCAAAGTCACCGCGGGTCACCGGCTGCACACAACGCCGCCCGCCGCAGGAAACGGCAGCGACGGATAGCTGAGGCTCAAAACACGGTCTGTGTTTGTGCTGACGAAGGGGCGTCGGCCAGAGAGAGGGAAAGGTCGAGTGGGGAGGAGGAGGAGGAGGAGGAGGAAGCACTAATGAGGAAAAACATGGAGGAGAGGGAGGAAAACAGGAGCTTTAACGAGGAGAGAAAAAGGGAGGCGGTGGAGGAATGTGGCGAGAGGATTGTGGGATTACAAGGACAACATGAAAGAGAAAGAGGAGGAGAAGGGGAGGAAGTGAGGCAGGAGGTTAATCGAGGATGATGAGACGAAGGAGGGGTAAGAGAAAAGGGAGAAGGACGCGAGGAGAAGAGGATGTTACCCAAAGCTTAGAGACCAGATAATGATTGAAGGACAAGGACGAGAACAAATAGGAAGGAGGGTGGCAGGAGGTTAAACGAGGAGGAGGAGAGGAATATACGTAGAGGGAGGTGGCGACAGGATTAAAGATGAAAAAGCACCGAAAAGAGAAGGTGCAGGAGGATGATGAGGAGGAGAGAGGCTGAAGGACGGCAGGAGAGGAGGAGGAGGAGGAGGAGGAGGAGGAGGAGACGGGCGGGGACAAATAATGAGCGTCCTCCTCTCCTCCTCCTGATGATATAAAGTCCTCCTCTCCTCCTCCTGATGATATAAAGTCCTCCTCTCCTCCTGATGATATAAAGTCCTCCTCTCCTCCTGATGATATAAAGTCCTCCTCTCCTCCTCCTGATGATATAAAGTCCTCCTCTCCTCCTCCTGATGATATAAAGTCCTCCTCTCCTCCTCCGGATGATATAAAGTCCTCCTCTCCTCCTCCTGATGATATAAAGTCCTCCTCTCCTCCTCCTGATGATATAAAGTCCTCCTCTCCTCCTCCTGATGATATAAAGTCCTCCTCTCCTCCTCCTGATGATATAAAGTCCTCCTCTCCTCCTCCTGATGATATAAAGTCCTCCTCTCCTCCTCCTGATGATATAAAGTCCTCCTCTCCTCCTCCTGATGATATAAAGTCCTCCTCTCCTCCTCCTGATGATATAAAGTCCTCCTCTCCTCCTCCCGATGATATAAAGTCCTCCTCTCCTCCTCCCGATGATATAAAGTCCTCCTCTCCTCCTCCTGATGATATAAAGTCCTCCTCTCCTCCTCCCGATGATATAAAGTCCTCCTCTCCTCCTCCTGATGATATAAAGTCCTCCTCTCCTCCTCCTGATGATATAAAGTCCTCCTCTCCTCCTCCTGATGATATAAAGTCCTCCTCTCCTCCTCCTGATGATATAAAGTCCTCCTCTCCTCCTGATGATATAAAGTCCTCCTCTCCTCCTGATGATATAAAGTCCTCCTCTCCTCCTCCTGATGATATAAAGTCCTCCTCTCCTCCTCCCGATGATATAAAGTCCTCCTCTCCTCCTCCTGATGATATAAAGTCCTCCTCTCCTCCTCCCGATGATATAAAGTCCTCCTCTCCTCCTCCCATGATATAAAGTCCTCCTCTCCTCCTCCCGATGATATAAAGTCCTCCTCTCCTCCTCCCGATGATATAAAGTCCTCCTCTCCTCCTCCCGATGATATAAAGTCCTCCTCTCCTCCTCCCGATGATATAAAGTCCTCCTCTCCTCCTCCTGATGATATAAAGTCCTCCTCTCCTCCTCCTGATGATATAAAGTCCTCCTCTCCTCCTCCTGATGATATAAAGTCCTCCTCTCCTCCTCCTGATGATATAAAGTCCTCCTCTCCTCCTCCTGATGATATAAAGTCCTCCTCTCCTCCTCCTGATGATGCTTTTCTTTGTCATTTCTGACAGTCAGTGAAGAGTCTTTGGGTTCTGGACTGTTGGTTGGACCAAAGAAGAGACTAAACGATGAATCGTGTGAATAATCAGCAGATTAATCGATAATGGAAATCATCGTTAGCTCTACTCAAGCAGCACAAAGACAGATGACGACATGAACGAGTCACGTGGGCGGTGATTTAGAGATCTGGGGACATGAAACCTCGTCTTCTCTTCATCAGGATCAGGTGAAAAACAGGTGAACCTCTTTTAACTTCTGCACAGGTTCTGCTCTGACGACAACGAGGTGAAAACAGCCTGTTTGTTCACCTGAAACCTCATTCAGTCATATCTCTGTCACGAGCACAACAGCCTGCAAACAGTTGGAGAGCTTCTCTGCAAAAACCTCTACAGGGAAATACGAGTTAGATCACACACACACACACACACACACACACACACACACACATACACGCAGCATCACATGCGTCTGAACGTCAGCGTCAGGCCGTATACGGTGACTCTTGTGCGATTCTCGGGTTTATTTCCGAGCCGAGGTGAGAACGTGAAGCTGTTTTTAACGTTGACGAGCCACAAAAAATAGATTCAGATTGATCACCGCGAACCTCTCGGGGTAATTATCTCCGCTCGCTCGCGTGACTGAGCTGAAGGTTTCAGCTCCGTGAGAAGATCTGACATCAGTGTTTTATTCTGGTTTCGATTAAAAGAATTAAAGAGCTGTAACGTCTCGTTCAACCTTTCAGATTCCTTATTAACACTTTATTTTATGGCTCATATTCCTGATTAACATCTAGAAATGAGCTGATATGTAACTGAGATCTGCACCACGAGGACTGTGTCTCTAATTACAGGGGAAACATCAGTGTTCAATAATAATAATACACCAATTAACCCTTTAAACTCCAGCCTCCCTCCCGTTAATTGCAGGTTGCAGGTGAGCCGTTTGTTACGAGGGTTTCCTGTCGGTCGTCAGTGATGTTGTGTTGCGATGGGAAAGGTGGATCTCTGTCAGGAGTCGGTCCACATGTGAGCAAGTTCCTGGTTCTTTACTCTCTCTGATCACAAAACTGTCATTTTAGTTGTAAAAAAATAAATCTGCTCAAACGACCGGTGTTGCTTCAAAGCAGGAAGCTGCTCAGAGACAGAAACAGGCTGAATATCACCGCTGCAGCGTCTCGTGTACGTGATCCAGAGAAGAAGAAACACCGACATCTCAGTCATGATGAAGCCTGTGAATATTCTCATTCATCCAGGTCATAGTTATCTCAAGGAAATCTCATCCGAGAGGTGAAACGTCTTCAAGACAAAAACCAAATCCAGTTGCGTTCGATTCAATTTCCTTGAGATAACTATGACCTGGATGAATGAGAATATTCACAGATAATTTCCATGTAAAAACCAAATCATCGTTCAGTTCTGGTGGTAATATGAAGCACATGTTCGTACGGGCAGTGAGGTGAGGTGAGGTTCCTCAGGGCTCCGAACTCGGGTCTCTTCTGTTCAACAGCTTATATCTTTAAAAACAACAACGAAACACACAGATTTAAATAACGACGTCTCCAGGTGTCTATAGTCCCGTACAAGCGCTAAGTAGGACTATTAAAGACTATTAAAGTTAAAGGTAGAATCAGTAGGATTTGTCCCAGCTGTTCCTGAACGCACCACAAAGACAGCTGATTGTTGAGTCTCATTCCCAGGACGTCACATAGACACATGTTGGGTTGTAAAGCGTCCCGAGCAGCAACAAAGAGAGAAAATCAGAAACTCTCTGCAGATACGAGACACTAACACGCCTTTTCTCCACATTCCAGCCTCCCTCTCTGTCTGTTCACGGCTTCTTACGGCTTTTAAATAAATGTAGGTCACGTCATGATTCTCTCCACTCACGATGTTAAAATGACTTATTTCACGGTCTCGTGTTTTAGACGTGTGAAACATGAAACCTTTCCTTTGTTCTCATGTTGAACTACGTGGACTTTAAACTGACTAATGTGACCAACAAACGGAGGAACGCCGGCTCAGCGCTCACACCGGTTTGTTAATAGAAAGTGAGGAGGAGGGAAAACATTTGTGCAGCAGTGACCATCTGCAGCCGAACATGCTTTGTCATTTCTTTAAAGTGCTCGCAGGTGATGTAACGGCCTCAGACGGCCATGTTGAATAACTGTAGCCGTGTGCAGATGACATCGTTATTGGCAGATCTATTTCTGACTGATGACTGATGATTTCATAACTGATCCATCTGACTGATTTTTGTTTATATGTCATCTTGTTAGCTAACGTACGTGCTCTGCTAATTTTGATGTTTCACTGTCATATTTTATCTGTGATCAATCATCAATATCATGTCTGTTATTAAAGACACACTGTGGAATTATTTCTCCCATCTGGTGGTTAAATGTTATTCTGCATCCAAACGAATACTGCTCTCTAGCGCCTCGCGTTTTCAAACGTGCGTTGCAGCCTGTTGGAACTACGGCAGGCGGGATGTGTCAAGATTCAAGAAGCTGTGACAACAACATGTCTTCAAACAGCACTTCATCAAGTTTAGTTTCGGGTGATGAGGTACGTTATTTCAAACAGACTTCAAACTGCAGCTGACGAGCGCGTCTGGCTAAGCTCCTCCTCCGTTCCACAGTCACGCTGGCTCTGAGTGAAAACGCCTTTAGCCTTATCTGTGCCACGTAGAGCTTTTTGTCCCTCTCACCAGTTCATCGTTTTTTATAGAGCGGAAGGACATGGAAGCCTCCGTAGAGCTCGCCCGTCCTATGGAAATACAGAGAAGTGATTCTTCCCTCAGGAGGAGAAGTGAGATTGTTGGCAGAGATCATTTTACACCAATGAGGACTTATTTATGAATGAAGACGCTGATTTGAGGTCATAAATTACTTAAAACACGACACAGTGGAGCTTTAACTGCTGCTCACTATACTCTTCGATGTAGCTACCTCTGGCTGTAGTGACTAGCTGCTGTTAGCGAGGAGCTAAGATCAGGACCCGCTACAGAGGCGATTTACAGCGGCTCTGACCAGGACTATGACTCCGGGGACAGAGAGAGAGAGTCGGACATCATCAGCGTATAGAGACAGAATATCTTCACATGTTACTGTGAGCTGAGGATTGATTTGGACCGAACCAGAGGAGACTGTGGAGACAAACCAGAACTGTGACTCAGTGACTCAGGTCCAGTCTGAATGAAGTGAGTCTGACGATGAGTTAACGAGCAGATTAAACTGGTCTGAGGTCAGTCAGAGACAGAAACTTGAGTTCAGATGGTGGATGGTTGTGTTTTTCTGTTTATGATGAAAATAGGAGTCAAAATATTTCCTTTCTTCATATTTATGAGTTTATGTTGTCGACTTATTAGACTCAGAAGTGAACTGGCTGCTTTTAAAACTCCAGGCTGTCAGACTGTCAGGAGGCTAGCTGGTTAGCATGCTAACATCAGTCTCTGCAACACAGAACACTCTGTTCATAATGTTAGTTCATTTATGTTTTGTGAATGTTTTAAATCAACATTCAGACCAGATTTTGCACCTTTAAGTATTCAATTCATTATCAACACAGATTCATGCAGAGAACGAAGGACTCAAAGACAAACTGCCCTCACGGAAAACAGAGACTGCTAATCCCTCGTCTGAGTGTTGCTTTAGTGCAAATCTTATTCATCCAACATTAAATGTTTTCATAAAAAGAAAACTCAACTTCCTTCCTGTCCTTCTGTCCTTTAGCCTGTCAAACGTCCCTTTAACGTTTGGCTTCCTCTAGAGATCAATAATCCACATCGATGATCGGCTACACGTTTGAACTGAACCTGTAATTTCATCTGTTTCTAAAGACTGTTGGAATATTCAGACTCTGATTCAGCCGCGACGTTCAGTTTCTACCTGCGTTCGGAGGGTTGGCGGGTGTTAATTTCAAGCCCTGGAAGCCCGACTGTTGCCGTCCTGCTCAGCCAATTATTTTCCCAACGCATTTAAATACACAAACACACACCAACCTACTCACACACACACACACACACACACACACACACATCTGAGCACCTTCTGGTTGTTCTGTTCTTCTGGGGGTGTTTGAAGCCCACAAAATACTGCAGAACACGAAACTCTGATTAATCTCTCTCTCTCTCACACACACACACACACACACACACACACACACACACACACACACACACACACACACACTCCACAGTTGGAGCCGTGCAGGCTGTTTATATGAGCCTGTTTCTCCCCCCGCTGCAGTAAAGCTGGTCGCTGTGTATATAGGATCTGAGCTGAGCAGACATAATAAGCCCTGATCATCCACCCACAGCCCTCTGCACACACACACACACACACACACACACACACACACACGATACTGTATAGCGCAGGGTAGTTAGCATTTTGCTGCATCATGCCTCAGCCCGTCTGAGGAAACCGGAGAAGCAGAGCGAAGGACTGAACGCTGAATCTGCCAAGGACACTCAGCGTCCAGCCCGACCAGACAGTAATGAGTCTTCCACCGTCTCTGTGTCCTCAGGACGGTTATTATTAGGAACCAGCTCTGCCAGCAGTGACGAGGACGTCTGTCCAACACTGTGCTTCAACAACTCGTCACAAATGTCCTGTGGTCAGTAGGATTTGTCCCAGCTGTTCCTGAACGCACCACAAAGACAGCTGATTGTTGAGTCTCATTCCCAGGACGTTAAATAGACACATGTTGGGTTGTAAAGCGTCCCGAGCAGCAACAAAGAGAGAAAATCAGAAACTCTCTGCAGATACGAGACACTAGCCCGTTTTTATTCTGGGCAGTAAGCCACCAATCTGCCGTCCTTTTGGCGGCTCGCTCCGCAGATTTAGACAGAAGGCGGCAAATCGGTGGTCTGTTTTGTTCCACCAGTTTTGCCCCTCGGAGGGTAACGTTACACTTATTTGCGCCTCCATTGCTGTAAATCCGAGGCGGCAATGTGGTGGCAAATGCTGAGATGGGCGGAGGTGTGGATGACGTGCACTGCTGCGCACCCACAGCCGGGAGTTTTAAAACCAGGAAACAGCTGATCACAGCAGTCAGTTCGTCACTTCATCCACGAAGATGAGCAGCTGGAAAGCCGCTGAGATCCGGGAGATGCTAGCGTCTCCTCGCTCTCTGTAGCTGTCTTGGTTGTCCGCTTGTTGTTGTAGCGGCGAGCTAATAGCGGTCGCTACTTTAAAATTAAAAGCCCCCCGCTAAGAACCCAGTTCTAAACTCCGATGGGGTGCAATGTAAAGCTCTTATTTTGAAGAAAAACTGCGAAAAATGTCCCATAAGGAATGAATGGGACGTTTTTCAAACATCTCCTGCTCTGGCAGACTTTGACCTAGAGACACCATTCAAACTTTAAAATGTAGGCACAAGTCTTATCTATTTGAGTTGTATTTGAACTTTCTTTCTACGATGTTTAGTTTTTGAACGGTGACCCTTAATTGATCGTGAGCGATTTCGAAAAATTCAGAAAAATTCAGGATTTTCAATGAGTGTGTATTGCGGAATGTTCGCGCAGCACCAACTGGCAGAGTGGGGGAGCCTGAAAAAAACTCTCCGAAAATGTTTCTTTAGATGACGATCCTAGCCACAGATTTCACACTACAATAGTGATATTTTCCAAGAACGTAGCCACACTTGTCTTCTGTCTGGCAACGTGTCCACTTTATCGGGAGGATGTACGGTTTTTGAATTATCTGCGTCTAACCGACACAAACTCCAGCAACTGCCCCATAAGCCCCAATGTTACGAGGTGGGAGAAGTCTGTAAAACCTGACGCTGGTCTGAGACCACTGAAGGATGAGAGAGCAACTTATTTGAGGAGTTGAAGGAGAAAAATAAAAAGTTAAGCTCTCGGTGAGGTTCAGTCTCTGAACACTGGCCAGATATTTTTAGAGTCTTGTGAGTCGGTGGATCCTGACGGGCCTTTTTTGGGGGATTTTACGGGCATGTGGACGCATTATTATCTGCTTCACGCTGGTCTGCAGCAGGAGAATGACACAGGATTAAACTCCTTCAGAATAAAAGCCACAAATATAGTTTCAGAGAGTTCAGCTCCAGAGTGGCGTCACGTCTCCTGACCACCACTTCGCTTTTAGCCAGAAGCCATTTTCTAAGAGCTGCTGCCACTTTATCAAAATGGTGACACACAGCTCTTATTTCTGCGACTCCTCTCCCGGATGTGACGTCACCATCGAACAGCTTCACCTCCTTTCAAACATCGAAATAAAACCCATTCAATCTTTCTTTCTTTTTGTTTTAACCCACCTCTCCTTTCGTCAAGGACCCGTCGAGATCAAGGTGAAAAACAAAAAGCTCATCAGTGAAGTTAAAAACTAGATTGTTGAGTTTGATGCTGGAGGATGAAGTTTCGTCAGAGGAGGAGAAACAGGAAGTAGTTTGATATCAGCGATGAAAGCGTAGTTTTGTCAGAAGTTGGTGGTTTTATGCGACTTTATGATCGACTGTAGGAGCCGAAGAAGTAGAAGAAACAGACTTTTACAGTAGCTTCGCAGCTACAGCGGAGAATTCGTCTTTTCAAATCTATTTGGGATCTCGAGGCTTCTGGAGGCTCTGATGAGCTGCGTGGAGCCAGTTTATATTTTTTCTTGGTTGTTTTTTACGTTTTCTACACTCGTAGAAATAAGGGTTCCAAATGAGTTCTTCTACAAGGGCTGAGGTTCTACCTGGATCCATTTGCTTCTGCAAAAAACCCTTTCCCGAAGAAACGTTTTTTCAAGGGTTCTTGGTAACACTAACGGTTCCAGTAAGAACTACTTTGATCCAGAGAACCCTTTTTTGGAGACAGAGTTCTTCAGGGATTGTTGAAAGCATGGGTATAAGATCCTGTGTGGGTTCTTTGTAGAACCTCTCATGAGGGGTTCTGGGTGGAACCTTACACACACAGTTCTAGGTATAACCCTTTATGTTGGGTTCTAGGTAGAACCCTCCAAAGGCTTTCCAGGTGGAATCTTTATAAAAGGTCCTACCTGGAGCCAAAAAGGGTTCTCCTATGAGGACAAGCCGAAGAACCTTATATGGTTCTACTTAGAACTTTTATTTCTAAGAGTGTACTTCAGTTGCGGCTCTGTTTTACTGTGAAGCTCCAGAAATGACTTTACATCATCATGGAGGAGGAGAGGAGGACCGGATGATCCTTTGCTCTCTTTCGTTGCTTGAATATTCCTGAATCTATACAAGTTTATAGAGTCTGTTAATTTAACGACTAAAGTTTTGCTTCTCTGAGACCACAGAGTCTTTAAACCTTCCGTCCACTCAGGTTTAACTGCTTCGTTTAAAGGTCAGACTGAAGAGCAGATTAACTTTCAAACTGTTCCTACTCTGAAAAACCAACATCGAGTGAACATAAAAACCTTTCTTTGTTTTTATTCTGTGGTTTCCATCAACCGTTTCTAAAGTCAAACATACTCATACGACCTCCGTCAGTATTGGACCTCCTGCAGGGTCGAGTATAAGTGAACAGACCCGGTTGTACTGCACTCTTAGAAATAAAAGTTCTAAGTAGAACCATATAAGGTTCTTCGGCTTGTCCTCATAGGAGAACCCTTTTCGGCTCCAGGTAGAACCTTTTATAAAGGTGGAGGGTTCTACCTAGAACCCAACATAAAGGGTTATACCTAGAACTGTGTGTGTAAGGTTCCACCCAGAACCTCCCATGAGAGGTTCTACAAAGAACCCACACAGGATCTTATAGGCTACCCATGCTTTCAACAATCCCTGAAGAACTCTTTCTCCAAAAAAGGGTTCTCTGGATCAAAATGGTTCTTACTGGAACCGTCAGTGTTACCAAGAACCCTTGAAAAACCCTTTATTCAGGAAAGGGTTTTTAAAGGGTTCTCTGGATCAAAATGGTTCTTACTGGAACCGTTAGTGTTACCAAGAACCCTTTAAAAACCCTTTATTCAGGAAAGGGTTTTTAAAGGGTTCTCTGGATAAAAATGGTTCTTACTGGAACTGTTAGTGTTACCAAGAACCCTTTTAAAACCATTTATTCAGGAAAGGGTTTTTAAAGGGTTCTCTGGATCAGAATGGTTCTTACTGGAACCGTTAGTGTTACCAAGAACCCTTTTAAAACCCTTTATCCAGGAAAGGGTTTTTAAAGGGTTCTCTGGATCAAAATGGTTCTTATTGGAACCGTCAGTGTTACCAAGAACCCTTGAGAAACCGTTTCTTCGGGAAAGGGTTTTTCAGAAGCAAATGGTTCCAGGTAGAACCTCAGCCCTTGTAGAAGAACCCTTTTGGAACCCTTTATTCAGGAAAGGGTTTTTAAAGGGTTCTCTGGATCAAAATGGTTCTTACTGGAACCGTTAGTGTTACCAAGAACCCTTTTAAAACCCTTTATTCAGGAAAGGGTTTTTAAAGGGTTCTCTGGATCAAAATGGTTCTTACTGGAACCGTTAGTGTTACCAAGAACCCTTGAAAAACCGTTTCTTCGGGAAAGGGTTTTTCAGAAGCAAATGGTTCCAGGTAGAACCTCAGCCCTTGTAGAAGAACCCTTTTGGAACCCTTATTTCTAAGAGTCACTGTGTTGATGGAGGTTAGCGACACATCTGTCACATCTGCAGGTTCGTATCCTCGGTGGATTAACGCTGCTGATGTTGCAGCATCGATAGCGGCGCCGTCAGAGCAATAACAGATCCAACAGCTTCAGCCGGGTGGAGCAGCTGCGCTCACAGCCAGCGGCCGAACACCATCAGAGCGCCGCCTTTTCAGAGGAGTAATGAGCAACGAACAGATAATGAGAAGCGTCACATCATCTGTTCTCTCTGTCGTTTCTAAAGAGGCTTATTATAAATAAACCAGTCCAGTAAACTCAGACGGCACCAGACCTCCATCACTTCTCCCTGCTCTGAGTAATGTTCGTTCAGTTAAGTTACCGAGCCTTTTTAAAATATGACACCGTATATCTGAGAGCTGTTTCTAAAGATTTACATCTTCAGTAAGACCCAGCGGGCCACACACAGGAAGTCAGAAGGCGCTGAGACACAGAACCACAGCGTGTTGGTTCTGGTCTTTTCATGGGATTTGTCGACGGAGGAAGAAAAAGTAGAGAACAACGGCGGCCTGATCCTTTAAGACGTGTTCACACAGCTCGACGGTGCTCCGAGAGGTGACGACAAGAAGAACACAATCTGTACATCAAACATCTACAGCACATCTATATATAGAACCACACTCAGCAGAGTCCTGCAGTTGTGTGTTTTGTGTTGACAAAAGACTTTAACGACTGAAACACGAGTGTGACGTCCGTCTGTCCGCTGCAGAGACGTTATGAATCTGACCTTTCCTCCGGCACCATCAAGACAAAATTTACACTTCTTCACAAGAAATATCAAAATCTCCAGGAATGACTTCCAGGAAATGTACACATCACACTCCTGCTCCCCAGAGGACGAACACTTCAGATCTGAACAGCCTTTCCTCTAGCGCCACCCTCAGGACAAACCTCTGGTCGGCCTGCAGGAGCAGCTCCTCATCAGGATGCGGTTGTGATGATGGCGTGTGATGCAGCAGCGTTACTAACAGGCCTTACAGCCTGAATCCGTCCCAGAAAGCCTGAGCGGAGAGTCGGGTCAGAAGCAGCTCGGAGGTTTCCAGGCAACAGCCTCCCTCCTCCGGGATTAACGCAACAATGCTGCTGAGTCAACTCCTTCAGCAACGCTCCCCAAACAGCCTGCATGACTCAGTCCGTGTCTTTTTCTTTCTCAACACTCCCACCGGCAGAACGCGGAGCTAATGAAGCGCCGCACTGCCGAGCCGGAGGACGGAGTCCCACCTGTGGAGAGGACGACTGCTCAGAGACGAAGCAACATCACAGAGAGCTCGGGAACGTTTCCTCACAGAGGACGTGAACGTCTGCAGGGTCTCTACACTCTTAGAAATAAAGGTTCTAAGTAGAACCATACAAGGTTCTTCGGCTTGTCCTCATAGGAGAACGCTTTTTGGCTCCAGGTACAACCTTTGAAAAAGGTGGAGGGTTCTACCTAGAACCCAACATAAAGGGTTATACCCAGAACTGTGTGTGTAAGGTTCCACCCAGAACCCCCCATGAGAGGTTCTACAAAGAACCCACACAGGATCTTATACCCATGCTTTCAACAATCCCTGAAGAACTCTTTCTCCAAACAAGGGTTCTCTGGATCAAAATGGTTCTTACTGGAACCGTTAGTGTTACCAAGAACCCTTTTAAAACCCTTTATTCAGGAAAGGGTTTTTAAAGGGTTCTCCGGATCAAAATGGTTCTTACTGGAACCGTTAGTGTTACCAAGAACCCTTTTAAAACCCTTTATTCAGGAAAGGGTTTTTAAAGGGTTCTCCGGATCAAAATGGTTCTTACTGGAACCGTTAGTGTTACCAAGAACCCTTGAAAAACCGTTTCTTCGGGAAAGGGTTTTTCAGAAGCAAATGGTTCCAGGTAGAACCTCAGCCCTTGTAGAAGAACCCTTTTGGAACCCTTATATCTAAGAGTGTAGATACTGAAGTGTGTTGTTCATGATTGAACTCAACAACCAACAACTCAGCATCGATCATCAATCATCGATCATCGATCATCGATCATCGATCATAAAACCTTCCGTCAGGCTTTCATGATATCATTTTTTGTGATTACAGATCTTTTGTCACTCACGTTCATGCAGAAACAAGTCGTGTTTCTGCACATCGTCACCTTTCAAATAGAAATCGTAAGTTGCTCATTTCCGTGGAGCAACACGATCATTCACCTGGAGTCGTGTTTGTGTCACCTGATCGATCTGAGTCACATATTCTCTGTCTTTAAGCTCCGTTTTTGGTCTCCACCACCTCCTGAGGGGAACATCTGCCTCTTGTGTCGGCTCTGCTAAATGCTCCACTGTTGGTGTTTTTGTCATATCATTTAGCAGTGTTGCATGAATGGCACATTTCCATCACAACTGGGCCACCTGCTCGAAGGTGAGTCTTAAACCAACGACGCTCTTCTCTCGATCATCGCTGACAGCCCTGACTCAACTGCATTCATCATTCAAACTCGTTTCATTTACTGTAACTTCTTCACAATAAAAGCCCCCCGATATTAAGTCATTTAAAAGCTTTTATTATGAAGCAGCATCACAGGAAACGTCGTGTTTTCAGCAGCAGTGACTGAACACGACTCCTGAACAATACTGACAGTGTGTTCATCTTCTTTCATCTCATTCTAGTCTGATTCGTTTCTGTTCAGTGAGTGTTGGGTTTGTATTGTGCTATAAATGGTGATATGACCCGTTCACACACAGCAGAACTTCTGACAGCACCAGGCCACAAACAGCTGATATCTGCGATTACACTCCGACTGTCACCTGATGCAAACTGTGACTTTACTGTCTGTTTGTGGGTGAAAGTGTCAGACACACAGCCTGTCTGTCTGCCTGTCTGCCTGCCTGTCTGTCTGTCTGTCTGCCTGCCTGTCTGTCTGTCTGTCCGTCAGAAGGACCTCTGTGTCTGTGAGGTCCGACGGGTCGGGTCGGAGAATGTTAACCAGCGGTCGGCGTCACAGCCGTCCGATCGTGTCCACGCTGACAGCAGACTCATTACTGAGCAGATTAACTCCTTCACCCGTCACAACGAGAGGCACAGAGAGAGAGAGCTGCTCAGATGTTACATCCTGATGTGCAAACGGACCAGAACCAGAACCTTCCTCCAAACATCTGACGAGCTTTTTATCACCTCCAAGCTCAGCTGACTGAACCAGATCACAGCTGAAGATAATATTGTGTTTTACACAGCTGGAGTTACTTTACAGAGTAAGAATATATTAAACCCAAACTACCAAACTGCATTTTCTATCACAACAGAACCGATCGGTCCATTAATTGATTCACTGGCAGCTGTTTTACCGTCTACGGATCATGTTTAATGGACTCAGTACAGAATATTCCCCCGTCACAGCTTCTCCAAAGTGAGAATGTTTGAATCGTTTCTGGAACAGAACCACGTGACGTCTTTGTTCTGAGCGCTTCAGGATAACAGAGAGTTTTTTTTTACTCATCTGCTGTTGAGCTGAAAGTGAAATCAAACCACTCGGGGATCGTTGGCAGCTCCTGGAAACACAAACGCGTCACACGAGTCGACGCTCGGTGACTCGTGAATACTGTAAATGTGAGAACCGGGCCTGTGTGGTGACCCGGGCCGAGGTTGAGGCTGAACCAGATGGGTCCAGTCTCACCTGAGCCGGAGAGGAAAAAGCTTTGTTCCCTGCAACTCGGCTCGCTTTTGAATAATCTCCCAGCAGGCTGTGTGGCTCTGGCATCATCTTCTTTTTGTCGCTGTCAGGCCAATAAAAGCATATTTGAGTTTGAAATGAGGACAGAGACAATACGAGGCAGCTCTGTTACTGCTATTATCTTACAAGCAGCTCGTACTGCAGACTGAACGAGGCTGCTCTCATTAATTTAACACTCCTGAACCTACAGAGAGACTTAAAGCTGTAATTCAATTACTTAAAGATTCACTTAAAAGGAGCAGTTCACCCAAAATTTTTAATTCAGTTGTTGTCTGCTCAAGAAACATTTCTGGAGCTTCACAGTAAAATAATGTGGACTGTGAGAGCAGCTTATTGTGACCCAGAGTTACGTTTCCTGTGAGGCGGCGACCTCTAGTGGCTGCAGTGATCATTGTGGCTGCAAAGGAGGACGTCAGGACGGCAGCGAACAGGGAGGAGGTCGGGTCAAACGAGCTTTTATTCAGGACAGCTGTTCATGTCCAGCGTGAAACAGGAAGTCAACTGTGAGCTCTGTTAACTTTGTATCATGAGCCGTTTTTATTCTGGGCAGTAAGCCACCAATCTGCCGTCCTTTTGGCGGCTCGCTCCGCGGATTTAGACAGAAGGCGGCAAATTGGTGGTCTGTTTTGTTCCACCAGTTTTGCCCCTCGGAGGGTAACGTTACACTTATTTGCGCCTCCATTGCTGTGTAAATCCGAGGCGGCAATGTGGTGGCAAATGCTGAGATGGGCGGAGGTGTGGATGACGTGCACTGCTGCGCACCCACAGCCGGGAGTTTTAAAACCAGGAAACAGCTGATCACAGCAGTCAGTTCGTCACTTCATCCACCAAGATGAGCAGCTGGAAAGCCGCTGAGATCCGGGAGATGCTAGCGTCTCCTCGCTCTCTGTAGCTGTCTTGGTTGTCCGCTTGTTGTTGTAGCGGCGAGCTAATAGCGGTCGCTACTTTCAAATTAAAAGCCCCCCGCTAAGAACCCAGTTCTAAACTCCGATGGGGTGCAATGTAAAGCTCTTATTTTGAAGAAAAACTGCGAAAAATGTCCCATAAGGAATGAATGGGACGGGGTCAAAAAAGTCGCAAAATCATCGAGGTTTTTCAAACATCTCCTGCTCTGGCAGACTTTGACCTAGAGACACCATTCAAACTTTAAAATGTAGGCACAAGTCTGATCTATTTGAGTTGTATTTGAACTTTCTTTCTACGATGTTTAGTTTTTGAACGGTGACCCTTAATTGATCGTGAGTGATTTCGAAAAATTCAGAAAAATTCAGGATTTTCAATGAGTGTGTATTGCGGAATGTTCGCGCAGCACCAACTGGCAGAGTGGGGGAGCCTGAAAAAAACTCTCCGAAAATGTTTCTTTAGATGACGATCCTAGCCACAGATTTCACACTACAATAGTGATATTTTCCAAGAACGTAGCCACACTTGTCTTCTGTCTGGCAACGTGTCCACTTTATCGGGAGGATGTACGGTTTTTGAATTATCTGCGTCTAACCGACACAAACTCCAGCAACTGCCCCATAAGCCCCAATGTTAAACGGGAAGAGGATTCTGGGAGAAAAGCAGAAACTGCCCTGCTTCTCTTCACGCCCAACTTCCTGCTTCACGTCACGTCACATGTTGACGCCGACCAGAGGAGGAAAAGTGGAGGCTGTTTGGAAAAGGAGGAATATTACCTTTACCTTGCTGCACATGTGCCACCTTTTCTATCTGAAAGGGGCTTCTGTTACATTACGTTTGGTTACTTATGTATAGATATGTTTGTAACTGCAGTGACAATAATAACACAGTGATTTAAACCAAAACAACAATGTTTTCCTAAATCTAACTAAACTGAGAGCGTGTGACGAAGGTCAGCGATCTGTCCTTCAGGCGTGAGGACATCCGGTGTCGTCCAAGTCTCTGGAAACCTGCTCGATCTCAGATTGATTTGAAAACACCCACCTCAGATGGAGAGCGTGCTGCTAACACCGTTAGCTCTGCAGCTACAGGGAAGATTTCAGCTTGGTTACGGATGTAAATCTGGTCTCAGATCAGGTTGTGATGTGTTCTCAGCTGTTTATCAGAACGCTGCAACTCTGTTTTACTGTGAAGCTCCGGAACTGTTCTGTGGACGACGACACTTCACCTGACTTTATATCATCAACATGGAGGAGATGATGATGAGTGAGTTTAACTTTTTGGGTGAACTGCTCCTTTAAAGACGCTCATCTTGTTGCTGGAATATTCTTTAATCCATACAGATTCAGAGAGTCCAGTGAATTGTGAATTCAATAACTAAAGTCTGAGCTAAGCTCTGAAGACCACATCCTCCTGAAACCTTCTCTCGCTCAGCTCAGAGCAAAACTGAGGAGCAGATTTGTTTTTCATCAAGATTCCTTCAAAAATGATCATTTCAAAGTTTAAGGTCGTCCATCAATGAGATGAAAAGGTAGAGAGACATGCTGTGACAGGCAGAGAGAGAGAGAGAGACAGGTACAGGAGACAGAATCACGCACATTAACGCACGACAGGTCACCAGGAGCACAACCGCCTCCTGTTTTTTTGCGCACCAGCCCCGCACGCTGGATCAACACGCACAGCAGCAACCAGAGCTCAGATCACTGCGATCACATCACCAGCAACAAGAGCAACACGAGCAACACGAGCAGCAGCAGCAGCAGCAGCAGAAACCCGCCCGGAGCTGCCCGCCGCGCTGTCATGTCGCATTTCATTAAGATTTACAACCCAGAGCGCACGAAGAGGAGCCAGCAGCCGCGCAGCAGTGCGCCATCAGCGGCGGAAAAACACGCAGCGAGTCGGAGGGAGAGTGTGGAGGAGGCAGAGACACCTCCTCTCCTCTCCTCCTCCTCCTCCTCCTCCTCTCCTCTCCTCCTCGGTTGTTCTCTTACCAGTACAGCAGCTTGTTGTGCAGGATCGCGGGGGTTTTGTCCGAGGCGCAGTTGATGCACCACATTGTTGCTGCTGCCGCTGATCAACCGCTGCAACGACACGGAGAGGCAGCAGGAGAGAGAGAGAGAGAGAGAGAGAGAGAGAGAGAGAGAGAGACAGGTGAGGGAGGGAGACAGGTGAGGGAGAGAGAGATACAGAGCGACTATCCAGTGCTGCCTCTCAGCCTCTCTCTCCTGCTCTGTGCGCGCCTCTCTCCACCCTTCTCCTCTCCTCCCTCCTCGTCATCATCTTCCCTCCTCCATCACTTCCTCCCCTCCTCTCTCTCTCTCTCTCTCTCTCTCTCTATTTGTTTTTATTTTCCTCTTTTCTTCAAACTCTCAAAATGATTATCTGTCTCTTTTTCCTCAGGATGCTCGATATGGATTTTTTTTTTTTTTTGCCGATAATAAAAATAACAACATTTTTTTTTAAAATCACACCTGGTGACAGTTTGACTGAGTTATAATTTGTATGATAGTGTTTTTGTTTTTATTTTCCTCTTTTCTTCAAACTCTCAGAATGATTATCTGTCTCTTATTCCTCAGGATGCTCGATATGGATTTTTTTTTAGTTTGTTTTTTTTGCCGATAATAAAAATAACAACATTTTAATGCTTTTTTTTTTAAATCACACCTGGTGACAGTTTGACTGAGTTATAATTTGTATGATAGTGTTTTTGTTTTTATTTTCCTCTTTTCTTCAAACTCTCAAAATGATTATCTGTCTCTTTTTCCTCAGGATGCTCGATATGGATTTTTTTTTTTTTTGCCGATAATAAAAAATAAAAACATTTTATGCTTTTTTTAAAAAAAAAACACACCTGGTGACAGTTTGACTGACTGAGTTTTAATTTGTATGATAGTGTTTTGGTTTTTGTTTAGTTTGTAGTTTTTTCTTCATGTCAAATGTTTAAATCAAACTTTACAAGAATAAAATCCAACGACATATCCACCACACGTCCTGCTGCTGTTCGTCCAAACATTTATTTCCTAATTTTAAAAAGGCTGTCAGAAAAAACTCCAACTCACAATTCCACTTCGGGTTTTCTTGTCCCGTCTGAGTCCAGTCCAGTGTGTGTGTGTCAAGCCTAATTTTTACTACTGCGTAAAGTGCTGTACGTAGGTCGCGGAGAGCCTCTCCGTCGTCTCCGGCGGCACGAAATATTTTTTTAAGTGTCCGTTACTCCGTCAAGCGACAACGGAGACGGCGAGGGCTACGATTGGAAATTGCATTGTGTATCCGGCACCACGACGGAGAACTATGAGGGCTCGAGGGGTCTCCGTGGTTACGCAGTTGGATAGCACATTACGCAGTTGCAGAAGTGTAACGCTGCCTTCAGCTGTAGTGAACACAGATGGTTTATCTGATGTTCCAGCTGTGAGGAGACTTCTGGCTCTCGTCTACGTCGCGCGACTCTACAGGTGCAGCAGCTCTACGTCATGAATGCTCTCGATTTTAATACTCTGTGTTTATTGGCTGCTTGCAAAACAACTTTTACAGATGCATGAGACCGACTCCTGTGTGGAGACGCTGCACTTGTTAAGTCAACAAAAGCAGCTGTGTTATCAGCTGGATTTATTTATCTGCCGATAATTTAACTGTCTGATATACATCGTGCATCAGTCATCACTTCCTGTCTTGCTCCTCACCTTTCCTCCAGTTTCCCGTCACAGGAAGGTGAACTCCTGATCAGAGTCGTCCTCTGTGACAGTTAAAATAAAATCGACTTGACTTTCTCTTCAGTGATGGAGGACAAATGTGCTTCAGCTAAGTGATGTGAGAAGGAGGAACAGATGAATTTGACCCTGAAAGACCAACTTCAGCAATTTAGCTCTGCTCTTCTACAACGTTTGACTTTCAAGAGACAGATTTTGTTTTTTTCCTTAAAAAAAGGTCAAACCTGAGCAGCAGAAACATCCTGACATTCAGCACGCAGTCGGACCAGAACCGGCTCTACGTTACGTAAAGAAACAGACGGCAGGAACATGAAGCTTCAGGTGCTGATGAGAAGACTGATCAGTTTCCACTCAGAGTGTTTCTGATTCTGATCTTCAGGTATCTGTACTGAACACAAACATCTGAACTTTCTCCTCCTCACAGCTTCAGAACAGCCTCGTTACTTTAGTTTGATGCATCTGAGGTGAATTATGGATTTAAAAGCCGTAAGAAGCCGTGAACAGACAGAGAGGGAGGCTGGAATGTGGAGAAAAGGCGTGTTAGTGTCTCGTATCTGCAGAGAGTTTCTGATTTTCTCTCTTTGTTGCTGCTCGGGACGCTTTACAACCCAACATGTGTCTATGTGACGTCCTGGGAATGAGACTCAACAATCAGCTGTCTTTGTGGTGCGTTCAGGAACAGCTGGGACAAATCCTATCTGGACGTCTACAGGAGGACAGGATGTGTGGAGCTACATGTCTGACCAGATTAAAGACATACTGTAATCAGAGCTAACGATGACTCGGCATTGAAAGTCACGCTGAGTCAGCACTGGTGAGATAAACGAGGAGGCAGATCTGATGTCGTTCTGTCGAACACAGCCTGAGTCAAAATAACTGGATTCAACACTTCCCATAATGCACCTCAGCATCAAAGCCCGTCGTACATCAAGAGTTTGAGGTGCTGCTCACAAAAAGGTGACGACTGTTTGAGGAACAATCCTGAAATGACTCATGAGTTCTGCTGGTGTGCAGCGGAGGGTTCTGGTTCTGTTAATGTGGCGCTGTCGGAACAAACACCGGCTCATCTTCACACAGCGTCTTATCCTTTTTTTACTTCTCATCATGAACACCAACCGCTTCAAAAGCTGGGAGGAAAGGCAGCTATCGTTTCAGATCCTCAAATAAAACTGCCAGAGCAGAACCACAGCAGAACCAAAGCAGAACCACAGCTGTGCTCACACATCTGGAAAGCAGCGATGACTCTTTGTCTTTGAGTCCAATGTGTCCACAGTCTGAAGAGTGACTGATTGATTTTAGACGAATCAGAGATTACATCACAGAGAGCAACGCACACCATGAGTTTGTGTGTCAGAGGTGGAAATTCTGACAAGAACTGCAACAACCACAAACCAGCTGATCACAGATGACCTCAAATACACCGTCTGTATATGTACAGGACATGTAGAGTTACAGATGATGAGGTAGAAGAAGAAGAAGAAGAAGAAGAAGAAGAAGAAGAAGACAAAGAAGAAGAAGAAGACAGAAGAAAAAGAAGAAGAAGAAGAAGAAGAAGAAGAAGAAGAAGAAGAGAGAAGAAGAAGAAGAAGAAGAAGAAGAAGTCAACTGATCCAGCCACTGAACCAGTAACCACAACAGCACCAGACTCCATTAACAAAAGTAGTGATTTAAGGAGTTGTTGAGTTAAAACAAACTTTATAAACATTATGAAACTGTGTCTCTGACAGATTCTAACTCGTTGTGTCCTTCTTGTAAATTCAGCATTAAATGTAACACATGAAGCCAACTATTAACACAATTTCACCAGACTCCCTTCACAAATCAGCTAATTTTAGGAGTTGTTGAGTAGCATAAAACTTTCTAAACATTATGAAACTCAGCCTCTGACAAATTCTGACTCATATATTTGAATACAGTTTGGTACTTTACTTGAGTATTTTTATTTTCTGCTACTTTATTTTTCCACTCCTCTACATTTATTGATTTAATGTCATCTGATATTTGATGACGTTAAATCAGTTTATCCATATTTGATATGATAATTGGACGACCCATATACACGTGTAAATATATTTATAATTTACTCTTAATTTGGATACAGAAGCACATTTATCCTCTGATACTCTCAGACTTTAACTCAAGTGTTTAACACAATATCTTTACTTTTACTCAAGTTTGACTTTTGGGTATTTTTTAAAACTCTGAAGACGCAACTTTCTCGTAGCTCCTCCAGAGCCTGAGAACAGCCAGCGAGTAAACTGATCTGTAGTGTGCAAACATCTGTGACGTTTCCCTTTAATATGCCTCCATATTTAAAAATGCTCCCTCATCTCAAACTCCAGTCAATGAATGAACTCAGAAATGTAAAATGTCTTTTATTTTGAAGGGGTGTTGGTATAGATTAAGGAGAGTTTGTCCCCTCGCTCTATTGTTCTCTCTCTCTCCTTCTTTATATTGATAAATTTCAGCTCCATTGTGTGAAAGCACAGCTTCAGCAGGAGGCTAATCAATACTGATAAAAACAGCACTAATGAACGCTGCCTCGCTCCATCATCTCTCTCTCTCTCTCTGGTTCTGATTTATTGGCGTGAATGTCAAAATGAACAACATCAGCAGAGCTCGGCTGCAGTCGCTCGCTCTCTCTGATCGCTTTAGAATAATATCCATCGATACGATTCACAGCTGAGGAGACGATATTGATCTGATAAACGTTACACACATAAAGAAAGATCATTCAGAGAGATTAAACATTATTCACAGATCCTTCGCCACGTGACCTCGTATAAATCTGCGTCCTGTTGGCTGTGATCGTGTCGTCAGCCTCCAGCTCTTCACATCTGCTCCTTCATCAGCTGCTGCACAGATTCAGCCTCACATTCACATCAGCGAGCAGGTTTAACACTGCAGAATGTGCTGATCTCAGCGCAGTCAGCAGGATATAATGTTCACAGTTAAAGTTTCTGCAAACCACAGAGACGCCTCCAAACGCGGCATATCACATCTACATTATATGCTTATTCGGACTTTCATATCCGGAGGTGGAAGGAGAAGGAGATGGTGTTATTACAGCCAACGAGGCTGCCGATCAGCTGAGCGTAGTTTGAGTCTTCTGGGGACATTTAAAGGGATATTCCGGTGTAAGTTTAATCCATGGTCTAACACGATACGCACGATAACAATACACTGCAGCTTATGTCTCCAACTAGAAACCGCCATCAAAAAGCCACAATTAATGGTGAGAACAGCAGCAAACTTCAGCAACAGTACATGTACAGTCCCAGCACACAGTACGAAGCATCAAACATCTGCTAGCTTTGCTGGATTTGTATTAAAAACACAGCACAACTCACCCTCTCCTCCAGCAGCCTGCCTGTGTGTGGAAGCCCTGACGAGTCGATTACCGAGTGCAGTAGATTTCCGCAGCTCAAGGATGAAATTGTATGATTATTACTCCATGTACTGCTCCGTTCTTATTCCCTGTCAGCTCACAGAGAATAAGAACTGAAGCATCCATGGAGTAATAATCAGACATTTTCATCCTTGAGCTGCAGAAATCTACTGCACTCGGTAATCGACTCGTCAGGGCTTCCCCACACAGGCAGGCTGCTGGAGGAGAGGGTGAGTTGAGCTGTGTTTTTAATACAAATCCAGCAAAGCTAGCAGATGTTTGATGCTTCGTACTGTGTGCTGGGACTGTACATGTACTGTTGCTGAAGTTTGGTGCTGTTCTCACCATTAATTGTGGCTTTTTGATGGCGGTTTCTAGTTGGAGACATAAGCTGCAGTGTATTGTTATCGTGCGGTCTTTTCTGAGGTTGCTAAAACTAGCTAAGCTAGCGGTCAGCTAACTTGACCTCTCGAGGGGGAGTCTTACTCGGTGTCACGGTGTGTTAGACCATGGATTAAACTTACACCGGAATATCCCTTTAACTAACGTGCTCTGTGAGTTAGCAGTAAATGCTGATCCGGAGCTGTTGACCGACGGGAGGAGAGCAGCTCAGATATCTACAGACACATTCACATGTGAGGTTTATTAACTGCAGTCCGACGGTCTGAGCAGCTGCTTGTTAGCAGAAAAGCTACTTTTGTGAAACAACACTTGGAACAATCTGTTCAGTTTCTGCTGCGGAAGACAAAAAAAAAAAAAAATCCAAACCACGAAAAAAGAAACCCCAGATTAGTTTCAGGTAGTTGAAACAGCAGGAAAACTGAGAGTGTTCGAGTGTTTGCTGGCACCTAACGACCATGAAATGAGAATCTCGTGGACTGAAACACCATCGCAACAGAAACCAGAGTGTTTTCTTCTCATTGCAGTGCTGAGATGCTGATTGGCTGCAGAGAGTGTGACAGCAGCAGAGTGATGAGTGACAGCTGACTGCTCAGAGTGTGCTGATGATGTGTCTTCAGGCCAGCCGGCGTCAAAATCACCCAAAATATCAGATTGTCCTCTTCAGAGTAAGTCAGGATGTAAAGACTGTGTGTTAAAGGTTTGTGACATCACACTGCACGTTAACACAACTCAGGAAATTAAACAAATCACTGTCAGCAGACCAGAAACATGCAGCCAGCCACAAACATCATCATCTGTTTGTTCAAACGACAGATTCAGGCTGATTCTGCTTCCATTTCTGTCGAGCTGTGGAGGTGAAATGAGGCAGAACCAGATGAACCCACGGCTTTGTAAACCTGACAAACATAATGCACACACATATTTCTGTTTCTGTGCACAGAAAGAGCTCGAGTCATTTATCAAGTTGCAGTTTTATGCATCTGGTCCGAGGAGGATTAGTGACCCTGCAGGAGAACCGGAGGGAAGCCGGAGAGGCCGCTGGGTTCGATCTGTGATAAGGCGGCTCAGAAGGAAACGGACGGATACAAATACTGTGAGGAAAAACGTATCACTAAAAAGATTCTCGCTATGACCCTTAGGGGCGCCGTACAAACTGACTACAAAGAAACACAGAACAGCTTTAAAGAGAAGCAAGTGACTACAAAGAGATAAAAAAACTGACTACAAATAGATACAAACTGACTACAAAGAGATAGAAACTGACTACAAATAGATACAAACTGACTACAAAGAGATAGAAACTGACTACAAAGAGATAGAAACTGACTCAAAGAGACACAAACTGACTCAAAGAGACGCAAACTGACTACAAAGAGACAAACTGACTACAAAGAGATACAAACTGACTACAAATAGATACAAACTGACTACAAATAGATACAAACTGACTACAAGGAGACGCAAATTGACTACAAAGACACAAACTGACTACAAAGAGATAGAAACTGACTCAAAGAGACGCAAACTGACTACAAATAGATACAAACTGACTACAAATAGATACAAACTGACTACAAGGAGACGCAAACTGACTACAAATAGACACAAACTGACTACAAATAGATACAAACTGACTACAAAGAGATACAAACTGACTACAAAGAGACACAAACTGACTACAGAGACACAAACTGACTACAAAGAGATACAAACTGACTACAAAGAGACGCAAACTGACTACAAATAGATACAAACTGACTACAAATAGATACAAACTGACTACAAAGAGACGCAAACTGACTACAAATAGATACAAACTGACTACAAAGAGACACAAACTGACTACAAAGATACAAACTGACTACAAAGAGACACAAACTGACTACAAGGAGACGCAAACTGACTACAGAGACACAAACTGACTACAAAGAGATACAAACTGACTACAAAGAGACACAAACTGACTACAAAGAGATACAAAGTGACTACAAAGACACAAACTGACTACAAAGAGACACAAACTGACTACAAATAGATACAAACTGACTACAAAGAGACACAAACTGACTACAAAGAGATACAAACTGACTACAGAGACACAAACTGACTATGTCAATGTCCCGTTAGCTGCTGCTGCTAGCTCGTGTGGCTAACCGTGCTGAAACAGAGCGGTGACAAACATCTTCTCTTTATTTGATCAAGTTTAGCTCCGTACCGATCAGATCACGAGCGACGTATTGATTACGGGTGATTATTGTGTTATTACCACGGCAACGCCGGCCTTTGTTCATTCCTCCCATCTATATTTCTCTCTCTCATCATCCATCCTTCAATCTCAGGACGGTTACCGTGGGCAACAAAGCGTGAAACATGAAACAGCTTCCCCTTGGTTTCCACGGCAACAGGAGCCGGGGGTATTCCATAATTTTTCTGCACTGTGACAAAATGTATTGACCCACACATCCTCCTCTCCGTCGTCCTGTATCTGCTCTCCTCTCCGTCCACTCATCATCGCTGTCCTCGGCCTATTTCCTCTTTTTAATCGCTTTCCGTCCTTTTTTCTTTGTCTCTCTTTGATTTCTCTCCGTCCAGCATCCATCCATCCATCCATCCATCCATCCATCCATCCATCCTCCCCCTCTGCTCCCTCCGTGGTGACTCTTCAGCCTCGGGACAAGCTTCTATAATTCATCATTACTTTTCATAAGCTGCCCTCCTCCTCCTCCTCCTCCTCCTCCTCCTCCCTCTCCTCCCTCTCTCCTCACTCTTCTAGCTGCTCCATTCATTCTCCCCAACTCTCCATCGTTCATTTGTTTCTGTCTCTTTCTGCCCTTCAGTCTGTCATCCGTCTCTATCGAACCGGTCCTCACAGAATACGGAGTCAAAAGAAAGAAACTGAGGTTATCTGAGGTTAAAGGAAACACGTGTCACTCACACTTTTAATTATTAATCATTTGTTATTCTGAAGACGTGAGACGAACGTGACCTCTGCCTGGAGCCACAGCGGCTTTTCAAGTTAATGAGGCGCTAAATTTATAGCGCAGAGGTGGTCGGACGAACGGACGGTGGGCAGGTAACCAGAGACCAGGTCCATCATCCTCCGTCCGTCTGTGGCTGAGTTTATACAGAGAAAAGCAGTCTGGTTAAAGGGGCAGTATGTAATTTTGGAGGAGTTAATATTTACAATATTAATGAGGTAATAATACAAACTCAGAAATATTTATCTTTTCCATCAGTGAGTCAACAAGCTGTTCTCAGAGGAGAATAAGTTCCCAGAACACTGTTTGGAAGGTAGAGAGGTGGCAGGGTCCGCCACATGTAAACAGAGTAAAATAGTATAAACTGTTCCTTTAAGGTCAGTTTGTTTATTCAGTCATGAAAACAAAGATAGTTTAGTTTGTTTAGGAAGAAAAGAAAAAAATCAGCCAATGAAGATCTTCCTCTTCCCTAAAACTACGTAATGCACCTTTAAGTTTACGAAAAAAGCAATTTGGAAAAGATTGTAGTTGAATGGTAACAAACATTTCATCTCTCCGGTCACTGTGGTTGTTTTCTGGATCAAACCCGACTCTGATCTTTCGAGATCTGAGTCCAGGTTCACACAGACGTTCAGGCTTTTATCATTTTCATTGCTCACAACCTCTTCAGCTCCGAGGCTGATTTCAGCCCTGTAGAAAGTTGTGGCTGCTCTGAGGACCAGTGAGCTGACGGACCAACAGAAGGAGACATCAGGAAAACATCGGAACTTGGGTTCAAGTAACTACGATGCTTTTTAGGGTGATTTTAAATCAGAAATCGTTCAGAATTAACCTTCAAATTCTGCTCACAGTTCAGTCTGCGTCCGGATAAAACAGTTAGGAACATCGTATTTGATTTCAATTGTTGAAATTGAAGGCTCATAAACGGAGAGGAGAGGAACAGGAGGATAGAGACGAGAATGAAGGAGGAGACGAAGAAATGGAGATGATGTTGAAGTTGGAAGGAAAAAGGAAAAGGAGAAAGACGGGAGAAGAAGGAAAAAGTAGAAGAGTGGTGGAAGAGCAAAGGAGAGGAAATACGAGGGAAAGTGAGATAATGAAAGAAAGAAAAGATTATTAATAATGTAAACGACAGCTTTTATTTATCCCTCACTTTCTACACATCCATTATTTACAAATCTCGCTATCTTCCCCCATTTTCTCTCTTTCATCCCGCTCTGCATCTTTCCCTCCTTCTACTCCTCTCACTTCTTTCTCTCCATCACTCCTTCATCCATTTTGCTTCCATCCTCTTTTCTCTTTCTTCATTGTGTCCATTTTTAGTTTTAACTTCCTTAATTTCTCTACACCCTCTTCATCTCTTCCTCCAACCTGTCCTCTTTTATCCTCTTATCCTATTTCCTCCTTTCTTGCTTTGTTTTCCTCTTCTTCTCTCCATCTTTTCCAAATGCCAAATCTCTCCTCGTCTATCTCCTCCTCCGTCCCACTCCCTCCCTTTCCAATGTTTATTTCTCCATCTATCCTCCATCCTTGTCTTTGCACTGTTCTATCCTTCCTCCTCCCCTCCTCTCTTTTCCCTCCCTTCCTTCCTTCCTCTGTTTCGTTCCCTCGATCATGGTTCTCATCATCAACTTTAGCTCGTACAATTAGAGAGAGAGAAAGAGAGCGAGAGAGAGAGAGAGAGAGAGGGGCGGAGAGGAGGATGTTGCTTGGAGACGGTTGCCGTGTAACGGGAGGGGAGGGGCAGGAGGAGCGATGATAGCAGGAGTCAAGTGAGGTGTTGCTATGACGACGCAGGTTTCACGCTGTCACCGATTTCAGCAAAAGAGTGGGAGGGGCCAGGATCAGAGGCATATGGAGAGGAATGCAACACACACACACACACACACACACACACACGCACACACACACAAAGACACACACACGCGCACAGCTTCGGAGGAAAGTGCAACGTAACTGAAATAATTCTGGCAGCGCAGAGAAGGAGTTAAATATAATGCAGCACACACACACACACACACTCTTATGGTAACAAATCACAGTCCTGAGAGAAATGAAACGAGGAGGCTGATCTGGTCGGTCGACGGAGGAAGCGAGCAGCTCTCTGCGTCTGAACTAAATAACAACATGCTAACATGCTATCATGCTAACAGTGACACAGCCAACATGCTGATTTGTTTCTTTTTTCAGCTGGTATGCTAACCTTTTTATCACGCTAACATTAGCTGATCAGCTGAGGTCACTGTGTCTCTACAGCTGTTGACATGAATCTAAACGTCTTCACTCTGAACCACAAACCTCACGATGCTGCAGGAAATGTAACGGGATCGTTCAGGTCGTTAGGATTCATCCTCTGGGGACTACGAATGAACTATGACCTTTTTTCTCATGCTAGCAGCGTGGCTACATGTCAACATGAACATCTCTTCATCATCATGAATGATGATGAAGCCTCTTGGATGAGAGGTGAAACGTCATCAAGACAAAAACCAAATCCAGTTGCATTCGATTCAATTTTCCTTGAGATAACTATGACCTGGATGAATGAGAATATTCACAGGCTTGACATATTTAGGAGTTAAATCTGTGTGACTCCATCAGCACCTCTGGAGCCGAGCGACGGTAAACATTCAAGAACTTGAGGCTAACATTAGCTAGCATACTGTTGATCATCGTCTCATCCAGACTGGTTTCTTCTGCCTCTGTTTTGAGTCTGAACAGTGAAGTCTCCATTTTCTTTACATCTGCCTCTCCATGAGATCCTGCTGCATGGTTCCCTCTGGCACAGTGATCTTAATGATATCCTGTATCATTACATCCTGACAGGCTGTTTTCATGTTTGAGATTAGAGGAAGGAATCTGAGAAGCCTGAGCTCAGAGTCTGTTAGACTCCCTCAGACTGGACGCCACAGACCTGAGCGTGGACAGTGTCCAAGGAACAGAGCAACAGCAGATTCAGCCTCAACCCGCCTCCGTCACATATTCTAAAAGTGCATTATGATGCAGACACCGCGGCCGCTGACTGTCGCTGATCGCCTGGTTTGATTCTGCAGCAGCAGCTGTTGTCCACCATGTTCCTGCGCTGACAGTGAGATCCTGCATGTCGTGCAGAATTCATAGAGCCGCAGTTACATAACTCTTAACTCTCGTCTACACCGGCAGCACATTCGCTGAATTTCACCAGCATGACCTGAAGCATCTGTTTTACTGGCATCGCACGGGGAGCAGCGGCGCCGACGGGGCGGCGTCACACATCCATCTATAGTCCACATACTTACACTTTAAGTTCGTCTTTAGCTTTAGGTAGTTAGAAACAATGCTGCAGGAGTCAGGATGTGAACATGTGTCAGAGCGCTCTGTGACATCATCTCATTACAGGTCAGTCGTCAGTCACGTGACCACGAGGCGGCGCCGGACGGTTACACGCTTTGAAAAACACCAAAAAAAAAATACTGTCGGCCGTTCTACACCTCGACAAACAGGCTTTTATTCAGCTGAGCACGACCGCAAAACATCCAATCTGCTGAAGATGCACTGCAGAGCCGTACTGCACCACACACACACACACACACACACACACACACACACACACACACACACACACACACACACACACACACACACAGCAAGAATTAGTGCAGCCAGTGAAAACACATACAGACGTAGTTATGTGATTCTGCAGGTGTGCACACAGAAAGTGCACCTGACGCCTCCGTGTGTGTGTGTGTGTGTGTGTGTGTGTGTGTGTGTCTGTGTGTGTGTGTGTGTGTGTGTGTCCAACAGCTGGGGTCACCTGAGGACACTCAGCTCTGCAAGTTTTATGAAATTTAGACATTTTCTCAGTTGATCTGGTCGGTTCTGTGTACTGTGTTGTGTGTTTTGTGTGTGTTTTGTGTTGTGTGTTGTGTGTTTTGTGTTTTGTGTTTTGTGTTGTGTGTTCTTGTGTTCTTGTGTTCTGTGTTCTTGTGTTGTTGTGTTGTGTGTTGTGTGTTCTGTGTTGTGTGTTTTGTGTTGTGTGTTCTTGTGTTGTGTGTTGTATGTTGTGGGTTCTGGGTTCTGTGTTGTGTGTACTGTGTTGTGTGTTGTGTGTTTTGTGTTTTGTGTTTTGTGTTCTTGTGTTCTGTGTTCTGTGTTTTGTGTTCTGTGTTCTTGTGTGTTCTTGTGTTGTGTGTTCTTGTGTTGTGTGTTGTGTGTTGTGTGTTTTGTGTTTTGTGTTCTGTGTTCTTGTGTTGTGTGTTCTGTGTTGTGTGTTTTGTGTTGTGTGTTCTTGTGTTGTGTGTTGTATGTTCTGTGTTCTGGGTTCTGTGTTGTGTGTACTGTGTTGTGTGTTGTGGGTTCTGTGTTGTGTGTTGTGGGTTCTGGGTTCTGTGTTGTGTGTTGTGTGTTGTGTGTTCTTGTGTTGTGTGTTGTGGGTTCTGTGTTCTGGGTTCTGTGTTGTGTGTTCTTGTGTTGTGTGTTTTGTGTTGTGTGTTGTGTGTTCTTGTGTTGTGTGTTGTGTGTTGTGTGTTCTTGTGTTGTGTGTTGTGTGTTCTTGTGTTGTGTGTTGTGTGTTCTTGTGTTCTGTGTTCTGTGTTCTTGTGTTGTGTGTTCTGTGTTGTGTGTTTTGTGTTGTGTGTTGTGTGTTCTTGGGTTGTGTGTTTGGCTGCAGGAGGAGATTCGAGGCGACGCGACCAGAAACAGAAACAGGAAGTCGTTTCACGCTGACGCAGAAAGTAACACCCCATTTAGAACAGAAACAATTAGCCCATAAAAAAAAAAAAACGCCTTAACAGAGACGACAGCATCCAAACTGAACTCTGTTAAAGGGCCAGTTCACCTTTTATACTGTCTGAACTCTTCACTGCTGCACCAGTGAAGAGGAGGAAAACTTGCAGTAATTAAAACTGTGAGTCGGCTGCAGCGTGTACTGAAAGAGAAGAAGTATGTGACTGGGAACAAACCCAGAGTTTCTCTCGGCAGGCGACTCCTCCACCTCCTCCACCTCCTCCACCTCCTCCTCCACCTCCACCTCCGCACACGACAGTAAGCTGATGAACATGTGATCTGAACATGACTTCACACGTACCGTAGAAACGTTCACGTGTCACGTTTGACACGAACATCTATCCATGTTTTTATTTGCAGAAGTGTTGAGTGATGACGTTTGATGACTGCGCCGCGTCCGTCGATCACCCCGCAGATTTAATCAGGTGTCGGTCGGATCTCATTACTTTACCCAGCATGCATCCCTCCTGTTGACGCCTGAAGGCTGTGGCTGTACTTTCCTGGACGTATCTCCCGCGAGCACGACGGGTTCAAATGTAAATCGATGTATTCTAATTGCTGTATAATGTGATTGGCTCCAGTCGGCGTCACTACGGGCGCCGGGCGCTCTGAACTGTGAGCTGCGGCTTAACGAGCGATTCATTTAGAATCAATTATTCGCTGTGACACAAACCGAACACGTGTGAATTCTAATTCAGGGCGGATTTCTCCTTTAATTTGGTTCCGTTAGTTGTTTTTGTCCCGAAGCCAAACTCATTAAAAAGCGTTTAGAGCGTCCCGGCGTTCAGCGAGGACGAGCTCATCTCTGCTCGGAATCATCTCTGCTAACTGCTCCCTGACGGCCGCTCAGCGTGTTGCTCAAGGGCACCTCAAGAGCAGCGACAGGAAGACGAACCCTCCGACTGCTCCGTGCAGTTTACAGCTAAACTAAAAGCCATCATCTGTCTCCCATGATGCAGTGCGCCTGCGTTCAGGGCGTCTTTGTTGTGTTAGCTCAAACTACAGGAGCCGACGTGGATTTTAAAATTAGAAGAAGCCGACGCAGCCGGAGGGAGCGGCGGCTCGGACCGCTGTTTTTATTAAATACGCTTCATGTTAAATCCAACAGGAGCTTTTCAGGAATCAGAATAAAAACACAGCAGCTGCTGAACAAACAGAATCTGATCTGACCTCTGACCTCTGACCCCTCCGGAGGAACATACGATCAATCACACGCTCACATTAACTCTGCAGATCAATTCCTACATTTACTGAAGCACACGACCAGTTCGAGGTACTTATACTTTATACTTCACCACATTTATTCAGCATCAGAATTTAAATTATTCCATCAACGATCGGATAAAAAAAATATATAAAATGATTCTGATTATCAGGAAAATGCTTAATTTAATATCAGATGCTTTAATACTCGAGTATTATTCAAGTGAGTTACCTTCACTTTTACCTGAGTAATATTTTAACACCATCTCGACTTTTGGTTTCTTTTTACAACACGACCAACAGTGAACGCTTTTCCTGAGCAGAGACGGAAGAAGTTCTCTGATCGTTTACTTAAGTAAAAGTACAAATACTCAGTTACAAGTCAAAGTCAAGCATTTAAATAGTTACTTAAAGTGAAGCTTTTGTTGAGTTGGACAAAAGCGGTACGACACCGTACAAAAAATTAAACTGCAGTAAGGCGCAGTACTCGAGTAAATGTACCGTTACTTTCCACCGACTGTTACAAACAAGTACTGTGTGTGAATAAACACCAAACGTGGATTAATCCACCGCTGAAAATAGTCCCCAACAAATTAACTGTTTCTCTGTTGGAGGAAACACTGAAAAAAGTGAATATAAGAATATGTATTTGTAACATAATTAAGCCTGTGATAATAACAATAAAAAACAAAGTTTGTCTCTTGACTTTAATATATCAAGTTGTGAATTAGTCTACATTTGTTCAAAACACAAGTCATTTGGATTTTTTCCCTAACAAGCTGTATGTAAGTGGCTCAACACATTTTCTTATGCAGATCCACACAACACACTATTTGCTTGTTGTATTTACTCTGCTCCAGCTACGCCCCGCCCCGTGTGGTGCATTCTGGGTACTTCTGGGTATTATGCCTTATTATAACCTTTCCTCTGGTGCAACTCTCACACAATTTGCTGAGTGTACTTATGGTTTCCAGGGAATTCACCCTCTTAATTTTGTTGTTGTCATTTGTTTTCTAGCACCATGAGGCAAAAATGTCATGTAATGTTTATATTGGACAGATTGACCAACACGTAGATCACATACTTGATTTAAGTGGCTCACGTGACAAAAATATAATGTGTTTTATCTACTGAGAAAAAGTAAGGCAACTTTTTGCATCATTTTATCATGTAGATCAAACAAGAGTTGTCTTTGTATGTACAACATTAATCTTGCAAGTCATGTTAACTTACTTTTGCAAGTAAGTTCAACTCAACACAACCGAGTTTACTTTGTTTGTAAAAGTAAGTTGACTTTACTTGCAAAAGTAATGTTGTACAAACAAAGACTACTCTTGTTTGATCTACGTGATAAAATGATGCAAAAAGTTGCCTTACTTTCTTTAAGTAGATCTGTAGCCCCGTATTTTTATCAGTGAATCACTGAACTTTTCATTTAAGCTTTAAACTCTAAAGGTGTTAAAGTAGAAACCAGCAGGTTTGTAGCTGAGAGCCACAGACAGGAAATCAGACTGTATTGATCATTGTGGCTACAGTTGCATTGTGGGTGATGTAGTTGGCAGGTCAGTGTTGAGGAGTGTGAGTCCAGGAGACGAGGGGAGGAACATGGTGAATGAAAATCAGGCGTAGAAGAAACAGGATGTAAGAAACTACTCAACCAAGAAAAAAAACCCAGGCTTCCTGCTGTATTTGAACACAACATGAGAACTGTATGTGTGTGTGTGTGTGTGCACTGCAGCCTCCGGCACAAACACACAACACACAGCTCACAGCAGCAACACACCCTGTAGAGCAGGATGTGACTTAGTGATGCGACCCGGTGAACACGGCCCGGTTCTCCTGCAGCGTCTCTGTGGAGACGTCCAGCGACTCACGTCAGCCGTCGCTCTCAGCAGAGACGGAGGACTGTGAGACCGTGAGACCTCCTGCAGGACGGACGAGGAAGAACTCATCTCTGAAAACACCGACCGATCCGACAGGCTTCAAACGCAGCAGGAACACAGACGCTGAAGTCCTGCTGGTCCGATTCAGAAAACAGAGAGAGACGACGCCTCGCTCTTTTCTTCAAGGTCACAGCTTTGAGAGCTGTGTGAGTGTGTGTGTTGTGTGTGTGTGAGTGTGTGTGTGTGAGTGTGTGTGTGTAGCTGTCAGTAGGTCAGATGGAAGCTGTTGAAGTCTGAGGACAGAAGGTCAGTCGGCTCCAACCAGCACTTCACTGAGCTTTGATGTGTGTGTTCGTGTGTGAGTCTGACACGAGATGAAAAGACGAAGATCTATAAAATAAATCCATCAGAGCACAACGAGGAAAAGTAGAAGTACTGATACAGCTTCTTTACTCCAGTAAAAGTACTGATACAGCTTCTTTACTCCAGTAAAAGTACTGATACAGCTTCTTTACTCCAGTAGAAGTACTGATACAGCTTCTTTACTCCAGTAAAAGTACTGATACAGCTTCTTTACTCCAGTAGAAGTACTGATACAGCTTCTTTACTCCAGTAGAAGTACTGATACAGCTTCTTTACTCCAGTAAAGTAATAGAGTACAGGCTCTGACATGTCCTCAGAGTATCAGAGTAAAAAGTCTCCCTCTGAAGGACATCTGTGGTCAAAGCTAACTGAAGCTCACGTCATATTAATATAACTCAAAGACTATTAAAGTTAAAGGTAGAATCAGCAGGATTTGTCCCAGCTGTTCCTGAACGCACCACAAAGACAGCTGATTGTTGAGTCTCATTCCCAGGACGTCACATAGACACATGTTGGGTTGTAAAGCGTCCCGAGCAGCAACAAAGAGAGAAAATCAGAAACTCTCTGCAGATACGAGACACTAACACGCCTTTTCTCCACATTCCAGCCTCCCTCTCTGTCTGTTCACGGCTTCTTACGGCTTTTACGTCCATAATTAATGCATCAAACTAAAGTAACGAGGCTGTTCTGAAGCTGTGAGGAGGAGAACAATCAGATGTTTGTGTTCAGGTGTAGAGAGGAGAAGACACAGAGACACTCAGGTACAGAAACTGACTGTGGGAGGAGCCTCCATGACTTTAAGGTAACGAGGTGTTAACATCTGTCTCCGGATGTGGCTTCAGTAACATTCACACACGTTATATGAAGAGAGAGAGATTTAATCTACAGGAACCTTCAGACAGAAACATCTGAACCATCAACACGTCGGTCCAGAATCCTGGTTCTGACTGAAAACAGTGTGACGGAGGTGAAGAGGAAGAAGAAACAAACAGCCGGCGGACTGAAACACAGTTCATCAGTGTGTGAAACAGCGCCACCTGCTGCAGCACTGAGGCATGACACACACACGCACACACACACACACACACACACACACACACACACACACACACACACACACACACACACACACTCCGCCTGGTGTTTCCTCCTCTGTCCTTCCTGTTTTTCTCTCTCGATTTGTTCTTTTTCTTTTGGTTCTTCTTTTTCTTTCCTTTCCATTTACTTCCCTCCTTCCTTTCTGTCTTTCCTTCTTTGTCTCCTTCTCCTTTCCTTGTTCTTTCCTTCCTTCCTTCTTTCTTAACTGTTTTCCTTCCTTTCCTTCTCTTTTTCTTTTTATCTTCTTCCTTCCCTATTTCCTTTTCCTGTCTTCCTTCCTTCCTTCCTTCCTTCCTTCCTTCCTTCCTTCTTCACTCTCCTAACCACTCATCCAGTTGTTCTCCTCCGTCATCCATCCTCTCCTCTCTCCATCACTCTCTTTACCTCCCACCTGTTCTGTTACCACCTCTCTCTCCATTTGTTGCCTTTCCTTTCCCTTCTATCTTTCCTTCTTTGTCTCCTTCTCCTTTCCTTGTTCTTTCCTTGCCTCCTTCTTTCTTACCTGTTTTCCTTCCTTTCCTTCTCTTATTCTTTCCTTTCTTTCTGTCTTTCTCCTCCCGTTGTTCTCTTTTTCTTTTCATCTTCTTCCTTCCCTATTTCCTTTTCCTTCCTTCCTTCCTTCCTTCTTCACTCTCCTAACCGCTCATCCATTTGTTGCCTTTCCTTTCCCTTTTATCTTTCCTTCTTTGTCTCCTTCTCCTTCTTTTTTCCTTGTTCTTTCCTTCCCTCCTTCTTTCTGAACTGTTTTCCTTCCTTTCCTTCTCTTTTTCTTTCCTTTCTTTCTGTCTTTCTCCTCCCGTTGTTCTCTTTTTCTTTTTATCTTCTTCCTTCCCTATTTCCTTTTCCTGTCCTCATTCCTTCCTTCCTTCCTTCCTTCCTTCCTTCTTCACTCTCCTAACCGCTCATCCATCCTCTCCTCTCTCCATCACTCTCTTCACCTCCCACCTGTTCTGTTCTCTCTCTCTCCATCTTTTCTCCTCACCCAAACAATGGTATGTATCTCTCTCTCTCTCTCTCCTCCCACTCTCTCTCCTTCCTCCCTCCTCACCACCTGTCTCTCTCCTCACCCCTCTCCCTGTCTCCCCCCTCCGTCCTCTGTAATTACCTCCCTCATATAAAACCTGAGAGGATTGGAAGCGACTGGAGACTCGTCTCGCCCCCGTTCGCTGCTCTTTTATCTTCTTCCCGCTCTCCTCTATTTTCAGCTGCTTTTCTTTCCTTCTCCTCCTCTTCGCTTCCTCGTTCCTCCCCGAACAAACTCTGCCGGAGCTGCAACTTCAGACGCATGTAACCTCGTTGTTTCCCGTCTGTCTGTCTCTTTGTCTTCCCGTCTCTCTCACCGTGTAGATACTGTTGTTACTTTGAGTCCTGCGTGTCTGGAAATGTAGTTTGTTGGCGGCGTGTTGTATAAAAATCAGATCAGTCGAGTCACTGAGGAAACAAACAGCAGTCAGATAGAGACGACTCCGTGTTGTGTTCAAGGGTTGTTGGAAATATCAGACTCGGGGTGAGAGTTGTGTTTATAAACTTTATCGCTGCAGCTTGTTTAAAGACACACTGTGGAATTATTTCTCCCATCTAGTGGTTAAATGTTATTCTGCATCCAAACGAATGCTGCTCTCTAGCGCCTCGCGTTTTCAAACGTGCGTTGCAGCCTGTTGGAACTACGGCAGGCGGGATGTGTCAAGATTCAAGAAGCTGTGACAACAACATGTCTTCAAACAGCACTTCATCAAGTTTAGTTTCGGGTGATGAGGTACGTTATTTCAAACAGACTTCAAACTGCAGCTGACGAGCGCGTCTGGCTAAGCTCCTTCTCCGTTCCACAGTCACGCTGGCTCTGAGTGAAAACGCCTTTAGCCTTATCTGTACCACGTAGAGCTTTTTGTCCCTCTCACCAGCTCATCGTTTTTTATAGAGCGGAAGGACATGGAAGCCTCCGTAGAGCTCGCCCGTCCTATGGAAATACAGAGAAGTGATTCTTCCCTCAGGAGGAGAAGTGAGATTGTTGGCAGAGATCATTTTACACCAATGAGGACTTATTTATGAATGAAGACGCTGATTTGAGGTCATAAATTACTTTAAACACGACACAGTGGAGCTTTAAGAGTTATTAAGAGTATTCAGAGTTACATCCAGCTGTGAAACGTGGTGGAAAAACACTAAATGTGTTCAGAAGCAAAGGTTTAATCTTTATTAAATACACTCATTCACTTCTTTGTGTGTCGTTTGGACGGACGTGACGTCTGTGTGTTCAGGATGTGGTTAGCCTAGCTTAGCAGAAAGACAGGAAGTAAAGCAACACGTCCTCTTGTGAAACAACGACTGTGAAAGCAGCTTATTATGACCCGTTCTGACGTTGTGGTGAGTCGGCGACCTCTAGTGGCTGACGTCAAAATGATCACTGTAATTTAACAGTAAATTACTGGTTAATAATTGCAACAATTATAAATAAATCACTGCTATATATTGTGTTTCTGCACACAATTTCGCAGCGGTGATGAATCTAGGTGTTTAGGCACCAGGAAGTGTTGATTGGCTGGTCGGCTCTGAACTTCGATGTCACATTCACAGATAATAATTCCTGCACCAAATTCTACGCTGCAAAAAATGTCAAAACACATCGAGAAACTTCAGTCCACGTTTATACGTAGCAGGGTATTTAGAGAAACGAATATTTCCCCCTTCGTTTTCAAAAAAGTTGTCATTTCCATCAACCCGCATAAATACGCCGTCGAGCGCCATTCTAACTCTGCCAAACCTCTGGGCGGCAGTGTAGGGAGAAGGATAAAGCCATGCAAGCCAATCAGAATCCTCAGAATCAACAACAACAACAACAACGAATAACACGAGCGACTTCCTGTTCCTTTCAAAACAACGCTCACATGACGTTAAGCATTTTCTGGCACATAGCCTAATGAGCGTGAGAAGCTAAAACCCCGTTTCTCCCAGCTGACACGACAACACATAACCGGAGTTTTTAGAAATAATCGTTTTCTGTGATAAAACGGGGTTTTCGTGTAAATGAGAGGCCAAACTGCCTGGAAATATCTGCGTTTTCCCTTCGTGTAAACGGGGCTTCCGTTTGTGAGGTTTTTTTCACAAGCACACGAAAGGTGAAACAGAAACTGCAAGCTGAGGAAATTACATGTGAACATTTAACGAGGTCAAAAATCTCAACGGTCTGTTTTTACTTTGCTTCAGTGAAGATGGAACAAAGAAGCTTCTGCTGTTACACCTTCGTCATGTGAAACTCATTTATTATTAAAGGATTTGGCTGCTTGTGACGATAAATTAAAGAAATAGAAGAGTTGAAGAGCTCCGTAACAATTAAAACAAATCAAAAGGAGCATGTGGTCTTCTGATTAGTCAGGAGAAATAAAAGCACTCACTGATTTTGCTCCTATTTCTTTACAGTCGTCGTGCTGAGCCGGCGTTTTATTTGTGAATGATGTATCGGTGTTTAAAATATAACACGCAGCAGTTTCCTGCTCTGAAGTGGACTCACTTCATGTTCTCTCTTCCTTCCTGTCACTGTCAGTCTCGCTCGCTCGCTCGCCGCCCGACGCTCCGTCTTTCTTTCTCCCATCATTTCCCAGACAGCAGACAGTTGTGCAGCGTCAGGCCTTACATCTACAGTGTGTGTGTGTGTGTGTGTGTGTGTGTGTGTGTGTGTGTGTGTGTGTGTAGGACTACAGACCTCAGCAGCCTCCACTTACACTCTCAGAGCTCGGCCTTTTTCTGACTAAGACAATTTAGGTTCATTAAGAAACACTGGAGTCACGGCTCGCTGCTGCAGCAGACAAACACTGACCTTCACGTGACGGTTCGGTTCAAAGCAGCTGTCTCGTCCAATCAGATGCTCAGAAACGTCAAAGCTCTCTGGAGCAGAGGAACCTCTGCTCCCAGAGAGGTTTGACGTTTCTGAGCCAACACATCGGTGTTTGGAGTTATCTTTAAATCCCGTGTACAACAACAGGCTGACCGATAAAAGGAATAAAACTAACTCATGTCAGATTAATTAATCAATTAATTAACAGCCAATAACAAGCACCGATCATCAGACCAGTAGTCTCTAATCAGAACAGGCCGATCAGAGCCTAATCAATACACCGACACAGCTGATATCAGCTGTTTGTGCTGTACATGTCAGACAGGTCTGAGGTCATGATGTCACCATTAGGCCGATCAGAAGCATTTAGAAGCAGCAGTTAGCAGCCTCAACTGCAGTTAGCGGTATCAGCAGTAGTTAGCAGCATGAACAATAGCTAGCATTATCAACATTAGTTAGCAGTATCAACAGTAGTTAGCAGTATCAGCAGTAGTTAGCAGTATCAGCAGCAGTTAGCAGTATCAGCAGTAGTTAGCAGTATCAGCAGTAGTTAGCAGTATCAGCAGTAGTTAGCAGTTTACCCAGCAACAGTGCTAACACTGGTCAGCGGTATTAGTAGCTAGCAGCATCAACTACAGTCAGCGGGATCAACAGTAGGCAGTGCCAGCAGCAGTTAGCAGCAGCAGTAGAGGTCAGCAGTATCAACAGCAGTTAGAAATAACAACAGCAGATAGCAGTATCAACAGCAGTTAGCAGTATTAACGGTAGTTAGCAATAACAACAGCAGTTAGCAGTATCAACAGCAGTTAGAAATATCAACAGCAGTTAGCAATATCAACAGCAGTTAGCAGTATCAACAGCAGTTAGCAGCAGCAGTAGAGGTCAGCACACACTTAGCTGTAGTTAGCACACTGACAGCAGTTGCCAGCAGTAGTAAAAGATAGCACTATCAACAGCAGTTAGCAGTATCAACAGCAGTTAGAAGTATCAACAGCAGTTAGCAGCTGACAAGAACACTGACAAGGATTTGTTGAAATGTTTCTAAGCAGAACCGAAGCATCGTTTCCTCAGAACATCAGAACATCAGAACATCAGAAGAGAAGCAGAACCACCTGAACTCACTGAACGTTTAGCTTCTGAACGTTTAGCTTCTGAGGTCCTGCAGTCAGAAACAGTCTGAGATGTTTGATATTAACTGAGCGCTGATATTCCAGTTTAGGACGCGTTACATTTTTAAACTCTCAGAGCTACAACAGAACACGTCTACGTATACGTCTGTAGAAACAGTAAACCTCCGTATACCTTCTCCGGATCTAAAGTCCTCTCTGCTCCGGCTGTCAGCACCAAACTCCCTCCCGGCTGCTCTGCTAGCTAGCAGCGGCTAGCAAACATCCCTGCAGCTCGCTCGCTAAATAATTGAGCGGCGGTGCACTCGAGTGTCTTAACACTTCACTTCACCGCCGGCCCGATGGGACCGGCTTATTTTTGGGCTGCTGCCTCGTTCTCCTCGAAGCTCTGCCCTCAAAATCCACCGTAATGAAATGCTAAACAATACGCTCGGCGCGCTTTGAGCTAGGAAGTGAGCATCAGCAACATTTTAGCATTTCAATTATTTAAATTTAGCTTCTGAGCAGAAAAAAAAGGCAAAATATGATGAGAAACTGGACCAGAAAACAGAAAATAACCGGCCGTTTGTGTCGTGATTTTGTTTTTCTAGGTGCGTTTCTGAACAAATGGGTCAAGTTATGAATCTTTCATTTTTTCCAGTCCTGCTGGGGGGAGACGGCAGCTACGTGGACGGAGAGGAAGCGCCGGTGAAACGGATCAGATGTTGTGTCATTGTGTTTACTCCGATCAGTGACCCGGACGGAAATCATCGTGGAGAGGCGAGAGGGAGGATGAGGAGGAGATAAAGAAAGTTGACTCATCACACGAAACATTTAAAAAAGGATTAATTCGTTAACTCGAAACAGGTATTTCCACTGTTTTCTGTTCCGTCCTCTCAGTTTCTGTGCTTGCGGAGCTTCTTTGTGTTTCGACCTCGGGAATATAATTAGGTGAGTGTAAGTGAGTCGAAAATACAAAATCAACTATCAGGAGGAATCTGTTATTTCTCTGTTATTTTACAGAAACATAAGTGATGAAACATTGGGTTATTACGTCGACGTCTTCAGCTCTGAGTTCTCTGCTGTTAAGAACTTTCTCTGTTGGAATAAATCACATCGTCGTTTCTTCTCAGCCGTCTGACGTCGTTAGCAGAGTTTGTATTTTTACTCTTCCTGCTAAATCAAAACTTTCTGAACAAATCTGCCTGCAGCGTTCTGGGAGATAACTGACGACTGTTTTAAAGACACACTGTGGAATTATTTCTCCCATCTAGTGGTTAAATGTTATTCTGCATCCAAACGAATACTGCTCTCTAGCGCCTCGCGTTTTCAAACGTGCGTTGCAGCCTGTTGGAACTACGGCAGACGGGATGTGTCAAGATTCAAGAAGCTGTGACAACAACGTGTCTTCAAACAGCACTTCATCAAGTTTAGTTTCGGGTGATGAGGTACGTTATTTCAAACAGACTTCAAACTGCAGCTGACGAGCGCGTCTGGCTAAGCTCCTTCTCCGTTCCACAGTCACGCTGGCTCTGAGTGAAAACGCCTTTAGCCTTATCTGTACCACGTAGAGCTTTTTGTCCCTCTCACCAGTTCATCGTTTTTTATAGAGCGGAAGGACATGGAAGCCTCCGTAGAGCTCGCCCGTCCTATGGAAATACAGAGAAGTGATTCTTCCCTCAGGAGGAGAAGTGAGATTGTGAGCTCTGTCTTTTGTTAAACATTTACCCTGATGATGATGATGATGATGATGATGATGATGATGGGACCAAAAGCTTTGTCATTAAATACTTGCTTTGAATCTGAGAGTCATCTGGACCCGTTCAGTCTCCAGGGACATGATGCTAACAGCTTACGTTCCTGCAGACCACAGACGTTTGTACCACACGCGTCATATCACCGAACATTATCTGCTCATTAGCTGACTTTCACATCAGGAAGAGGACGATGGTGCCAAACGGTTCGAGTCACACCGGTGGATATTTTTATGAACCCCTGCTGACATTTCCAACCGTTTTGTGGCGACCAAAAGCCGCTATTTTTCAGGGAATATCTGATCATCTCCATCCGTCACCGTGGCGACCAAAACAGGTGTTTTAGGTCAAACCGTGATGTTTTTTTGTGCCTAAATCCAACCGGAGGGTAAAAACAGTGTTGTGACGAGAGAGAAATAGAAAATTCAGCCTAAAGAAACTTTCAGTTTAAGCTCATCTGTGGTTTTGCAGAAGCACACTCAGCTAACATTTATTCCTCCTCACTTAAAGCTTCTTGAACTTTATAATATTTTGTCACGAGTGTGTCGACCTTCTCAAACGTTTTAAGAAAAGACTAACAAAGAATTTAAAATGGACTTTTTCAGCATCACGTCGTAAAAGACGCCTCTTTCTCAGGAAACAGTTTGAAGCCGACGTGTTGTCTCCAAGTGTTTCCTGCAGACGCTCCATTTCTTCTTCAAATCACAAAATAATTTGAGGGAAAATGTCAACAAACAAAAGCTCTCGAGTGTTGAAGACTCCACATGAGACAGATCTTTGTTTTCCCCAAATGAGGCTCCGCCACGATGAGAAGATGCTTCCTCTCTGACTGCGTAGGCGGCGTGCAGACGCGCTTCATGTGACCTAGTTCAGGTGCACTTGATTCAAATCTCCCACAGCTCAAACAGCCGGAGCAACATGGCTGACGTGAGTATCTGTCCGTCAGGGTCGCAGCGCTCGCCGTCATCCAGGTGTCGGTCCGACTCACAGCTGCTCGCCGACGGTAATTAAAAGTCTGTTCATTCAATCTGTTCATCAAGAAACACAGTCTTTTCTGCTCACGACAACAAAGACGTGAGATCAGATAACTGAGATTCTGCTGATGCATCATGTGGCCATCGATCTGAAGATAAAGATCCTGTTTCACGTGTAAAGCAGATAGAAAAGCAGCTCAGAGCAGCAGGACAACAAACTCCAGCTCACGTCCTGAATCAGCTGCCTGCAGGTCTGAAAATCATAAACTAAAACATCATCACACGCGTCGGAAGTTTTTCTTATTTATTTGATCGCACGACAAACATTTCATGAAATCAGCTGAAGGTAAAGGTGAGTAATTATTGCCTCATTATTGTTTCAGCATCGACATCGCGGGACACAAACACATCATGCTGCAGTTTATCTGCTGCAGGATAAAAAAGGAAAACTTGCCAAGTTCACATGAGATGTTTGTGGAAATGTGGAAGAGTTTGTTCCTCGTTTGTTTAGGTTGAACGTTCGTGTTCCTGTCTTGTCTCGGCGCTGTGCTCACTCTCAGTTAGAGTCAGGAAAACATCTTGGTTTGGTTTAAAACACCCGTTGTGGTCGTCGCGATCACAGACGGAGATCGTCCGACTTCCTAAAAAGGAAATTAGCCGATTTTGGTGCCACAGAATCTGATGGAAACGTCTCCAGGTGTCCTGAATAAACATCCGGTAGCTCGGACGTCTCTGTGGTTTACAGAAATCTTTCCAAATAGAGCTTGTCAGGTTATCTGGTGGAAACTACAATATGTTTTCATATCATATTCATATAGACAGTATAGATATTTGACAGGAACTTTCCTTCTACACCAGCTGGACCTTCTTCTCGTTCTAACTCTGCTGTCTCAGTTATAATTAACTGTTAAACGGTTCTGAATCCAATAATAAAGCTGCACAGCCACATTAATAATAAAATCAATTTGAACACGTCTGATTGTTAATATTTTGCAGAGTTTGGTTTGCTAACTGTGGAGACGACTGTATCAGGACGACCTTTGTCTGAGAAATAAAAGAAGTCCGTCTGAAAAGATCCTCTTAAAACATAAATGATGCAGAACGGCTCTTTATGCCCCAGTTGCTCCGGCGTACTGGGCCGACTGGTCTGATCCCAGCGGCTGCAGCTCGGCGCCGTCTTCCTCCGCTGAAGAAGAGGAGGAGGACGACAGAGCCGAGCTGCTCCGCTGAGTGTTTGCAGTATTTAACACGGATTCATGTTTGATTTAAAACGAGTTGCAAATTTATTCAGCTGCTGCTTCACACGAGTCGAAGCACGCAGGTCTGGAGCTCTCTCACAGGCGATAATGCATCCTGACCGCCACAGCGACATTATTCTTCATCTAAGCTCAGTCATAATCTGATGTTAAACCCAACTCCAACTTCAGTTTATCTCAAGGGCAGATACTTCACTTCACTGGGGTGAGACGTTAAAACATCAAGAATTCAAACGTGGCTCTGAGGCAATAATATCACCAGAGAAACCCACAAACGTGTAGCTCTTTGCTGTAGCTAGGTGCCGTTAGCTAGTTAGCTCACGGCTCAGTTAGCTCAGTTAGCTACGGAGCCAGTCGCACGAGAGTCCGCCTCGACCTCAGCTCGCTGTGGGAGTCACCACCGGCTCAGACTGGGACTAAACTCACAGTCACAGAGGTCAGTGTGAAGACAGAGGACTCAGTACAGAGGTGATTTACAGCAGCTCTGACCAGGACAGAGAGAGAGAGTCGGACATCGTCAGCATATAGAGACAGAATATCTTCATGTTACTGTGAACTGAGGATTGATTTGGACCAAAATGAAGCTCAGCGTTAGTTCATGCAGGACACAGAAGTCGTACTCTCCGGCTGTGATCAGCTGACAGCCTGCAGATTGAATCAGTCTCACACCGATCACAGCTATGGTGCCACTCCTTTTACGTAGAGTCCTGCAAGCGATTGCCACTGGTGTACAACGCTATCAGACTATCACCTCCTGAGGTAAAGAAGCGGTGTGAGGAGCACAGGCTAGCTAGTTAGCATGCTAATGTCTGGAACACAGGACAGAGACGCCTTTGACGTGACGACACTGTTTCTTCACTCTGTTCATGATATTAGTTAATTTATTTTGGTTTAAAACTTTGGCCACAACTTACAGATTGCTCCTTTAACCATGTACATGTTTCCCTGCGAGCTTCAGGAGGCACACGAGGCTTCCCTGCTCATTTTTCCAGCCTCACATATCCTCAAAAATCTCCTCAGCAGAGGACACGAGGGCGACGTGAGCGACCTCGACGCCAGAAATGCCACAATTATGAGAATAAGACTCAAAATGAGAAAAAATACCAGAACGTTTTATAACCTCGACCCTGAATGCAGCCCTCCTCGCTCTGAGTCTGCTGTAGCACACACACACACACACACACACACACACACACACACACACACACACACACAGCTTACTATCACAGTTTAACCCTCCGTCGCACACAAACTGCGTAGAAAAACACCTGAGGTACATTTTTAAAACAGCCTGTAGTCACAATGCATTTACCTTCACACACACACACACACACACACACACACACACACACTGAGTGCACAGGTATTACAGGCATGATGAACTTGTAGTTCACACACACACACACACACACACACACACAGCCTCCTATTATTAGCAGCCAGATGCAGCGGCGGAGCTTCTTCTTACCGTTCTGGAGACAATGGAGACGCCTTCCATTCATTCACACTGGAGAGACTGAAACACACACACACACACACAGACACACACACACACCTTCACACACCTCGCTCTCTCACTGTCTCTATAACTCGCTCGCCCTGTCTCCTCCTCCTCCTCTTCCTCCTCCTTCTTCTTCTTCTGCTTCTTCCTCTGAGGCTGCCCTCCCTACTCCTCTCTCTCTCTCTCTCTCACCTCCTCCCTTGCTTTGTCTATCTCTCTCGCCCAGCCACACCCCCAGCTCCTCCTCCTCCTCCTCCTCCCTCCCTCCCTTCCTCTTCCTCTTCCTCCCTCCGCCTTTTTTCTTTTCAATTTAACCTCTGTCCTCCTTTCCTTCCTCTCTTTCTTCTCACCCCTCCTCCTCCTGCATTCACTCCCTGCCTCTCTCGCCCTTCTCTCTGGAGATGCATGGTTGCTTTCTTGACAGCCTCCTCTCCACGTGTCTCTGTGTGTGTGTGTGTGTGTGTGTGTTTCACTCTCCAGTGCACACACACAGCCTGTCAATCACATTCATGTGCACTCAGCCATTCACACACACACACACACACACACACACACACACACACACACGAACACACACAAAGCATTATTCATCTGGTTGGCAGCGTACATGCACTCATCTTCTTTGACACACATCTGATGGCTCTCGCTCGCCCGCTGCCTCCATCCTTCTCTCTTTTCTGCACACACACATCCTCTTCTCATTAACTCGCCCTCCCTCTCTGCACACACCTCTCTCTCTCTCTCTCTCTTTCTGTTTACTCTCTCTCTCCTCCCGTCCACATGCAGCTCACGGTCGAGCAGCTGGCAGCTTCTCAACGTCTGATTTCCAGCAGCGACACACCCCTGAATGTACAGTCGGTGTGTGTGTGTGTGTGTGTGTGTGTGTGTGCACGCTCCTGATTTATGCATCGTCGTCACACACTCTTGAAGATGTGTGCAGCAGGCGAATTAGCATGCATGCTCACACACACACACACACACACACACACACACACGCAGCCTCAGTGACAGGTGTGGCTGTGGGTTTTGGACTGTAAGCCTCTGTAATGTGACTGCAGACTGTAGCAGCTGGCGGCGGCGGCGGCGGCCTCCTAACAGGAAGCGCCGCTCTGCTCCGTCTGCAGCAGAAACAGGATGAGGAAATAAATCACTCCTCCGTCTCCTTCCTTCTCCTCCATCTGCTCTGTTTCTTCTGTCCTCATCCTGCCCTCGTTTTCCTCTCGTGTCGTCTCCTTTCTTTACTTCACTCCACTTCCTCATTTCTGTTTTCTCTCTCCTTCCTATCTCATTTTCCTCGACCTCTTCCTTTAATAACACGCTTCTTCCCCTCGCCACTATCGGTCCATCTCCTTCTTTCCTCACGCTCTCATATCTTTTCCGTTTCCTCCTCCATCTTTTTCTCGTTTCCATCAGCCTTTCCTTTCCGAATGTATGTTCGGTACTTTTCCTCCTCTGTTTCTTATTTCTCACTTTTCTTTTGTGTCACTTCCTTTTCCTTCTCTGTCCTTTATCTCTTTGTTCTTTTCTACCTGCTCTCTCTTCTCTTTTCCTTCTCTCCTTCCTACCTCACCCTTTTCCTTCTACACTTCCTCTCCCTTTCCTCCTCTTTTCCTCCTCTACATTTTCACTTTATCTCTTCCTTTCCCTCTGTCCTTTATCTGCTCTCTCACCTTTTCCTTCCGTATCTCCTCCCTTCTTCCTCTTTTCCTTCACACATTTGCTAATCGTCTCATCTGCCATCTCCTTTTCCTTCTCTCCTTCCTTCCTCACCCATTTCCTACTTCCATCCTCGGCTCTACCACCTCGGTGTGTCCTCATCTTTTCCTCCTTTTCCCTTCCTCCCCTGCCTCGCTTCCTTCTGCACTTCCTATCTCATTCCTCTCGTTTTCCTCGACCTCTTCCTTTAATAACACGCTTCTTCCCCTCGCCACTATCGGTCCATCTCCTTCTTTCCTCACGCTCTCATATCTTTTCCGTTTCCTCCTCCATCTTTTTCTCGTTTCCATCAGCCTTTCCTTTCCGAATGTATGTTCGGTACTTTTCCTCCTCTGTTTCTTATTTCTCACTTTTCTTTTGTGTCACTTCCTTTTCCTTCTCTGTCCGTTATCTCTTTGTTCTCTTCTACCTGCTCTCTCTTCTCCTTTCCTTCTACACTTCCTTTCCTCTACCTCCTCTTTTCCTCCTCTACATTTTCACTTTATCTCTTCCTTTCCCTCTGTCCTTTATCTGCTCTCTCACCTTTTTCTTCTGTATCTCTGTACTTCCACCCTCGGCTCTACCACATCGGTGTGTCCTCATCTTTTTCTCCTTTTCCCTTCCTCTCCTGCCTCGCTTCCTTCTGCACTTCCTATCTCATTCCTCTCCTTTTCCTCTATCTCCTCTTTAACGCTCTGCTATTTCCTCTTCTACATTTTCACTTTGTCTTCCTTTCCCTCCTCGTCCTTTCACACCAGTTTCCTCTTTCCTTCCTCCTCTTTTCCTCCAGACATTTCCTTTTCTCCTGCCTCCTTTCCTACTGTACTTCCTATGGCTTTCCTCCTCTTTTCCTCCTCTACATTTTCACTTTATCTCTTCCTTTCCCTCTGTCCTTTATCTGCTCTCTCACCTTTTCCTTCCGTATCTCCTCCCTTCTTCCTCTTTTCCTTCACACATTTGCTAATTGTCTCGTCTGCCATCTCCGTTTCCTACTTCCATCCTCCCCTCTACCACCTGTCCTCATCTTTTCCTCCTTTTCCCTTCCTCTCCTGCCTCGCTTCCTTCTACACTTCCTATCTCATTCCTCTCCTTTTCCTCTACCTCCTCTGTTAACGCTCTATTTCCTCTTTTACATTTCACACCAGTTTCCTCTTCCCTTCCTCCTCTTTTCCTTCAGACATTTCCTTTTCTCCTGCCTCCTTTCCTACTGTACTTCCTATCTTGTTCATCTCCTTGTCCTCTAGTTCCTTCTTCCTCTTCTCCATCATCACTCCATTTACTGATTTCACTCTCTGTTAACTTTTTTCCTACCTTCGTCTTCATTTCCTCCTCTTTTCCTTCACATACCCTCACTTCCTTCTCTCTATCTGATCTTTTGTCTTTTCTGTCTTAGCTTTTCCTTCCTGTATGTCCAGTACTTCCCATTTTCCTTTTCTTCCTTCCACTGCCTCCTTTAATTGTCTGCTTCTTCCTCTTCTCCTGTACATTTTCACTCCTCCTCTCCCTCCCTGTCCTACATCTTCCGTTCTTTTCTACCTTCTCACCTGTTTCCTCTTCCTTTCCTTCGTATATCTGATCATATTCTCGTCTGCCACCTTCTCTCCTTCAGTTTACCTCCATCCTCCCCTCTCCTTTTCCTTTTCTCTCTCTACTTTATCTTCTCGATACCCTTCTCTGCTTCTCCTTCACCACTTCCTCACCTCCTCTACTTCCTCTCTTTTCGGTCTCATCTTCTCCTTCCTGTATCGTCCACTTCTCTTTTTCTCTTCTCTTTTTATCCTCTGTTCCTTTACTTCCTCACTTTCTTTCCATTTCTCAGTTGATCTACTTCCTCTCTATTTCCTCCAACAAAATAACTGTACGTCCTTTATTTCCTCCCTCTCTCATCTGTTTCCTCCTTTACGTTCTTCACCTCCCACTTCCCTGTTATCTTTCCTCGTCTTCTTTCCCTCTCTACTTCCTTCACTTTTACCTCCTGCCTTCCCTCACACCTCCTCTTCCTTCTGTATGTCCTGTCTTCCTCCTTCTTTCCTAAACTCATTTCACCTCAATGCATTTCTCTTTTCCTCGACTACATCCACATTTCCTCCTCGATTGTTTCCTGTATCCACAACCATGTTTCCTTCTGTACTTTCTCTCCTAAACTCAATTTCCTCTCTCTCTCTTCTTATCCTTTAACGTAACTCCTCTTCCATTTCCTCCTCTTTTCCTTTCAAGCCTTCGTTCTTCCTCTACTACTTAAAATCTCCTTTCTCTCCTTTCTCCTAAATCTCTCCTTTTCCTTTTCCCTCTCCTTTATCTTCTCGATACCCTTCTCTGCTTCTCCTTCACCACTTCCTCACCTCCTCTACTTCCTCTTTTTGGTCTCATCTTCTCCTTCCTGCGTCTTCCACTTCTCATTTTCTCTTCTCTTTTCATCCTCGGTTCCTTTACTTCCTCGCCTACTTTCCGTTTCTCAGTTGATCTACTTCCTCTCTATTTCCTCCAACAAAATAACCGTACGTCCTTTATTTCCTCCTCTCTAGCTCATCTGTTTCCTCCTTTACTTTCTTTACCTCCCACTTCCCTGTTATCTTTCCTCGTCTTCTTTCCATCTCTACTTCCTTTAATACTTTTATACTCTTCCTCTGTACTTCCTTCACTTTTACCTCCTGATCTCTTCCTCATTGCCTTCCCTCACACCTCCTCTTCCTTCTGTATGTCCTGTCTTCCTCTTCCTTTCCTAAACTCGTTTCACCTCGATGCATTTCTCTTTTCCTCGACTACATCCACATTTTCTCCTCGATTGTTTCCTGTATCCACAACCATGTTTCCCTCTGTACTTTCTCTCCTAAACTCAATTTCCTCTCTCTCTTTTCTTATCCTTCAACATAACCCCTCTTCCATTTCCTCCTCTTTTCCTTTCCAGCCTTCGTTCTTCCTCTTCTACTTAAAATCTGCTTTAATTTCTTGCTTCCTGCTCTTGATGGAGCAGATAACATTCACACCATCAGCTCACTCCCTCTCTTCTTCGTCATCGCTCCAGGTGGAGGAAGAAACAGTGAAGAAGAGGAAGAGACAGGACAGGAGAAGAGGAAGCAGAGGAAGTATGAGGTCACAGCAGCGGCTCAGGTCAAAGTTAGCGTCCTCAGAGGTCAGAGGTCAGCCAGGTGCTCAGCCTACCTGCGGAGAGGCGACCAGGTCCCGGTGGAGCGCAGACAGAACAGAGGGCAAAGGTCACAGACGCCCGGCAGGCCGAACATCCCGACGAACATCACCTGCCGCCTGTTTCCATGAGGTCCAGTCAGAGTCGCTGTTTGATGACATCACTCAGGTGTCACACCTGCCTCTCCACACAGTCTCAGAGTAACTCTGTGTTCTTTAGGGAATAAAAACTGTTTCCAGGAGGGAAATGTTGCACCGCAAACTTAAATTCACCTCATGTTTTTATATTTCACCCCGACAGGAAACAGTCTGCTGTCGGCGGCGACTGTGGAGGTTTTTGATTTGAAAAAATAAAACAAATCATGTCATTTTAGGAGGATCGTTTCTGAGCACAGGAACAAAGCACGTCAGAGAACGTTCTCCTTCCACGTAACGGACAGAGACAGCTGTTTAAACGCACTTCTCAGGTGTTTCCTGAACGTCTCCGGAGGCTGCGGCTCAGTCAAACTCAATCGTTTCCATGGTTTCCCTGCAGGTGACGATGGAGGCGAGCAGCGTTTTGTCTCTCCGCTCTGCGTCCTTCAGGAAAAAAAATCAATGTTGATCCAACAAAAAAATGTGGAGGTGCAGGAGGAGGAGTCTGTTTCTCTGTCAGGAGGTCAGAGAGCGTCGGCTCGGTGTGTTCAGGTCGACAGTCGGTCGGTGAAAGATCGTAAAGTCTGTCGCTGATTAACAAAAACCTTTTACAACAACACAACCGGAACGTTTTAGATTGTTTTTCTCCATCCGAGTGATAAAAAACCCAGCCAAACTGAGAAAGAAACTTTGCTGTGGAGCCCAAACAAATGATTAATCAGCTGTTTCTGATAATTGATTGGGTCGTTGGCTGCAGCTGCTCCGGTGAGAGGATCATCCTGAGTGACGGCTGCTCGCCTGAAGTTATCTGAGCTGATGTCACTTATCTTTCTATATAAAACTTAATCAAGAAGGTAATTGGAAGATCAGCAGATAATGAATATAACTAAACAGACCTGATGAAGCTGAGCCGCTGAGTTTTTAAGGTTTAATCTTCATTATAAATAATCAATATGTTTCCTGAACTCTGATTGTTGCTTATTTACTCAAATCTGTGTCAAACTCTGAGGCGCTTTAATGAACGTTTCAATAATCCCTGTAATACTTTCAACAAAGACTGAAGTGGGTTTTAGAGTATTTAGGGGGAAAAAGAGCTCGAGCAGATTAACTGTAATTACAGTTACACTGAAGGAGATAAAACCACCTGCAGGTAATGACATCATTAAGTCTTCACGGTGAGATAACGATCAGAGAGTCTGCAGAGGAGCCGCGGCAGCTCTCAGTCTGCAGCTGCACACGCTCTTATTTTGAAAAGCAGCTGAGATGTGAATATTGCAGCTCCGGCTCAAAGAGTCCGGACCCGAAGATAAAAAAAAACCAAGTGAGGTCATGAGATTGTTTACAGGACGAGACAGAAGACATAAAGTCATTAATTATTTTATGATTTCTGTCTTATTTTGTTTGTTTCATGTGAAAAACTGCAACTTCCTGTAGAAATGATTTAAATACACGTCGCTGAATGAGGTCATAATATAATAATATTTAATATATATATACAGGAAGAGCTGCTACAACAGAGATTATCTGAAAGAAAGACTTAAAGTCATAATAATAATGTTTGAAAAGGGACATTTCGTGCCGCTTGGATTTTAAGTTCCAGCCTTTCTGAACTTTTTCTGGTAAATAATTAAATAAAATAATTACTGTCATGAATCAACTCTCACATTTAAGTTCTGGAGGGTTTTTAGTGTTAAAAAGTGAAACAATGAATAAATAAATCTATTTTGATAATCATGTTAAACTCAAATGTTAAATGTTTTTACTGCTTTTCTTCATCATATATGAGAATAAATCAATTATTTTTGCATGTTTGACTCTGTGAGATAAAATAAAGCTATTTATTAGTTTTCACTGAGAGTAAAATTAAACATTTATATCAGGAGAAACTGATTGGCAGATAAATGGATGATCCTCTCAGCACATCAGAGGGTCGATCGATCGATCGGCTGGTTGGTCAGTAAGTAAGTGAAGAGTCTCAGTCAGTGCTGCTGTGTTCTGTGTCCATCACATATTGACTGCAACCGATCAATAACCTGCAGGAACCAGATACTCTGCAGACGTACCTGTGTGCAGTCATTTCCTCTCTGCGACTCAGTTTTCCACGTTCATACGTGTGCTCATGTGTCTCCTCGATCGATAAGAGCTCATCGAGGCTTCAGACTTCGAGTCGGCGGGTCGAACGGACCGCTGACCCACAACGCTAAAGTCAAAGTCGGCAGGAAGCTCGTTGACTCTGGATGTCGAGGACGAGAAGACAGACGAGGAAACCTCAGAGTCTCAGTCTCTTGCAGCGAGTCAGAAGCTAACAAGATGAAAGATTTAATCCTTGTGGGAAGCTACGGTCGCTGCCGGCTACAGATTAGCTCCCTCGCTAGCAGAAAAACACATTTCACAGGAACCATGTTTGCTTAACTGGATTCAGATTCCCTGAAAGGCGGAAACACTGGAAGCAACAGCAGAGAGACGCAATAAATCACAGTATTTATCGCCCGTTTCCACCCCAGCCACCGTCTTTATCAGCTGCTGGCTGCAGATCAGCTGCATCGTTAACAGTAAAACTATTTCATGGACGTGTCTCTCTTCAAACTGACTGCAGACAGATTCACCTCCTGTCACTCACTTCTGAGCTACAGTTAGCTAATTAGCAAGCTAGCTCCTCTGTGGTGGTCAGCTGAGACGGGTCGGTCAGTTAGAAAGTCACAAAAAGGTGTCAAAGAGTCGTTTGTAAGCTGCTCTTGATGGCACTTCCTGTTTCCTGCACTTCCTGCTTCCTGTGCCTCCTCAGCAGGTTCGCGAGCTCGACAGGAAACGGTTTGAATCGCAGTCAGGCCGTCCGAAATCCAATTCAGTCCAGCGGCCGAGAAGAAAAGAAAGTGCTGACGTGTTTTTTCCTGAAGTGTGTGAATGAGTTCGACCGGTTTCTCCTGCAGACCTCAGCGTCTCCTCCTCCTCCTCCTCCTCCTCCTCCTCCTCTCACCCTCTAAGACTTTAATTGAATTATCCCTCGCTCGCTCGCTTCGCCTCCCGTCTGACCTCGGCTTCAGTCGGAGGCGTGAATGTGACTCTCCGTGACATGACGTGAGCACACATGCTGGATCTGATCCCAGCGCTGCGTTTAAACCCTTTAATGTTTGATTCTGAAATGATCCGAAACATGACTCAGCAGTTCAGGTTCACAGGTGTGTCGAGCAGCGATGCACTCAGATCTCCTGTTTGGACTCAGACCAGCAGTGAGAGCGTCGCCCTCTGAGCCGCACCGCTGCACCGGGTGACGGGATTCATCCACCGCTGGAAATAGACCCCAACAAATGCACTATTTCCTGTTGTTAGATTAATAACAATTGAATAATCACTTGTTAAACTGCAGCTTTGTGAGGTGTTTTTAGATGTTGCGGTGTTCAGCACCTTCAGGCTTCACTCACCTTTTTATGACGGAATCATTTTTATACTTTTCGGCCCCGATCATGAGGAAATGATGTGGCAACATAAAGAAACATATCAGGGTTTTTCCTGTTCACTTCAATACAGTCAGCATGTATTGATTACTGTGGGAACTGCTGTGGATGGTACAAACACGTCTTGAGGCTCGTTTGGCTCCGCCCTCTGATGTCACACTCAACCAACAGCCCTTTTCACACAGACACCTCTCGGCCTTTACGCCACCTTTGTTTGTTCTCACTGAACCGAGCAGCTCCGCCATGAAGCCGCTCCAGCGGGTCGGTTCATACAGAACGCTGCTGTTGTGGAGCTACAGGAGGCGAGACGTTCACATCACAACGCCGAGATCTTTTTTATCAACGTGTTTTGAACGTTTTGAATCGTATGGATGCTGTTATAATGTGTTGTGACTGAGATCCTGACCCACCAAACATCCTGGAAAGAGTCAGAGATACGTTTTTTTGCCATAAATTACATAATTATATAATCGCCATGAGTCAACAGGACGCCGTCACTCCGAGGACGGAGGCTGATGTCTCAGCGGAGCGCTGACCGTCAAAATATTTCTATCAATACAAGTAACTACAACAACACAACAGTGGAAGGAGACAAACACATGAGAGTGAAAGTGTTTCGCTCTAAATCTCGTCACCTGCCATTAAACTGCAGACAGGAGGACAGACAGGATGACAGACAGGACGACAGACAGGAGAACAGACAGGAGGACAGACAGGATGACAAACAAGAGGACAGACAGGAGGACAGACAGGACGACAGACAGGACGACAGACAGGATGACAGATAGGACAGACAGGAGGACAGACAGGACGACAGACAGGACGACAGACAGGAGAACAGACAGGATGACAGACAGGAGGACAGACAGGACGACAGACAGGAGCACAGACATGATGACAGACAGGACGACAGACAGGACTACAGACAGGATGACAGACAGGAGGACAGACAGGACGACAGACGGGACTACAGACGGGACCACAGACAGGAGGACAGACAGGACAACAGACAGGACAACAGACAGGAGGACAGACAGGACGACAGACAGGAGGACAGACAGGACGACAGACAGGAGGACAGACAGGACAACAGACAGGACAACAGACAGGAGGACAGACAGGACGACAGACAGGAGGACAGACAGGAGGACAGACAGGAGGACAGACAGGACTACAGACAGGAGGACAGACAGGAGGATGGACAGGACAACAGACAGGAGGACAGACAGGAGGACAGACACTTTTCCACGTATACATAAGATGCTGAAGAAACGAGCTGCTGCCACATTATGTTTCTCTTTGACTTGATGAGTGAAGGATCTGTTCAGCTGTCAGACTCTCTGCAGAATGAAACTGTCCCTCGTCTCTCTCCGTACCTTTACCTTTCACACAGACGGTGAGGCGGAGTGTCGCTGTGTGAGGAGATCAGCCTCCAGACACGAACTTACGACTGGATATGTTTTAAACTGTGACGTATAAAAATGAGTCGATGAGTTTTTGTGAACTAAACCTCTTGAGTTTGACTTCAGTGTGATGTCATCACATCCGACCAATCAGCAGCGAGGCAACAAGAATAAAACAGGCGGCTTCATGAAGCATTTCTTTAGAATCATAAGAGTTTTTAATCTTAATCTTCATCATTCATCATCCTCATCGTTGACCATAGTCGTCATCATCATCATCATCATCATCATCGCAGTTGTTAATCATAGCACAGAAACAATCATCACCTCCATCATCTTCATCATCATCATCATCAGGTACATTCTCATGGTTTTCTGTGGATAATAGATTTCTTTTGTATTTCATACTTTTTATAATATATTGTGTATCATCCATGGTCAATCTCTTTTTTAAATAATTTACATAAGAATAAAGTCAACAGACTGAAGAATGACGATCTGTATATTTACACCATGAGACACACAGAAAGAGATCAATAAGAAGAAAACGGCAAATGACTGGAAATAAAAGGAAACAGCGATAAAGAGGAAGAGAAGAAGAAGAAGAAGAAGAAGAAGAAGAAGCCGCACGAGGAGAGAGAGGAGGGGAGGGAGGGAGGGCGATCGACAGGGAAGCCTGTGTGTGTGTGTGTGTGTGTGTGTGTGTGTGTGTGTGTGTGTGTTTCAGAATGAGGCTGAATGCAGCTAACGAGCTCGTCTCTCGTCTCCCACCCGAACCCTCTTGATTTGTCGCCACGGCAGCAGATTACACCGACTGACTGTTGCCACGGTAACCAGTAACAGCCACCCGAGCGCCCGATTCGTAACCCGAGAACGTCTAATCTAATCTGATCTAATCTGAGAGTTTCTGGTGGTGAAAATGTAAAACAGTTGCGAGGAGCTTTAATAGTGTGTCGACTCTGGCGCCCCCCTGTGGACAGAAGATGACAATGTGGCGCCGTCCCGCCAGACTACAGAGCCGACTGTGAGTCAGCCTCAACATCCACCGTGACAAAGTGATTTATTTCTGATAACATAAATAAAATATATCACCTGGTGAAGGGCGTCAAGAAACATAAGCCGTTTTTATTCTGGGCAGTAAGCCACCAATCTGCCGTTCCACCAGTTTTGCCCCTCGGAGGGTAACGTTACACTTATTTGCGCCTCCATTGCTGTAAATCCGAGGCGGCAATGTGGTGGCAAATGCTGAGATGGGCGGAGGTGTGGATGACGTGCACTGCTGCGCACCCACAGCCGGGAGTTTTAAAACCAGGAAACAGCTGATCACAGCAGTCAGTTCGTCACTTCATCCACCAAGATGAGCAGCTGGAAAGCCGCTGAGATCCGGGAGATGCTAGCGTCTCCTCGCTCTCTGTAGCTGTCTTGGTTGTCCGCTTGTTGTTGTAGCGGCGAGCTAATAGCGGTCGCTAGTTTCAAATTAAAAGCCCCCTGCTAAGAACCCAGTTCTAAACTCCGATGGGGTGCAATGTAAAGCTCTTATTTTGAAGAAAAACTGTGAAAAATGTCCCATAAGGAATGAATGGGACGGGGTCAAAAAAGTCGCAAAATCATCGAGGTTTTTCAAACATCTCCTGCTCTGGCAGACTTTGACCTAGAGACACCATTCAAACTTTAAAATGTAGGCACAAGTCTCATCTATTTGAGTTGTATTTGAACTTTCTTTCTACGATGTTTAGTTTTTGAACGGTGACCCTTAATTGATCGTGAGTGATTTCGAAAAAATTCAGAAAAATTCAGGATTTTCAATGAGTGTGTATTGCGGAATGTTCGCGCAGCACCAACTGGCAGAGTGGGGGAGCCTGAAAAAAACTCTCCGAAAATGTTTCTTTAGATGACGATCCTAGCCACAGATTTCACACTACAATAGTGATATTTTCCAAGAACGTAGCCACACTTGTCTTCTGTCTGGCAACGTGTCCACTTTATCGGGAGGATGTACGGTTTTTGAATTATCTGCGTCTAACCGACACAAACTCCAGCAACTGCCCCATAAGCCCCAATGTTAAACGGGAAGAGGATTTTGGGAGAAAAGCAGAAACTGCCCTGCTTCTCTTCACGCCCAACTTCCTGCTTCACGTCACGTCACATGTTGACGCCTACCAGAGGAGGAAAAGTGGAGGCTGTTTGGAAAAGGAGGAATATTACACCTCCCTTTTAGACAGACAAGGAGGCACATTGCAGCCTTTACCTTGCTGCAGGTGTGCCACCTTTTCTATTAACAGTTAGCTAGTAACAGCCAATCAGAAAGAGGCCTTTTCACATCCAGTTAAAAGTTCCTTGTAGGACATTTAAAGTAAAATATAGTTTTTTCTCCTGACGAACATTTGGGACGATCAGGTACGGAGAAACTTCCTCACCTCAAAACATTGTAAAGTTTGAACTAACTGGTCCTTTTATGATCTATAACTGTTAGTAGATGTATTGATTACTGTATCGAGACTAAATTAACATTCAGAGATCCACCAGGAGCTGAACAGAACCACTCAGAGGTCTGATACTGTGCTGAGTGGATCTCAGAGGGAGTTAAACTCGTTGCCAGCGGACTTTCTGTTCAGTGCTCGGAGTCATTCTGCAGCTCGGTTTTGCATATTCTCCTCCCCACACGTTCAGAACCACCCGGGCTGCATGTGTTTGGACCGTGGGAGGAAGAACCCACGCAGGCGGGAGGGACGTGCACGCCGCTCGCAGGACGGCTCCGGTGATGCTGCTCGCCAACATCGAATCAAAAACCATCTCTAATTATGTTGCGAGGCAGCAGTGCGACCTTTAGAAACAGCGTTATCTAACTTTAAACAGGCCTCAGATCAGTTTCGGCTCCTCGGGGAGCATCTTTACGATAAAGTACCGTCCTGCAGGTTCTGCTCGCTGTGTCGGACGCTGAGCAGTCGTGTGTCAACATCAGCTTCAGGACAGCTGCTCGAAATATTCCCACTTTCTTCCCAATAGTTCCCGTTTGTGTTTCACCTCTGCTCGTGACCGAAGTGTGGTTTCATTTCTGGTGCATTTTGATTTTACTGACTCTGAATGAAAGCTGCTGCGAGCATCGTCGTTGTTTCAGCTCAGGGTCAATTAACGTCGACAGAATACAGAAATCTGTGACAGAAAGTTGAGACATCCTGCTTTTTTTATTTTTTTTAATTTCCAGTGTTTGCAGTGACAAAACAGATATTTTCTCAGATAAGTCTCAACATCTCCAGCCGTGTTTGTAGCAACGCTTAACAAGAAACGTAAAGTTGGAACATATCAGTAGCTTTGCAGAAATGTACATGGCTCACATTCAGTACGTTTACATGCAGCAAGAAATTTGAAATTCTTATCGTATCAGACCTAGTTCGGACTTTTAAAATGCATGTAAACACCTTAGTCCGACCTACTTCGGACCTATTTCGGACCACAACGGACATCTCAAAATCGGATAAGAACACCTAGATAATTCGTTCATTGTCGGCATATTAACACCATGGAGGCTCGGCTATCGTATCGTATCGTATTTTTGCATTCTGCGCATGCTCGAGATTTTCCGCTGGGGCTTTCACCCGGAAGTGAAAGGAGACGTAAATAGTGGCGTCCTTCTTCTACCATCACTGCAGCCAAAAGATCCGTTGTTCTTTTTATGTGCATTATCAGGAGGCTTGTGAATATTCTCATTCATCCAGGTCATAGTTATCTCAAGGAAATTGAATCGAAAGCAACTGGATTTGGTTTTTGTCTTGAAGACGTTTCACCTCTCATCCAAGAGGCTTCATCAGTTCCTGCTCGCTTGACTATTATCTGATATGATAAGAACTTCGAATTTCTTGCTGCATGTAAACGTACTGACTGACTCAGGCGGCTGGTTGATTGTATGACAGACGTGAATTATCCTCTTTGAATACGATGTTTAACGAGTTCTCTTAAATCACTTGTTTGTGTCATGTGAAGGAGTTTTGGACGCTGACGCCTCCACAGGACGGTTAATGAAACAACTGCTCTCAAACATGGACTGAAAAGGTCACAATTTAAATTATTTCAAGCTTTTCCAACATGTTATGAGGAAGGAAAAACATTCAACACAAGTATTAATCTGTTCTTGCATGAGGCGCTCTGCATCTGTATTTTATAATTAATATGTTTGCATATTAAGCTTTCACTCTGATGAGGATGTGTATGTAGGCCACAAACAGTGAACACTGTCTGAACGAACACTTTTAAGTTTCCTTCCCCTCGTGTTTGAGAAATTAAATGAAGACGGAGCTGAATCTGGGTCGCAGCAGCACTGCAGAGAAACAAAAAGGTAACGGAGGCTCTGAATAAATCACCCGACACCAAACCTGACGATTATTACAGCGTGTTGACGAGCGCTAACAAGACAACTTCAGCTCCCTGCTCACTTCTGACTTTACAACATGACTCATCTGCCATCCTGTGTGCAGCAGAGTCCTTATATAATCAGCACAGAGACCAGCAGAGCCTGTCAGCGTGTGTGTGTGTGTGTGTGTGTGTGTGTGTGTGTGTGTGTGTGTGTGTGTGCAGATGTGAGGTGACAAGTCGTAATGAGCCGAAGAGAAAAGTGCTGCTGACGAGGACGAGAGTCAGGAAACAACAACCAAACACGCAGCGAGCAGAAGCTGAACTCCTGAAGAATAAAGAGACGATAACTGAACACGACCGAGTCTCATCCCGGCTTCATACAGGCAGAGCTGAAGTCATGCACGGATCAATGCATGTAAATGTATTGATCGACACAGATCTGTATCGATCAGGCTGTTAGTGCTGCATGATCGTCTCTTAGATTAGTGATTATCTAGGAGGAGTGTTGATGTTCAGCTTTTTTTATTCCCTGCACGACCCTGCATGTTAGTGCAGACTGCTGGTGTGTGTGTGTGTGTGTTAGCATATGTGTGTGTGTGTGTGTGTGTGTGTGTGTGTGTGTGTGTGTGTGTGTGTGTGTGTGTGTGTTAGCACCAGTGAGTCAACGAATGACCAAAAATATCTGAGAACACTAACAGCACCCACAGTGAATCTACATCTACTCCACCTGACACGGCGTCGCGTAGATACGAGTGAGTAAGAGAAGCTAACGTAGCAACGTGTAGGCCGGTGACTTTTTCCTTAAATTAGCATTAAAGGTGCAAAATGTAGGAATTTTGCTTTAAAACTTTCAAAGAATCGGAAAAAAACAACCTGAAAATATGAAGAAAATTGCAGTTTTGAACGTTGTGTCAAAGTCGTCTGTGTGTGTTGTGTTACAGATATCTAATTAAGCTACCATGCTAATCAGCTAGCCCCGGCTTGTTCTGTCTCGTACCAGTCTGAGTCGCTAGCTGCACTGCTAACTGAGCTAACGACAGCTACAGCAGTTAGGAGTTACTCTGGTGATGTGCCGCCCCGCTGCTGGTTTGCTTTGACCTTTGACGGTTGGATAAATTCCTACATATTGAACCTTTAATCACTGTTTTTGGTTTGCACTTTTAATATGTTTAGGGACCATCTACCTGTCAGGGACTAAGGATGGAAATTAGCCTTTGGCTATAATCCTGTTTATTTAGATTTTTATTTTTTTTTAAAAATGTTCATCAATATACTTTGTCCCTTTGTGAAATAAATAAAACTTCAAACTTCAAACCTAAATACTTTGGATTACGTAAAACAGATGCTTGTATTGCGACGACTGTTGAAAGTCAGCAGCCCGCGTCAGAGCTGGGTATTAAAAATGTTCTGTTCGCTAACAGGTTGCTAACAGAAAACGGGCTAACTGGCCTTTATATCATGTAAGTACACCAGAGCGTCATGACAGTGAGCGAGCTAGCGCATTAGCATGACACTGACACCGATACAACTAGCCTAAGCTAATGCAACAACTACTAATGTCATTATTTACACCTGTAACACGTAAAAAATGTTGTCTGCAAACTAGTTTTGGACCTGTTCTCTCCCCCTACATGACACTGTTGTCTAAACTAGCAATGCTATGCTACAATGCTAATAGATAGAGCTCTAAATCTACAGTACCGTACAGTGCTAACTGTTGCTAATAGTCAATGAAGCCTACTTGATGCTAGCTCTAATCGTCAATAAACAACAGAGGACGCGTTAGCTAATGGATGCTTAACTGTTACTTTACCGCTGCTGGTTTGCTTTGACCTTTGACTGTTGGTTAAATTCCTACATATTGAACCTTTAATCACTTTAATGGTTTGCACCTAAATACTTTGGATTACGTAAAACAGATTCCTGTATTGCGATGACTGTTGAAAGTCAGCAGCCCGCGTCAGAGCTGGGTATTAAAAATGTTCTGTTCGCTAACAGGTTGCTAACAGAAAACGGGCTAACTGGCCTTTATATCATGTAAGTACACCAGAGCGCCATGACAGTGAGTGAGCTAGCACGTTAGCATGACACTGACACCGGTACAACTAGCATAAACTAATGCAACAACTACTAATGTCATTATTTACACCTGTAACACGTAATAAATGTTGTCTGCAAGCTAGTTTTGGACCTGTTCTCTCCCCCTACATGACAGCAGAGCTGCCAAGCGTCACGCTTTGAGTGTGACAGTCACGCAATTTGACCCATTCTCACACCACACGCCACACATGACATTTCTCACGCTTATTTCCCCATTCAATACTCGTACGCGGCTTGCCCAGAGAATGTCTAATAGGATAGGAAGTGGACGGGCTCTGGCTTGCCGTAGTTCGAGTAACTCTGATTGACTGACCGAGATAACCAATCCCAGACCAATCCATCAGTCCTTTGTGCCTAAATCTAACCAACCACGGAAGGCACCACGCAATATAAACCAATCAGAAGCAACGTAAGGCGGGTCTTGGCGTCTCTAACTATCTTTAAACCAGCACTGATGTGTTTTTTTCCACAGTCGAATATGAATTTTCACAATCGAATATCCGTTTTTAAAAAAATATTTGAATATATATTCGAATTTAGAATATTCGTTGACAGCCCTAATTTGTACACTCTCAGAGTTACAGACCTTGGCCGCGTTTCCCAGATTCGCTCTTAGCGCTTAAGAAGCTCTTAAGAGCGCTGTGAAAGAAGGACGTGTTTCCCAGAGTCGTTCTTAGCTTAAGAAGATCTTTCACTAAGAAGGAAGTGTAAGATCGCCCTGAGCCACTCTTAACAGCCTTCTTAGCGACCAAACGCTCAGTGCAGCCGCATCAGGGAAAGTTATATCGGACACTCAAATACTAAAACCATGTGTAATGATGAATGTGCGCTCAGAGTTGCAGAACACTGACGCAAGAAAAATAATAGATAAGAAGAAAAATAACGATATGAAAATAAAGAATTGCCCATGTGTTCCTGTAGCTACATAAATAAAATAAATCATCGTTACTATCACTCGTTACGTTTTCACACACATTCGGCATCTGCATCTGAGTTTACAGTAGCTATAAAACCATCAACCACCCTGTGGTATTTCACAGATATGAGGGAAACTGACAGGTGTAACTGAACTCAGCTGGAACCTCATCAAGAGAGTCTCCACCTGCTAGTCTATATAAAGGCGTTGCCGAAGTCCACGCGTGTGAGACACCATGGCTGCAATACAGCATATTCTCGCTGCTAACCAACAGCGTCGCCGTGCGCGAAGCCAGACGGTTTATATAAATGCTTCTGTGCGTCAGCACTTCTCCCCACTCGACGTGCTGTCGGACCGGGCTGTCCAGGCCAAGTACCGGCTTCCCTGTGAGGGGATCCAACGCCTCGTCACGCTCGTGTCACCACACATCCAGAGGGCAACCCGCTGCAGCTCTGCCCTCAGCCCGGAGGTGCAGCTCCTGGCCGCGCTGCGTTTTTACGCAGTGGGGAGCTTCCTGGAGGTGGTGGGGGACGACCACAGGGTGTTGCGGGTGACTTAAGCGCTGATAAAGTGGTGGGTGATCGATTTGCCTGGCATCGATTGATTCATATTTCAGCACCACGGCGGTGGACAGCTCCCACTAAGAGCTTCTTAAGAAGCTTCTTTGGCGGGATCTTAAGAAGGCAGTTAAGAACGCGTCTGGGAAACACCCCTATCTTAGCGCTCCTTCTTAGCCGAACCCGTCTACTATGTATAAATACATAGTAAATGAAACAAATGCCTTGTCTAATCTAATGTTCATTTGAACTGTTCTTATTTGTTTATTTTTGTATGTAATAGTGTTTTTCTATGGACCTTGAGTCTGCTGCTAAGACATTCATTCAATCAAAAAACACTTAATGTTTTATTAATGTTTTTACATGATTTGCTTTTTAAACCTAAACAAAACAAAAACCAGAAACAGTTTGGCTCTTGAGGGAACTCTGTCATCCATCATGACAGTGAAGATGGCGAGCCTCGAGCCACAATGTTTCAAGTGGGAGCCCCCTGCCTCTGTCATCAAGGCATCAAAATCTGCAACAAACACTTACAACATTCGACATGTACCCAGCTAAACATTTGAAATTAAATATTGTCAAATAAATGTGTTTTGTCAAAATTTTTGTTACAATTTTCATTTCTAATTTCTAGTTAATTAAGACTAGCATTAGGAGGCCACAGTGCAGGGAGAGCAGCTGGCATGGAGGTGACGACATCAGTCTTAAGGTATAAATAGACGTTAAAAAAGGCCAAATTTTTTTGCCGAACGCATCATGACACTAAAGTCTCACTCTTGTCATTTTCTGAAACTTGGCAGCCCTGTGACAGTATTAACTAGCAAACAATGCTAATAGGTAGCGCTCTAAATCTACAGTACCGTACAGTGCTAACTGTTGCTAATAAGTCAATGAAGCCTACTTGATGCTAGCTCTAATCATCAATAAACAACAGAGGACGCGTTAGCTAATGGATGCTTAACTGTTACTTTACCACTGCTGGTTTGCTTTGACCTTTGACAGTTGGATAAATTCCTACATATTGAACCTTTAATCACTATTTTTGGTTTGTACCTAAATACTTTGGATTATGTAAAACAGATGCTAGCACTGCAAAGACTGTTGAAAGTCAGCAGACCGTGTCAGAGCTGGGTATTAAAATGCTCTGTTCGCTAACAGGTTGCTAACAGAAAACGGGCTAACTGGCCTTTATATCATGTAAGTATACGTAGACAGTGAGTGAGCTAGCACATTAGCATGACACTGACACCGGTACAACTAGCCTAAACTAATGCAACAACTGCTAATGTCATTATTTACACCTGTAACGCCTAAAAAATGTTGTCTGCAAACTAGTTTTGGACCTGTTCTCTCCCCCTACATGACACTGTTGTCTAAACTAGCAAACAATTCTAATAGCGCTCTAAGTCTACAGTACCGTACAGTGCTAACTGTTGCTAATAGTCAATGAAGCCTACTTGATGCTAGCTCTAATACTCAGTAAACAACAGAGGACATGTTAGCTAATGGATGCTGAACTGTTACTTTACCGCTGCTGGTTTGCTTTGGATAAATTCCTACATATTGAACCTTTAATCACTATTTTTGGTTTGCACCTAAATACTTTGGATTACGTAAAACAGATTCTAGTATTGCGACGACTGTTGAAAGTCAGCAGCCCGCGTCAGAGCTGGGTATTAAAAATGTTCTGTTCGCTAACAGGTTGCTAACAGAAAACGGGCTAACTGGCCTTTATATCATGTAAGTACACCAGAGCGCCATGACAGTGAGTGAGCTAGCACATTAGCATGACACTGACACCGGTACAACTAATGCAACAACTACTAATGTCATTATTTACACCTGTAACGCGTAAAAAATGTTGTCTGCAAACTAGTTTTGGACCTGTTCTCTCCCCCTACATGACAGTGTCGTCTAAACTAGCAAACAATGCTAATAGGTAGCGCTCTAAATCTACAGTACCGTACAGTGCTAACTGTTGCTAATAGTCAATGAAGCCTACTTGATGCTAGCTCTAATCATCAATAAACAACAGAGGACGCGTTAGCTAATGGATGCTTAACTGTTACTTTACCGCTGCTGGTTTGCTTTGGATAAATTCCTACATATTGAACCTTTAATCACTATTTTTGGTTTGCACCTAAATACTTTGGATTACGTAAAACAGATGCTAGTATTGCGACGACTGTTGAAAGTCAGCAGCCCGCGTCAGAGCTGGGTATTAAAAATGTTCTGTTTGCTAACAGGTTGCTAACAGAAAACGGGCTAACTGGCCTTTATATCATGTAAGTACACCAGAGCGCCATGACAGTGAGTGAGCTAGCGCATTAGCATGACACTGACACCGGTACAACTAATGCAACAACTACTAATGTCATTATTTACACCTGTAACACGTAAAAAATGTTGTCTGCAAACTAGTTTTGGACCTGTTCTCTCCCCCTACATGACAGTGTTGTCTAAACTAGCAAACAATGCTAATAGATAGCGCTCTAAATCTACAGTACCGTACAGTGCTAACTGTTGCTAATAGTCAATGAAGCCTACTTGATGCTAGCTCTAATCATCAGTAAACAACAGAGGACGCGTTAGCTAATGGATGCTTCACTGTTACTTTACCGCTGCTGGTTTGCTTTGACCTTTGACGGTTGGATAAATTCCTACATATTGAACCTTTAATCACTATTTTTGGTTTGCACCTAAACACTTTGGATTACGTAAAACAGATGCTTGTATTGCGACGACTGTTGAAAGTCAGCAGCTCGCGTCAGAGCTGGGTATTAAAAATGTTCTGTTTGCTAACAGGTTGCTAACAGAAAACGGGCTAACTGGCCTTTATATCATGTAAGTACACCAGAGCGCCATGACAGTGAGTGAGCTAGCACATTAGCATGACACTGACACCGGTACAACTAGCCTAAGCTAATGCAACAGCTACTAATGTCATTATTTACACCTGTAACATGTAATAAATGTTGTCTGAAAACTAGTTTTGGACCTGTTCTCTCCCCCTACATGACAGTGTTGTCTAAGCTAGCAATGCTATGCTACAATGCTAATACATAGAGCTCTAAATCTACAGTACCGTACAGTGCTAACTGTTGCTAATAGTCAATGAAGCCTACTTGATGCTAGCTCTAATCATCAATAAACAACAGAGGACGCGTTAGCTAATGGATGCTTAACTGTTACTTTAGCTAAAGTAGCCATGCTAAACGTTAGCCTAACAAAATACTGATGGAAAGGGTAATAGTTTTAAGCTAGCTAACAAGCGTGCTAACCATCTAACTGGAGCTTTATTCAACCTGCTTCATTAAACACTGATTGTCACCACGTTATTTTCAAGTCAGACTTTACGTGACGGACACGCCGTCATGATTCGACCGAAAGTGCTTCATTATTAGTTCATCAGGTAAAGTGACAGCCTCCAAATGAGACGCTTGATTTTATAGTCTAGAGTTTCTAAAGTCTTTAATTCTAAAATGCTTCTGAATTGATCCTAAACTCTGCTACGATCACGATCTACGGTACGTTGGTTTGGGTTGATTGCAGCATGTGGTTCGGCTGTAGTGCAGAGTACAGAATATATATTCATAGAAAATGTGGCACGTTACACGTCGTATCTCGTCAAACATGATATTAATTCCCGGCACGATGAGACGACGGCACGATGACAAAACGCCTCACATCATTTTTCCCAGTTTCAGTTTCCATCGATGGCGACAGCTTCTCCGGCAGCTCGCTGTGACGTGAAGGAAAGAGCCTCGAGACGTACGAGTCGAATGACCGATTGTGACGGATGTTAGAAAACGCTGACGGACTTCTGATCTGGTGTCGAACGAGACGTCACATCCGAACAGAGAACGTGATCTTATTTTAACATTTATGTTCCTGTGATTAACTGAATTGAACATCTGAGAACAATTTTAAATCCTGTGTTGTACGATGATAATAAAGCTGACGTTTGATCAAGAAGGAACCACATATATGATCATATTAAACACTGAAACAGGGCCCAGAGTGCTTTATGCTAAATGTTAGCGCCCCGTCTGCAGGATCTGATGTTAAAGGTTTACGTTTCTGCAAACTGCAGATACGTGCAGGTTGACATTTGCACCAAACATTCACATTATATGCTTCTCAGCAGACTTTCAACCTCAAACGCTCCAGTCACACATTTCTGGTTATTCTCTGCGGGAAGTCGGATCATCTCTCTGTGATCGTGGTGAAAAAAGACAAACCGTGACGTTTTCTAACTCTGACCGAGTGGTTTTAGTGAATAAACCCAACCAGAGCGTAAACACAGAGATGTGACAGTGAAGAAACAGAAAATCAACCTCAACAAACGTAAAGTTGCATCATAAAGAAACGTTCAGTGTTTATTCATCCGTGGTTTTGCAGAAACACACTTAAGAAATGACTAACACTGAATTTTAAACTGACTTCTGAGCATCACGTCATCAAAGACACCTCCCTCAGGTTAGTTTATCTCCAAGTGTTTCCTGTTTTCAGATAAAAATTGTTCAGTGTTTATTCATCTGACCTCTGACCTGTTTGTATCTGACTGTTAGTATCATGTGGTTGGACTCATCGATCCTTTATCGGACTGAGTTCTGTGAGAGTTAAAATCAACGGACCTCGACCCTGACGCCAGAAGAACCATAAAGTCAGTTCGCTCGTCGCCGGAGAATAAAACAAACTGGCTCCATCGCACCTTTTAAATATCAACGAATCAGCTGCTGCTCAACACGAACGGCTCAACTTTCAGTGACTCGTCCACAAAGTGATGAATTTCCCAGAAGGCAACATTCACCGTGTTCTCTGACATCACAGCCGGTCCAACGACCAGCACACGTCTGTCTGTTTCCTGAGCGCAGCAGAACCTCAACAGAACCCCAGAGAGCCCGCGGGAACAACGTCTTCGGTTAAAGGAGCAGTCTGAAGTTTTGTAGAAGAAAAGTTAACGAGAAGAGAAAAATCTTCAACGGACAAAATAACTGAATCATCAAACTCACTTTGTCTTCATGACTGAATCATCAAACTGACCTTAAAGGACAACACGATGTATGCTGTTTTACTCTGTGTACATGTGGCGGACCCTGCCACCTCTCTAGCTTCAGACAGTGTTCTGGGACCTTATTCTCTTCATTAATACTGTAGATATTAAAATTCTGGGTTTGAATTTCTTCTCCACAGCTCCACGGCGCTAACCTGACTCTCGCCAGATGAATTTCGTTCCGCCTCGCTCCACTCATCCATCTGGGATCGCTCCATTGGAGATGTGTTTCAGAAGGCTGGGCCTGATCAAAAATCCTTGCATATGATTGGATAAACCACTTGTCTGTCATCTTTACTGACGTGCTACTTCAACCACTCACATCGAAACCAACCTGTGACGTCGATGAGAGCGACGTTCTTTTAACGAAACAATATTGGGTAGATTGGACAACACGGATGAAACAGCAGCATCAATGTTGACGCTTGCTTCCTCGATGCGAGCCGCCATTGTTGTCTGAATCAAAACAGTCGCTTCTCCGCTACGTCACATCTATGAAACTCCCGCCCGGCGGTCCTGATTGGCTCTACCTGAAAATCTGGTGCCGAAATCCCTCCCAACGGGAGCGATCCCAGATGGATGTGAGTGGAGCTAGGCGGAACGAAATGCATCTGGAGAGAGTCAGGTTACCACAGCGCCTCTTAAAGCTCCGACTGCTGTCGATAAATAACTTTTGAACCTGAACTCTCGTGAACCTGCAGCCTTTTTGTAAAAGATAAGGTCCATCTTCTAAACTTTGACCCGTCTGAGATTACAAAAGCTGCTAATGAAAAACACTCGAGCTGTAAACCTTCGACGTGGCGTCGCGTCGCGTGTCATCGTGCTGTGTATAAAACTTTGGATCAGTCCGCTCATCGTTTACGGGTTCAAACACTCAATATGAGTTTACGTACGGGGGGAGATTCTCGAACTAGATTTGGAAACAAGCGTATTGCTTTTGTTGAACAGATTGTGTGGCTGCTAACAATGTGGATTTGTCAGATATCTTTGCTCATACGGTCGTTTTCTGCTCACGAAACTTTACATTTGCTCGAGTTTGTGTTTTCTTCTTCACCTGACGGGAGAATCGAACATCCTTCTTTCTGACTCGGCAGCGAGACAGAAGACTTTACACTTTGATTTACTCGGCGCTCGATCGTTTTTCTTTCTTTACTCTGTCGTTCGGAGGGGACGGCGGGAGGACGAGGGAAAGAGGAGGAGCAGGTCGGAGCGACAGAGTGAAGCACACAGAGAGGAGAGAGATGACTGAGGAGAAGATCTACGAGATGAGAGACGACACAAAGGGCTCCACTGTTTCTGCCTTCATCGCCGCCTCCGTCAGCTCCGAGTCACCGAGTGTGTCCACATGCACTGAAGCGATTCGGGCGATGCTGTGACCTCTGACACCGTCACATGAATCCTGATGAGCTTAATCGAGGCGTCACAGACAAAACTGAGACCCACGAGATCAGTCTGGTGTTTCCACCCGACCGAACCGGCTGGTTTGATGGAGCTAACGTTAGCAGCCCTGATGCTAACCATCACCTCATCACTCTGCTGTGCATGTAAACACACTCATCAGTCAGACTCAGAGCAGCTGCAGAGTGTGTGTGTGTGTGTGTGTGTGTGTGTGTGTGTGTGTGCACTGTACACATTAGGCAGCAGGGTTCTCCCCACAACTGTGAACAGGGGAAGCACTTCATGTGTTTTTCCTTCCTTCTCCGTCCCTTTCAGGTGAGTTTCTGTCACTCAGGAGGAATCGTTCCCGTGCACGACTGACCCCAGATCAGCCTTCCATCCTTACTAAGTCAACCGAGCACCGAGCAGGTGTCATCATACAATTTTTACACCAAACTCTGCTCTCGTTCCTGGTAATTTAGTGGCGCTTTAGTGTTTTACCAGCAGAACCAGAACTCAGACGTTCTGATGTACGACTCTCCTACCTACTCTCTGAGACGGACTGATGCTGGCGGCGGCTAACACTCGCTCCGGTGTCGTATTTGGATGCAAGTAGATAGTTGGAATAAGAAAATGAGCAGTTGTGAGGAGAACCCTGGCTGCAGCGTGTCGGGACGAGAACGACTCTACAAAAAGACGGAGCAGGAGACCAAATCATACGAGTGCAGCAGCGGCTGCTCGTCTCGGCCTCGCGCGTCGCTCCACCAGCTGTTCTGGGATCAGCGGAGGAGCTCTGCAGGCTCGTACAGTTCACAGAGAGCGAGCAGACCGGACGAGTCTTCAGTGCTTTGTTCAGGAGAGTTTGGTGTGATGATGCGAGGACATGCTGTACAACACACCAGAGCCCTGCACAGACAGAGTCGGGACGTCGCCGCCGCTCCACCTGACGATGTTTCCGTGCCGTCGTGGCGATGCCGTGGGCCGGACTCCGTCTACCTGAGGCTCTGGGCACAGCGCGGTCAGGAAACAGCAGGGTCATGGCTTCATGCTCGGACAGGGAGGATAAACTGATACGGTCCCCGTTCGGACCCAAACTATGAGACGAGGGAAGAGACGAGGTCTTGGTTTGTCCTCAGACGGAGGTCAGAAACCTTCCGCTGTGTTCGTATTATGCACAAAAATGCAGCGTCATCAGCTGAGTCACGGCTCGGACGTCTCCGGGTCGCTGCGACGATGTTCGGTCCGGTTGGTTTAAAGCTACAACTTTTTACTGTCCAACAGGGTGTCGCTTTCTGATCTTTGTGGAAAAATTTGTCGCCAGTTTTAAAAGTAAAACAGATCGAATCAGGCGTCGTCGCTTTTTCTTTTAAAGGTGGAGTTTTCTTCTCTTGCACAAGGACTTCAGCGTCAGACTTCATCTTTCCTCAAACAAACAAGCTTTTAACCTGAAAACCTTGTTCATGAAGAAGAAACCCCCCCGGACCTCCTCCTGTTCCTGTCGGTGTGTTTTCAGGTGTTTTACCCCCACAGGTGTCAATCAACAGTGTTCTTGCTGTTTGGTGATCAGAGGGCAGAGAGAGAGAGACAGACAGCCATGGAGGAGGGAGGAAGGATCGTTATCAACCCCTCCGTGTACCGGGGAGCGCTGGACGGACGGCGGGGGGGGGAGTGGCTCGCGGTCGCCCCTTGTTACCTAGAGGAGGGGCTACTGCACTCGGAGGCGGGGCAACAGAACTGATGGGCGATGTCGTCATCTTCCTCCTCTCTGAGAGACAGACAGACGAACAGACAGGAGAGACAAAGACAGAGAGGAAGAGGAGGAAGACAGAAGAGGATAAAAGGATGTGGAAGAGGAGCAGAAAAGAGAAAAAAGAGGGAAGAGAAGAAGAAGAAGAAGAGAAGTCTGGTGACGGGAGTTTAGGTTCAGAGGTGCAGTACTGCAGTCGGCCACCAGATGTCAGCGCTCACACATGTGAGGCTGAAGCAGTGACCTTCTGCTGGAGGTGAAGCAGCTCCCTCGACGCCTCGGGCCACAATTAATCTCTACAATTATAAACTTTACACAGAGTCAGAGGTGACCGGACTCACTGCTGAGCCTGAGTGTCACCCTTCAGGGGGGAGGAGGGAGGGAGGGAGGGAGGGAGGGAGGGATGATGTGGAGGAGACGGGTGAGGTGATGGTAGTTTTAAGATGGTGGCTGATGCCAACACGAATTAATGCAAATGTGATGCCGGTCAAAAGTGCGTATTAGTGCGATAATCAGCGCCGACGAGGCTGAAATCATCACTGTGATCCCATCGAGCAGTTTATGTTTCCTCGTCTCATTTAAATAATCTGTAGTTCAGTCGACTGTACTCACAGAAAAATAAAAAGGCTCTCTGGTTCTTTAAAGAACCTGTTTATATAGGGGATGGTTCTTCGCATAATTTATGTGGTTCTTTAAAGTTATTGGAGTTGTTTGCTGGCCTGTAACAGCATAGCATTTTCATTAATCGATTAACCTGCAGATTATTTTCTCAATTAAGACCCAGAAATGCAGCAAATTCTTACATTTTACTTTTTTTTTTGCTTAAAAATTACTAAAAACAATTATTAAGTCCTATTATCAGAATAGTTGTCAATACATTTTCTGTTGATCAGCTGATCGTTGTAGCTCCAAACACCTCTGATTGTTCGGGCTGGTTGGCTGACTGATAACAAATAAAGACAAAAAAATGTCCAACAGATAAATAAATACAATAAATATCAAGCATGAATTTATGACTATCTGATGTGTTCTTTGACCTGATCTACTTGTTTTATTGTCCAGTTACACTGATGATAAATTCATCAAATGTACTTCATGTTCCTCAGTATGTTAGATGAACATATGTTAGTGGATTGTGTGCAGGAGGCCGTTCTGTTCCGTTTGTGTAGATTCAAAGGTCTCACAGTGTTTTAACTTGAAACTCTGCAGTGTCCATGTTCTGCATGGAACGTATAATAATAATAATAAAGTGTCTTAATAGCAATGAAATAAAAAAGAGTGTCGATACACAAACTGGCCAACAACGATGTGATTGTTCTTGTTTTTCATAATAATTTAATTTAAAATGCTCAAAGAACCATTTATTCTGAAAAACTGACTGAAGAACCATTTTAAATAGGTTCTTTACTGAACCAGTTGGGTCCACAAAGAACTTTCTTGAAAATGGTTCCTTAAAGAACCTATTCCCCTGTTCTGCTAAAGTTCTTTGAACCATTTTTCGATGGTTCTTTGAGGCACCTTTGGGGGTTCTTTAATGAACCTCTTGCTAAAAGGTTCTTCTACTGCATCACTCCGAAGAACCATGTTTGGTTCCAGTTAGCACCTTTATTTTTCTGTGAGTAGTTCAGTCGTCTGTAGTTTATCAGGTGGAGGCAGAGAACGAGTCGTTGTGTTTGTGCTGAATTCATTTTGTGCTGCGACGTCACGTTGAACTGTTTCTCTCATTCGAACCGTGTTGGTGTGTTTTCAGCGAGTGTTTGTACGTGAGCAGGTTTTAAAGTTTAACAGGAATATTTTAGGAATTTAAAATATTTCACAATAATGTAGAAAGTTTCACGAGAGCCACATCGAACTGTTTCAAGTAAAGACGTGAGACTAATGTTCAGTTTGTGTACTTCAGAGGTTATTATTTTGTCTTTCTCACGATGCTGAGCAGGTGGATCGATGAACGAGCAGCTCAGGTTTTACAGGTGAATAAAACAGACGGACGCCGACAGTTCAAACACCTTAGAGATCGTCCTTGTTGTTCTGCGCTGCCCTCTAGTGGACATATCACTCAGCGCTCACGCTGATGTAAAAGCCGTCACAGCTGCATCGTTTGAGACGGACGTTTCTATTTCTCTACGTTAAAAGAGGCATAAATGAGTCTCGAGCTGGTCCGAAGGATTTCTAACTCCTAATATCTGAGAGGTCAGACGCATCACATCATCAGAGTCATGTTTGATTTTTATACCGCATATAAACGGACACCCAGAGGAGCAAAAATAAGACTTTACAAGACAGGAAGCCAACCAGAGAAGGTTCCCACGTGTCCTGGAAAACCTGGAAAATGATTGACCAATTTTCCAGTCATGGAAAATGAGAAAAAAGAACAAATGTCCTGGAAACAGTTACGTTTTCCTGGAAAATTATTTCAGGGTTCCCACTGTTTCCCTGAAATTATTTTCCAGGACTTTTCCAGGACATGAAAATGTTTTCCAGGAAAACTTAACCGTTTCCATGACTGGAAATTTTTCCAGGTTTTTCAGGTTTTCCAGGACGCGTGGGAAACCTGACAGTGAGAGACAAAAATGAACTTTTACTACATTAAAAAAGAAAAATTCAACCTCGAGTTCAGACAAGATTCAAAATCTGAAAACAATCCACAAAGTGCAGATTCAACATGTTCAGCTTTGTTTATCTGCAAGTTCACAACATTTAATGTTTCACCAATAAGATTCGGGGGTTTTAACTGCGAACGCTGAATTCAGACTGGTGTGTTTTGGTGTTTCTTCTCTTTCTGACGCTCACACAGGAAACACGACTGACTCCTGCTTCACGTCTCTGCTGTGTTCAGACGCAGCGACTCGTCCGACTGTGTGTTTTCTCTCCTGATGCTCTGAACGACAGCGTGACAGAACAGTTCATGCATAATGTATAACACAGAACGTCTCGGGGTGTAAAAGCACAAAGCGTCCACATGTCTCGGTACAGCTCAGCAGAACAGTCCGTGTGAACGGGCCGTTTCATTCGGTGCTGACGCGGCGCCGTTGTGTTTAAGACAACAGAGGAATGTGAGGTCACGGCAGCTCGGCCTGTCATCAGTCAGCTGCTCAACGCCTCAGCTCGCCGCCAGGATTAATGCACGCCGGCCTCGAAAAACCTCCCTCCTCTGCTGGTGACTCATCCCACACACACACACACACACACACACACACACACACACACACACACACACACCTCCCCTTCACAGACTCATCTCCTCACTCTGCATCTTTAATGTGTGACCGTAAAGTGTGTCACCGCGCTGCCACTCAGCAGACGCACACACCTGACTCTAATCACAGGTGTCATCACGTCTACCTGCAGACTCACATCGTTCCACAACCTGCCCTCACTGCTCCGGCCGTCTGTGATACACAACAAGAGTTACACACACATTAAAAAAGAGGCTTTTCTTTCACTCAGATCCAACGATTCTCTGTGACGACATGCAGCCGACATGTAAAACCTAATTTCATCATGTCAGTAAAGTTCAGACATCATCTCCTCCTGATGATGTAAAGTGAGGTGAAGTGTCCACAGAACAGTTCTGGAGCTTCTGCTGAACACCTGAAGCAGCTGGAGACTTGATTTAAACATCAGATGTCTCCATACAGCTCGTCTGCTGCGATCCAAGACTCCACGAGCCCTGAGATCCTGAATTTCCACTTTCCCACACAGCGCCCGAGGCCGACTTCCTTCTCCGACCGCTCCGTCGCCTCCCGTCTGACCCGTTCGGTAGAAAAGTTGCATTGAAACACACCTCCTGATGAAAGTCAGGTGAAGCGTCCACAGAACAGTTCTGGAGCTTCACAGTAAAACAGAACCGAATCAGCTGGAGACTAAAATGTCTTCATACAGCTCGTCTGCTGTGATCCAAGACTCCACGAGTCCACTGTGTTCTGCTGTTAATGACTTAAAGTCACACTGTGGAATTATTTCTCCCATCTAGTGGTTAAATGTTATTCTGCATCCAAACGAATACTGCTCTCTAGCGCCTCGCGTTTTCAAACGTGCGTTGCAGCCTGTTGGAACTACGGCAGGCGGGATGTGTCAAGATTCAAGAAGCTGTGACAACAACACGTCTTCAAACAGCACTTCATCAAGTTTAGTTTCGGGTGATGAGGTACGTTATTTCAAACAGACTTCAAACTGCAGCTGACGAGCGCGTCTGGCTAAGCTCCTTCTCCGTTCCACAGTCACGCTGGCTCTGAGTGAAAACGCCTTTAGCCTTATCTGTACCACGTAGAGCTTTTTGTCCCTCTCACCAGTTCATCGTTTTTTAGAGAGCGGAAGGACATGGAAGCCTCCGTAGAGCTCGCCCGTCCTATGGAAATACAGAGAAGTGATTCTTCCCTCAGGAGGAGAAGTGAGATTGTTGGCAGAGATCATTTTACACCAATGAGGACTTATTTATGAATGAAGACGCTGATTTGAGGTGATAAATTACTGAAAACACGACACAGTGGACCTTTAAAGCTGTAAAATGTGTCTTTATTAAATGAGGTGACTCTTCCTGACAGACTCTGCTGCTCGTCTTTATTAGAGAAACATCTGCTCTGATTGGGACTCTTGTACGTGACGACATCGTCAGAAGGAAGAGAGGGAAGATTTAAGCTTCAGGTGGACAGGAAACACATCTAACAGCAGATATCACCATGAAACTTAGTTTTTAGATTAAACGTTAGCTGATGTTTTATGAAGAGCCGACTGATATTCAATGTCGCGATGCCGATATCAGGAAGTAAAGATTCCCCGTGACGATACCTCGGCCAATAAAGACTAATTTTTTGCAACGATCCCTCAAATATGGTTTACAAACACTGGAGGATATCATATATCAACTTTTTGTCATTTTAAAATGATTAATTTGTCTTTGAGTCTGTATTTGTAGAGGACAGATTAGTCTGACAGGAGACGGACGACAACACACTGAGAATTAAACTGATTAAAATCGTTTTCTGCATTATGAGCTTCAGCAACACACCGGCTGATTCTGATGAATCAGTCGGCCTCTGATGTGATGTTTAAATATGCAAATGAGGCAAAGTGTCATTAAAAAAAAAGGAATAATTCGCAAATAAATGTGAACATTGGATAAAAGTTCAAACTGAGACATTTTAGTGTTCGAGAGTTTTACAGAGGGAAGTTTGGATCTCCATAAATCTTAAAATACTACAAAATAATAAGAAAACTCTATGTACTCCATGTTTTTAGGGATAAAATGCTCTATGACTCCGTTAAATCCTTCAGAATAAAGATGGAGGTGCTACAGAAGTGATGATAGAAAAACGTTCTGAGAAAACAGTTTTTAAGATTCCAGAAATACTGAAGAGAGAAAAAAAGAAATAAATATACATCATCATGAATCTTCTCCAGTAGTTTACTCACATTAAGATCATTTTTTTAATTACAATTCTTATGATATTTATGTTTAAATGTAAATTAATTTGAGTATCTACATTAAAATCACCTCAGTGTGAATTCTGCAGGTTTCTTCTCTCCACACGTCTGAAAGAAAAACATGTTGTGGAGCCTCAAATATCAGAACCGACCAGCGCCAGAAACAAAACAAGGTGTTTTCACTGAAAGTCACCAGTTTTCCTGCAGGAACAAACGCTCAGATCACAGCGAGCGTCTCAGGACGGAAACGCTGCTCGACCAGGCTGCTGTTTCCAGCTTTAAAAGATAAAGTTTATATTTTTTATTTAAAATGTTGATGAGACAAAGTTCCTTTAAACAGAAAGATTATCTGACTGTTATTCTGCTTGACTTCTGTTAGTATTCTTCAGTTATTGTGCTTTTTATTTCCTGTTTTTGTGAGAAGTGTTTTTGTCGTCATTTTAAATATAAATAACTTCAGAACCAGCCGGAAAATATGAAACGCTCAGATTAGAAAACGAACGCACGTTAAATCGATGATGTTTGTGACGCAGGCGGATGTTTCGCTCTTTAACCGGCCTGTTTCTGGTGCTCGGCCTCCGGACGGGTTGTTTTTAGAGCAGCATGGAGGATGTGGGGGAGAGAAGGGGTGAGGAGAGAGAGAGAGAGAGGTGTGATGTAATGGGGGAGGAGGTGGATGAGAGGGAGGGAGGGAGCGGCTGGAGAGGCTGCTTCACCTTCAGAGCTGTGTCATGTGTTTGTATGTGGGGGTTATTAAAGCACTGTGGGGGAGGGAGGAGGGAGGGGGAGAAGGGGAGGAGGGGAGGAGAGGGGAGGAGGGGAGGAAGGGAGGAGGGGAGGAGGGGGAGGGGGAGGAGGGGGGAGGGGGAGGAGGAGGAGGGAGGAGGGGGAGGAGGGGAGGAGGGGGAGGAGGGGGAGGAGGGGGGAGGGCAGGTGAGGCTTCACGTGACGCCTCAACGCATTCAGAGCGAAATGAGACTTTACGGCAACTTTATTTTGAGGAAACAATCGCGACTTACGAACTTGGACTGTGTCACATGTTCCTCTGAGGATCAAGACCTCGACTGAACTTCTGTGTTTCACTTTCACTTCATATTTTATAACTTTCACATCCTGAATTTACGAGATGTGGTGAGTAACTCAAGATACGCTGCACATGATAACGATACGGCGACGCTGCGAGACAATCGTCCACCGATCTGTCTGACAGGAATCAGCTCAGCGCCTCGTCATCACTCGTTCACGTGTGTTATCATTCAAATACGTTGTGTGTTTTAAATAAAAATATCTGACAAAGTCTGTCGCTGTACCTAAAGAATTAAAGGAAAAGGTAAGTGTAAAAATTTAAGAGCCAAGAAGTGATTAACTTGGATCCACAAACACTGAGCTCTTTGCAAATATTATTTTTATTTATTTATTTATTTTATTTATTATTCAGAAAACCCTGAAGTACTGAGGGCCTGAAACAATGCATATAAATGTAAATATATAAATATAAATATGTATAAAAATATATATAAATATAAAAATATATATAAATATATATAAATATAAAGATATATAAAAATATATATAAATATATAAATATATATAAATATATAAATATAAATATATATATACAAATATATATAAATATATATAAATATATAAATATATATAAATATACAAATATATATAAATATATATAAAAATATAAATATATATAAATATAAATATAAATATAAATATATATATATATATATATATATATATATAATATAAATATAAATATAAATATATATCTTCTTTGATGGTCTGCAGTGAATCCAGTGAGCAATAATCACCTCACAGTGGAAACAGCATTAATCTACCAGTGAGCGTCCTTCTATTAGGATTTCCTCATAAATTAGACCAGACCAGTTCTTTTATCAGATATTCTATTCTATATATTTATGGATAAACCTTCTGGTCCATCACGAGATAATCTTCTGTCTGGTTTCAGACAAAGATCAGAATCAAACGCTCAAATTTAAGAGGCTGAACGTACAAAATGTTTGATAACTGATGAGGTTTATTTTCTGTCTGTGACGATGTTAATATCAATATTATTAATATCAATAACACAGCCGGAGTGAGTGCACAGTGGTTTCTGCACATCTGTCACTCTGTGTCAACATCTAGACAGAAGTGACATCATCAGAAACATCACTGTGGTACGAGGAGCTGAAGTTTAGCAGCTGGGCGAGTTCAGAAATCAAACATGACGCGCGTTCATTTCGCCCTGAATGCGTTCGGCGTCGCTGCTGGTGGAGGAGGTGGAGGTGGTCCGGGGGGGGGGGGAGGCTAGCAGGGGCAGCAGTGTGGCGGGTGGAGGCAGAGTGGGGGGGACAGCGGGTGAGGCTGGGTGTGGAGGAGGGGGGACTCTGGCCCTTACCTTGCCTGCTCGTGGTGCTTGGCGGGGGGCAGGGCGCAGGGAGGCTTGGGCAGGCGGAGGCGCGCGGGACAGCAGTACTGATGGTAGGTGGCGTGGCTGTTAGGAGGTAGGCTGGAGGAGTAGAGAGAGGAGGAGGAGGAGGAGGTGGAGGAAGGAGTGGTGATGCTAGTAGGGTTGTTGGAGGAACGACAAGGGGTGGTGGTAGTAGAACAGGTGGAGGAGGAATAAGACCTGACAGAAAGAGATAGAGAGAGAGATAGAAAGATAGAGAGCGGGGGAGAGGGAGAAAGAGAAAAAAGAGAGAAAAATAAAGTCAAGAGAGAAACAGAGAAAGGTAGACAACAACAACAACAACAACAACAACAACAACAACAGACACGCACACAGAAACAAACACCATTAGCACAGTTAGCATTACAGCACACTATCAGCAATAGCATAGCACACAGTATTAATAGCAGCATGTAGCGATTAGCGGCTAGTCGTGTTAAAGCACAAAGCACACTTAAAACTATCAGCGTTAGCTTAGCGCACGATAAATAACAGCAGCGTAGCAATTAGCACACAGTTTACAGTCTTAACACTTATAGCTTACAGTTAGCATATCTTACCATGTTAGCATTACACTATAAATGGGCAGCATACAGCAGTTAGTAATAAGTGAACTATTCGTACCAGCATTCAGCATCAACATACGATCACAGGTGTTAGCTTAGCGGTTAGAACACACAATATGTCAGCTCATGGTTAGCGCACAGTCAGTGTCGGCCGTTAGCACTAGCAGTTAGCGTCACAGCGGTACATGTATAGTGTACAGTGAGTCAGGAGAGGGAGGATGATGCACAGATACAGATAGTTCACTGTGTTGTCAGAGGGGCAGAGGAGGCCCGGTCGCGTCCGCTCGCTGACCGCGGCCGCTGATTGGCTGTTTGTCAGTTTACACTCATGTTGGGCGACGGTCTGATCCGGACCAGGTACAGGTTTCACACCCGGTACCAGAACATTACTTTCCTCAGTGTCTCGTCCTGTACCTGAACCTGCGACCCTGCAGCTGAACAATGTTAGCGGTGACGCTGAACCAGATCCCCTACAGACCAGAACCAGATCCCCTACAGACCAGAACCAGATCCCCTACAGACCAGTCTGTCGTAACGGACCTGGGTCTGGGTGTCCTGGTGTGTCTCATGTGTCCTTCACAGACGTTAACGTGATCAAGCTAAAGGTTGTGACGTGATGTTTGATTTATACTGAGTGCTGGTGGTTAAAATGATGATGATGATTTTTGTTTAAAATCGTTGCAACCAACCAGCAGCTAGCATCCGCTTCACTTCACACGCACAGCGAAGCAGTAAGTTAGCCTAGTGAGCCATTAAGCTGTGCTAGCCTAGCATGATTAATCAACATAACTGGAAGTTGTTCAAGGGTTCAGACACAACAAATGCATTCGCGGTGATGAAGACCGGCAGTTCAGCCAGAGCTGCACTTGAACACACCACGAAGACTGAAGCTAACGGTGAAGTGCTCGATTCAGTTCACCTCAAATGCATCAAACTAAAGTTGTAAGCCTGTTTTGAAGATGTGAGGAGGAGAAAGTTCAGATGTAGATAGGAGAAGTCACAGAGATACTCAAGTTAAGTACAGAAACCTGAAACATGTACTTCTACGACTAAGTACAGTAACAAAGTATTCACGTGATGTGAACGTGAATCCCATCACTACGTTTCATCTCACCCACAATCTGTGGCATTAAAATATTAAACAGTTCCTTCCACAGTCTGTCCATCAGAACAGAACAGAGTTCATCTGAACACAAAACAGATGCAGACGTAACCAGAAACCAGCAGGTTGTTTGCCGTCAACCCTCAGATTATAATCCCTGTGTTAAAAATCTTTCTTTATCCTGTGGCTAAAAATAAAAACTTTAAACTCTTTCCCTTAAAAGCTGCGATCTGTAACATTTGTCTGTCTGTGTCGTTGGTATGAAGATCAGCCTGAGGAGCTGCTGAGACCTTCCTCCTCACATTTCCTCCACGTCGCTGTGATGTGACAGTTTGCTGGTCGGCTGCTCGGCTGCACGCTCGCTGTGTGTAGCTGCAGGCGTGATGACGCTGCGCCGCCTGGATGCACGGCGAGATACAGTGCTGGATGTGCAGAGTAAATCCAGACTCCAGTGAGCGGAACGTCCTGCTGACCCCGAGTGCTGGTGGAGCTGATATAATGTGAGCTGTCACTCCTTTACATTCATTCAACACGGTGGATAAAATCATTCTGATGGCTTTTATTAGCTTTTCTCTGGATGCCAGCATCATTTCTTAAACCAGGCAGAAGGAAACCTTCCTGACCATCTGAGCCCCGACATCCTCATCTTTGTGATGAAGTGTAATATTCCTCCTTTTCCAAACAGCCTCCACTTTTCCTCCTCTGGTAGGCGTCAACATGTGACGTGACGTGAAGCAGGAAGTTGGGCGTGAAGAGAAGCAGGGCAGTTTCTGCTTTTCTCCCAAAATCCTCTTCCCGTTTAACATTGGGGCTTATGGGGCAGTTGCTGGAGTTTGTGTCGGTTAGACGCAGATAATTCAAAAACCGTACATCCTCCCGATAAAGTGGACACGTTGCCAGACAGAAGACAAGTGTGGCTACGTTCTTGGAAAATATCACTATTGTAGTGTGAAATCTGTGGCTAGGATCGTCATCTAAAGAAACATTTTCAGAGAGTTTTTTTCAGGCTCCCCCACTCTGCCAGTTGGTGCTGCGCGAACATTCCGCAATACACACTCATTGAAAATCCTGAATTTTTCTGAATTTTTCGAAATCACTCACGATCAATTAAGGGTCACCGTTCAAAAACTAAACATTGTAGAAAGAAAGTTCAAATACAACTCAAATAGATAAGACTTGTGCCTACATTTTAAAGTTTGAATGGTGTCTCTAGGTCAAAGTCTGCCAGAGCAGGAGATGTTTGAAAAACGTCCATGATTTTGCCACTTTTTTGACCCCGTCCCATTCATTCCTTATGGGACATTTTTCACAGTCTTGTCTTCAAAATAAGAGCTTTACATTGCACCCCATTGGAGTTTAGAACTGGGTTCTTAGCGGGGGGCTTTTAATTTGAAAGTAGCGACCGCTATTAGCTCGCCGCTACAACAACAAGCGGACAACCAAGACAGCTACAGAGAGCGAGGAGACGCTAGCATCTCCCGGATCTCAGCGGCTTTCCAGCTGCTCATCTTGGTGGATGAAGTGACGAACTGACTGCTGTGATCAGCTGTTTCCTGGTTTTAAAACTCCCGGCTGTGGGTGCGCAGCAGTGCACGTCATCCACACCTCCGCCCATCTCAGCATCTGCCACCACATTGCCGCCTCGGATTTACAGCAATGGAGGCACAAAGTAGCTATGTCTATAGCATCGAGCCTTTAGCGCTGCTGATGCTACAACGGTGCGAACCGCGATCCAACCTGGTGTCACTTCAAAATAAAAGCACCACAAATATTTACAAGGATCACACTGACCTCCTACCAATTTGACTCTCTGGCTCTTTACGCTACCCGTCATCTTTGCCCTCTAGTGGATCGGCGTGTCCATCACATGCTTCTGGTGGGACCGACCCAAACCAAGATGCCACAAACAGCACAGAAATTTGAAAAGCCTCCTCACTTCACTCCCTTAAACCCACTTCCTTCTTTCTCTCTGCTCTCAGCAACAATAAAGTACCTCTCTCGTCTCCCCCTCTCGTCTCCCCTTCCTCTGCCCTCCTCCCCTCACTCCCCCCTTCTACCAGGCAGCGTACCGGCTGTATTAGTATGGAGGGGGGAGCTGCTCCCACTGCAGAGCAGGCCGGAGCCGTTCATTACCATCCTGCTACCACACTGCAGAGAGAGAGCGAGCTGCAGAGTGTGGAGAGGTCAGCCTGCTATCATCAGTTATTCTGCAGATCAATAATCCATATATCACCGTCCAATTAATGGCTACCTCGGTGTAATTACTCTCGACTAATGACATCACGGTGGAGGTGATTGGTCACCTGAATTCCACAGCCGTCGTGTTACAGCTGCTCACGTTTCCTGTTGATGGTGATAGTTGGGAAGATCGAGAGAAGAGTCCAGCAGAGGGTGATTCTTCACTGTCCTGACTACAATCAGGCCGATCGTGATATAACATCATGTAGAAACTAGCTCACAGTCAGTCAGCTAACAGCTAATCGAGACATGACGGTTGATTACGCAGCGTCACGACATGTCGGCCGAATTTAAACAGTGTCAGAGTCGTCTCCTGTTTCGATGGCGCTCGGCTCACAGCTCCCCCCTGGCTCCAGTCTGTGAGCTCATCTGGGCAGGTTATGTTCTGGATCTATCTCTGTATTGAGATCTAACTGATATCCATCTGTGTAATGATTCTGGGTGTGATGTCAAACAGGGCATCTTTCAAAAGAGATTAAAGCTGCTGCTGGTGAGATCGTAGAAACCAGCAAACTGCACTTAGAAAGTATTCAGCTGAGTTCTCTCCAACGAAACACACAGGTGTGAACCACCTGATACATCGACCGCCTGTAGCTCTCAGCAGCCAGCAGGAGATCTGTTAGCAGCTTGTTCACGACGTTCAACGAGCTCTCAGCTTTAGTCTTATAAATACATAAACAACACTGTGAACGTCACAATCATGTAAACACAAGCAAACCAGCCATCAGGAACGTCCCTCAGTCCCAACAGGCTACCAGGTGCAACAATCACTCCTTACTGCTGGAGCTGTGTGCTTTGTGCTAACTGGGTTAGCTGTGTGCTTTGTGCTAACGTTAGCAGATGAATGACAGTCTGTCACTGTCGGTGCTGCTCACTCGTTCTTAGGTTCAGGGGCTGTGTGCTTTGTGCTAACGTTAGCAGATGAATGACAGTCTGTCACTGTCGGTGCTGCTCACTCGTTCTTAGGTTCAGGGCCTGTGTGCTTTGTGCTACTACGTTAGCTCGCTCATAGACGACAGGCTCAGGGGCTGTTGTCGTCACTAACCGTATCCAACATCATCATAATGAACCTAAACAACGAACATGGCTGGAGTTAGCACTCACCACTGTCAAGTTAGCATGTTAGCATTGGGAAACTGTGCTACAAAATACATTTCTGCTGGTAAGACAGATGTTAGCTAACTGAAATAAGGAGCTGTCATCTCAAACTAAAGCTCTCCAGCACGTTTCTCGTCTTCAGAAGAGGAGAAAAGAGTTTCTGAACTCTGAACGATGTTTACCATAGCAACAGCTGACTGACAACTAAGAGCTGATGTTGCTAGGCGACGAGCTGTCAGCTGGACGTCATGAACCTGTTCAACCTGCTGACATTAACACAAAGAGTGAGAGCTGTTCAACACATATTATCTAGAGAGATGGACGGACTTTAGCATGCAGAGGCATCGTGCTGCTTTATCAGCTGTTACGTAAGATACAAAATAATTTAATTCTGTGTGTGTGTGTGTGTGTGTGTGTGTGTGTTCAAAATGTAAAATGTCAAAGAGTTTATGTAAGCAGGCTATAGAGCACTCAGGTGTGTGTGAGTCAACAGTAACTAGTTACTGTGTAACTGTGTTGCAGCATCACTTGTGTGTATGTGGCAGCTTCTCTCTGTGCAGAGCAGGTCAATACATTCGGTTGCAGAAAATTAAACAGAAAATTATTTCTTCACTTGTCTCGTCGTCATGTTTTCTTTAACGTAACAAGTCATGCAGGCTACAAAGCCTTTGAGTCCACACAGAATCCACCGGGGACGACACCTCAACTGTCCCAAACACTCACAGAGTTTTCAAACACATTGATCTCCTTGGAGCTAAAAAAAAAAAGTTGTGCTTGCAAACGCATCTCAGACAGAAATACAGCAGTATCCAACGAAAGGACGATATCCAATCAGAGATGAGGTGAGGCTGTGTGTACAGACAGACAGAGCTGTGTGTCACCACTGATCTGTCCAATCGATCGATTTGATATCAGTTCTGTTATGTTTCAGTTACAACACCAGTTCTGCATGAATAGGAATGAGATCTTATGCTGAAAATGGTTCATTATAAACATATTGTTGTTTACATTAAGAATTTAATCTAATGGTTTCTGAGAATTATGAAAGAAACTTCTCCATTTTAAACACGCTTTGTGACCATTTGAATATCGATTTCTGAGTTTACAAGTTGCACTCGAACGCACCACGAAGTCCCCATTAACACCTGGACAGGCTCAGTGGTGACATCACTCAGCTCTGCTCACTACAGACTTCTGCTGACTACCTTCTGGTTTAGCGGCTAACTTGAACAGAGATTAGATGATTTTAATCGTGTGTCTCTTCTAGGTCTTTCCAAATGTTGTTGGACCGAGTGGAATGAGTCGCCTCTGAGGGTTGTGACACTCAGAACCATTTTCCTCCGTTTTACAGCTGTTTCTTTCACACTGTAAGTTTACGGCCTTAGTTTAAGTCTTTTTCAGCCACACTGCATCACGTGACGATGTAATTACATGGTTTGACATCTACGACGGTTGGCTTCAAAGCCTGCTGCTCTTCCTGGAGGCCTGGTTGGCACCCACACACTTGCCATACAAAGTGAAGCAGATTTCAGAGTTACGAGGTGGACCTGAATGCACCACGATCGTTCTGTCTTTCTGTGTGTGTCTCATGACTATTTGGGGAGATTTACCAAGATCCAATCACCAATCAGGAAATCTACCTGGTGTTAATATCAGACCCTGAACAACACATCCTGGGTTTATTAATCTATACTGGATCGTTCACAGGAAGACTTGATTTGAATCCGACGATCAGTGTTTAAACGCAGCAGCAGGTCAGCTGAGAGATGAAGTGATCTGTTCTGAGTTCTGGTTCAGGACGGATGTTAAACCGCTCGTTTACAATCATCTGTCTGAGTTCAGATGAAGTTAAAGAGAGAGAGGAAGGATTACATGAAACCTGGAGTATCACACACACACACACACACACACACACACACACACACAGTACAGTCCGTCTCTCACTCCCTCCTACTATCACTCTGGGTCTCTCGCCCACTGACGACTCCACTCTCTCACCTTGACTGTTTCATCACACACACACACACACACACACACACACACACACACACACACACACACACACACACACACACACACACACACTCGTCCTCTCCCTGACCGCTGGTTTCTGACATTAAGTTTGACAGATTGGTTAATCTCATTAAAGCGCCCCCTGCAGGTCAGCTGTCACCTCGACCTCTGAGGTCACTGCAGTCATGTGACATCACACATGTGAGGTCACTGCAGTCATGTGACATCACACGTGTGTCTGGATGAAGGTCAGCTGCATGAAGGAAACATCTTCACTGAGAATCTGATGTGAGTCTGACAAACACGATCAGAAGAAATGTGAGGTGGTGACCACTGAAGGAGGAGGAGGAGGAGGAGAATGAGGAAGAGGAGGAGAACGAGGAGGAGGAGGAGGAGGAGGAGAACGTGGAGGAGGACAAGGAGGAGGAGAATGAGGAGGAGGAGGAGGAGAACAAGGAGGAGGAGGAGGAGGAGGAGGAGGAGGAGGAGGAGGAGCAAGGAGGAGGAGAATGAGGAGGAGGAGGAGGAGGATGATGATGATGATGAGGAGGGAACGAGGAGGAGGAGGAGAATGAGGACGAGGAGGAGGAAGAGAATGAGGAGGAGAACGAGGAGGAGGAGGAGGAGGAGAACAAGGAGGAGGAGGAGAATGAGAAGGAGAACGAGGAGTAGAACAAGGGGGAGGAGGAGGAGAGAGGAGAACGTGGAGGAGGAGGATGATGATGATGATGATGATGATGATGATGATGATGATGATGATGATGATGATGATGATGAGGAGGAGGGAACGAGAAGGAGGAGGAGGAGAAAGAGGAGGAGGAGAACGAGGAACGAGGAGGAGAACGAGGACGAGGAGGAGGAGGAGGAGGAGAACAAGGAGGAGGAGAGGATGGAGAAGGAGGAGACGAGAGGAGTAGAACAAGAGGGGGAGGAGGAGAAGCGGTAGGAGGAGGAGGAGGAGGAGAAAGAGGAGAACGTGGAGGAGGAGGAGGAGGAGAGAGGAGAACGTGGAGGAGGAGGAGGAGGAGGAGGAGGAGGAGGAGGAGGAATGAGGATGGATGATGATGGATGATGATGATGATGATGATAGGATGAGTGATGATGAGGAGGAGGAGGAGGAACGAACGAAGAAGGAGGAGCGTTAGGAGAAAGAGACATTTTCCATCAGATCGGATGGATCTGAACCTGAAGACGAGGAGGAGCTACAGTTACATTCATACAAAGCCAGTTTACCACCGAAGAGATCCTACATCACTTCTTACAGTAAAATATATCAGTTATCTTAAACTCTGAGGAGAGACGGAGCCTCTGATTGGTCCAGAAGACTTTAACGAGCTTCAATCATCAGTTTAATCACATTTAAAACTTCTTCCCTAAAAGTTCAATCTGATCAGATTCACTGAAGCTTTTTACATAATGAGATGAAACACAGCTTCAGACACATGAAGAGACGGAGGGCTCGTCCGCTCGTTACCCATCATGCCTCCTGCCCGTCCTCGGCTCGGCCCCGTCGGCCCGGTTCTGTCAGATTACAGGCTGCGCTAATCTGATTACGATCTCATTTCAATCTCATTAGTTCATCTAACGTCCGCCTGTTGCTGAGTCACTGCCACATGTCAGCCCGCCTGTCATCTCACATCACACACACACACACACACGCACACACACACACACACACACACACACACACACACACACACACACACACACACACACACACACACACACACACACACACACACACACAGGGTAACACACACACACACACACACACACACACACACACACACACACACACACACACACACACACACACACAGGACAACACACACACACACACAGTTAATCTGTCCTCTCTGATCAACATTTGAAGGGTTTTAATTAAAACACACTTTTAGGAGGAATCGTCATGTTTCCAGATTTAAGCCTGTTTTCCACGTCGAGTTCTGTGTCACAGACTCTCGACTGAAGGATCATCTCGAAGTTTTAAATCGTTTCCGTTTCGTCATTTAATCCAATCGAGCCGCAACCTTTGAACCCACGAGCAGAGAGACAAACACAAACACAGCTCGAGTCGGTTTATTGTTTGAGTTATGGTTTTATGATTGTCTTTTTTAAACTGATTCTATTCTAACTTCCCCTGTTGGAAACTTCACATTAAACATCACAGTGTTTATGTTACTGGAGACCAGACGAACCTGATGATCATCTCAACAATCTGCTCCTCTGATCTCGTTCTGTATGAATATCTGTACAGATCAGGAACAGGAGCAGGTGATGAGCAGCTGGTACTGTTTCACCTGTGAGTCTGGACCTGTGTGAAATCATACAGAGTGTATCAGGAACCAGCACAGAACCAGCACAGAGGAGGTTCTGAGTGTTCTACCTGACAGATCCTGGATGTTTGGTTCTGATACTGATATCAGGGAGTAGAGAAAGAAGACACATGGAGATATACGGGATATTTCACAGTTAAACAATAAACTTTACTCAGTTCACCTGCAACATAAACTTCACTGAGAGCATCGTTCTGCATCGTGTTCTGGACGGTCGCGGTTCTGCAGCGTGTGGACGGATTCATTAATAAATCATAAACGCTTCACGTCAGTCGGCAGCTTGAAGTGTAACTCGGGTGTAAATCACAAGTTTCATCACAATAAGATATTTTATCGATTCTTTAGAAAACAACACCATATTGTTGTTAATATCACAAAGTCTGACACGATACGATTTTGATTCGATGCAGGCGCCTGCGATCGATCTGAGATGACATCATACGACACGTTAAACACAATCAACAACTCACAAAACGCAGCTAAAATATAACTCGACAATTTTATTACTGAAGTGTTATTTCATCAGTGGTTCCAGATATTTAAACGGAAAACGATCTGTTCTTGTTAATAAAAAACACAAAGCAGTGTTTAGACAGGAAACAGTGACACAGACGAGCCACGGGAATTTCAAAATAAAGGCGCATCTTAATGATGGTGGCGACACTAATCGATGTTTTCACTTTGCATCGATGCTATTGGATCATTGATCATTGAAACATTATCTAAATATTAGTGACGTGTTATATTACTCTGTTACTGCTAAAAGTAATCTATTACTGTAACACGTGACCCTGACGCTGCTCAGCACTGATGCAGTCAGGAGGTCGTGACATCACATGCTGACGAGCGTCACAGCTGCTGTGATCCGTCTGAACGCTGCTCTCTGGTTCACAGCAGTAACAGGTGATCTGAATCTGTGTGCTGCACCGAGCGAGTCCACCGAGAGTATAAATACTCGCTCCATCTCCGGAGGTCACTTCAGAGCTACGGTGACTTCTGAACGCTCGAAAAACTCTTGTTTCTGCTGCCGATAACGGAGGAAAGGCGACGCAGCACGTACAGCTGTTACAGTACAAAGCTCATAAGTGTGAGCAACAACTTGAGTTAACGGGACACAGCTGCACGTCTTACACAGAAATGTAAACAGATACGTCACGTAAACGCTTCGTGGATCACAGCCGAACGTAAAAGGTTTGTATGGAGGAGAGATAAAAAGATAAAGAGACGGAGAGAGAGAGAGATGCTGCACTTCTCCTGGCTGCTCCCAGAAAAGGAGGCCATGCCAACGGTGTTGTTAAGGGCAACCGTTGCAAATGAAGAAACATGTTGTCACGGTAACAAGGACTGCGCGCGCGTGTGTGTGTGTTTTAAATAGATCCGCCGCCGCCGCCGCTGCTGCTGCTCACAGATGATTTACTCTTTCCAATAGGTTACATCTGGAGAGTGTCCACACACACACACACACACACACACACACACACACACACACACACACACACACACACACACACACACACACACACACACCACACACATCCAATTTAAAAAGTGTGTGAACCGATAAGTTTCTCTGATTCTAGCAAACGTTAACATTTAACATCCAGAGTGTGTTATTAGCGTGTAAGCGGCGTGTTGACTGGAACATACAGGAGTGTTAGCGTGTCGCTGGCTGTGATCTCGTGTCCACGAGATCCCGCCTGACGCAGTTTCAGTGTAAGTGATGAGCTGAGAGTCCGCTCTGTGTGAAAATACATCCTAAAGTTTATCCGCAGCTAATCTGAGGCTTCGGCAGTCCGAGTTAATCAAACGAAGCGATATCTGCTCTCTGCTGTAAAACTCCCTCTTTAATAATACAAGTTCAACGGTTTGGGGAAATGTGCTAATTCACTGTGAGCCCGAGAGTTTCAGCAGAGGATCCGACAGCACGTTCAGAGCAGAGACGGAGACGGACACGGTGAGCAGGAAGTAAAACAAGCCTGTTTTTAAAAATGTTAAACTGTTCCTTTTGTATTTTAAAGGTGCACCAAGTAGTTCTGAAGAAACGTTCTTCACTGACTGAATAAACAAACTGACCTTAAAGGACAACACAGTTTATACTGTGGCGGACCCTGCCACCTCTCTAGCTTCAAACTGTGTTTCTCCTCTGAGAACAGCTGGTTGACTCACCAGCCCCTTTCAGATAGAAAAGGTGGCACATGTGCAGCAAGGTAAAGGCTGCAATGTGCCTCCTTGTCTGTCTAAAAGGGAGGTGTAATATTCCTCCTTTTCCAAACAGCCTCCACTTTTCCTCCTCTGGTAGGCGTCAACATGTGACGTGACGTGAAGCAGGAAGTTGGGCGTGAAGAGAAGCAGGGCAGTTTCTGCTTTTCTCCCAAAATCCTCTTCCCGTTTAACATTGGGGCTTATGGGGCAGTTGCTGGAGTTTGTGTCGGTTAGACGCAGATAATTCAAAAACCGTACATCCTCCCGATAAAGTGGACACGTTGCCAGACAGAAGACAAGTGTGGCTACGTTCTTGGAAAATATCACTATTGTAGTGTGAAATCTGTGGCTAGGATCGTCATCTAAAGAAACATTTTCGGAGAGTTTTTTTCAGGCTCCCCCACTCTGCCAGTTGGTGCTGCGCGAACATTCCGCAATACACACACATTGAAAATCCTGAATTTTTCTGAATTTTTTCAAAATCACTCACGATCAATTAAGGGTCACCGTTCAAAAACTAAACATCGTAGAAAGAAAGTTCAAATACAACTCAAATAGATAAGACTTGTGCCTACATTTTAAAGTTTGAATGGTGTCTCTAGGTCAAAGTCTGCCAGAGCAGGAGATGTTTGAAAAACGTCGATGATTTTGCGACTTTTTTGACCCCGTCCCATTCATTCCTTATGGGACGATTTTTCACAGTTTGTCTTCAAAATAAGAGCTTTACATTGCACCCCATCGGAGTTTAGAACTGGGCTCTTAGCGAGGGGCTTTTAATTTGAAAGTAGCGACCGCTATTAGCTCGCCGCTACAACAACAAGCGGACAACCAAGACAGCTACAGAGAGCGAGGAGACGCTAGCATCTCCCGGATCTCAGCGGCTTTCCAGCTGCTCATCTTGGTGGATGAAGTGACGAACTGACTGCTGTGATCAGCTGTTTCCTGGTTTTAAAACTCCCGGCTGTGGGTGCGCAGCAGTGCACGTCATCCACACCTCCGCCCATCTCAGCATTTGCCACCACATTGCCGCCTCGGATTTACAGCAATGGAGGCGCAAATAAGTGTAACGTTTCCCTCCGAGGGGCAAAACTGGTGGAACAAAACAGACCACCAGTTTGCCGCCTTCTGTCTAAATCTGCGGAGCGAGCCGCCAAAAGGACGGCAGATTGGTGGCTTACTGCCCAGAATAAAAACGGCTAATGATGTTTGTATTATTACCTCTTTAATATTGTGAATATTTGAATTCCTCCTCCAAAACTACAGAGTTCCCCTTTAATGTGAACTTGAATCTGCACTACGTTGTGACTCTGGAGGTGTGAGAGTACACCTCCGCCATGAAAACGTCTCCTTGTGATCTGAACATCTATAAACAGTACGGAGGACACACAGCTGCCTCCACAGGTCACATGAGCTGCATGTTCCTCCTTCGCTCTCGACCCTCGACAGTAACCCAACGCCCCGGCTGCTGCCTGTACTGTCCGTGCACACACACACACACACACACACACACACACACACACACACACACACACACACACACACACACACACACACACACACACACACAGTGGGACCCTGGGGTGTTGTCCTGCGGCTCTGAGAGGTAATTCATCACTTCTCTATTCATATCAGCCTAGTTTCCACTGCAGCGCGCACACACACACACACACCAAACACACACACACTGCAGCGAATGCATGCACGCACACAACAGCAAACAGTGGACTGATTACTAACACACACACACACACACACACACACACACACACACAGACAGGTGCAGGGCAGGCTGATATTTAACTACAGTGCAGCTCCATTCAACAAGCCTGCGGCACTGAGCACTGCTGCAGCCCACACACACACACACACACACACACACACACACACACACACACACACACACACACACACACACACACACACAGGTAGCACTGAGCTGCTGCTGCTGTCACACTCAGCCTCCTGAGCTGCCACAGTGTTTTAAAGGGTCAGTCCACCAAAAACACAAAGTGCAGCTCCTCCTGGTGGCATCTTAACGAGCAGGTGTTCAGAGGTATCTCAAGGAAATTGAATCGAACGCAACTGGATTTGGTTTTTGTCTTGAAGACGTTTCACCTCTCATCCAAGAGGCTTCATGAAGAACTTTCTTTCTACGATGTTTAGTTTTTGAACGGTGACCCTTAATTGATCGTGAGTGATTTCGAAAAATCAGAAAAATTCAGGATTTTCAATGAGTGTGTATTGCGGAATGTTCGCGCAGCACCAACTGGCAGAGTGGGGGAGCCTGAAAAAAACTCTCCGAAAATGTTTCTTTAGATGACGATCCTAGCCACAGATTTCACACTACAATAGTGATATTTTCCAAGAACGTAGCCACACTTGTCTTCTGTCTGGCAACGTGTCCACTTTATCGGGAGGATGTACGGTTTTTGAATTATCTGCGTCTAACCGACACAAACTCCAGCAACTGCCCCATAAGCCCCAATGTTAAACGGGAAGAGGATTTTCAGAGAAAAGCAGAAACTGCCCCTTTTTTAACTCGCTCCTATTACCACATTTTTCAAAGTAGGACCACAAAACTTGACGACTGTGTTCTTTAAGGCCTTTCCTGCTTGAAGGTCAAAAATTTTGCCGATATCATCTTTGATTTTGAAGAAATAGCAGTAGTTTGACGAGGTGATCCTCAGCTGAAATCGCTCTGAAATCAGCTGTCTCAGTCACTGTTGTCAGGTGCACTTGACAACCGTCACCGTGGCAACCGAGATCCTCTGGGCCAACAGAGAGATCAGATCCTCTGCAAAACTCATGGACATCTCTGCCATACTTTGACCTAGAGACACCATTCAAACTTTAAAATGTAGAGACAAGTCCAGGCCATCAACGTGGGCTTCGACTTTTTGGCAGCTTTTAACTTTTTTTTATAGTCACGGCGGGGCCAAACCGCACAGCCCACTCTCGCGATTCCCCGCAGGGGAATTGTCTAGTATTGTAAATATTACATAAGTTTAACTCCATAGTGCCTAAAACTGTTAAGATAAATCAGCTCAGGCATCTTGTTCCTGCTTTATGATATCTAAAAGCTCATTTTGGTGCATATTGGACAACACATGTCTGTCTCTGTCTCACATGATGCACAATGAAAGACTAGTAATGTACCTGCCTGTCTGCCCTCCCGTACAGGTGAGAGGTGTATTAGACGAGGTTTTTCTAATCTCCTCCGATCGGATCTGAAGACGCAGCGGAGCGTCGTCTCTACCTGCAGGCAGCCTCGCTCTGCTCGCCGTTAAACCTCCTGTAATGTGTCAGCGCCAATTAACCGGGTGTGAGTGCACCTGCTGTCCATGACAAATTAAACTGAGCCTCGTCCTGATTCTTATCCTGTCAGGAACGTGTCAGATCTTTAAAGCTCCTCACAGGTTTAATTCATCATTAATGAGTCCGGAAACCGTCGAGGAGCAGAGAGTCGGCAGCTCCGAACACGCTTCACTCAGTGGACATCCTCTCAGGTAACGTGTCAATAACGACGACTGTTTGTGAATGAATTAATGGAAGGGAGCTCATCTAAACACAAAGCGGTGGTTTGGACTCGTCTCCTGCAGCCACCTGGACGATGAGGAGAACATCTCACCTCCACTGTGGCTGCAGAGGATCAACACATCTACTGACAAATACTCTTCAATGTCGCACCAAACACACATCCATGAACTAAATCCTCCTCTGAGAGCTGCTGAGGCGAGTGTCGACACCATGAGATCACATTTTGTCTCCGTGTTAAAATGTCCCTGTGATCTGCTTCTTTCTTGGACCAGCTACAAGAGCTTTGCAGATTTGCAAGTCTGAACACAAAACTGCGACGTGGACACACATCACGCTGTCAGACGCTGTCAGCAGCAGAGGAGCGAAGCTGGTTCCTTCTCTGGAGCCTCGTTCAGTCTGGAGGCGACACACGAGAACTTCACTCTGGTCTTCAGAAGGTGCAGCTGAACTTTCACTGCTCAGCTGTCAGACTCTTCAGCTCGACCAAACACTCCTAACACACATATATCAAACTCTTCCAATCTCATATGCCGTTTTTCCACCGACAGTACCAGCTCGCCTCGGCTCAGCGTGGCTCTACTTGGTTTGGTTTCAGACGCGTTGCGTTTCCATCTAGAATTAGTATCTCTTCAACGTGGGCGGGTCGTCATCAACGTGGGCGGGTCGTCTTCAACGTGGGCGGGTCGTCTTCAACGTGGGCGGGTCGTCTTCAACGTGGGCGGGTCGTCTTCAACATGGGCGGGTCGTCATCAACGTGGGCGGGTCGTCATCAACGTGGGCGGGTCGTCTTCAACGTGGGCGGGTCGTCTTCAACGTGGGCGGGTCGTCATCAGTGACGTACTTATCCACGCGACACATAAACAGGGCTAGCTGTGGGCTACGCAAAACACGTCCACCTTTTCATTTCCTGTCGCACCATCGAGCTCGTTCTGGATGCGTCTTCAGCGACAACACTCAGGAGCGTCTCCACCTCTGCCACGGTCCACGCCGTGTTCCTGCGCGTTGTTCCTTCCATGTAATCGCTATGTTGACTGAACGCAGATGCTAGTTTTTAAAGGTAGCGGGTGTCGGGCTCGGACGTCGCGCTCGTCATGAGTCATCAAGTGGCGTCGCTCTCTGTCCAATCAGTGGCCGGCTGCCAGCTTACGTCACACAGAAGTATCAGCTCAGCTCGGTTGGAACTTATACGGAGGTGATACTAAAAAAGCTCCACTTTAGCAGGTACCAGGTACCAGATTTCAGTAATGGGAACGCAAAAAAGGCGAGCTGAGTCGAGGCGAGGCGAGCTGGTGCTGTCGGTGGAAAAACGGCATTAAAGGAGCTACGACGGGCATCACCAGCGCCTCACACACACAGGCTGACCTCTTCAGGTCAGCTTTACATCAGCCTCCATGCTGCAGATATCTGGTCCAGATGTTTCCACCTCTGACAGCAGAACATCTGAAGCATCGACGGAGAAACCGATGAAGCGAGAGGCAGAAACGCCAGAAAACAGACCAGAATGCATTGCAGCTGATGGACAGGTCGGGGTGTGATTCTCCCACATCTCACCGCCACACGTCTCTCAGCCTACACATGTGATGCACAGCTGAGCGCAACACGTCCAGGCCCACTCTCAGGGGGAGACAGAAGGCATTCTGGGAAACGGAGGAAATCCCTAACTGGGTCAGACGGAGCTTCTCCAAAAGAACAGGCTCGTATTCCCGACGAGATCGAAGCACAGCACCAGAGAACAACGCTGTGTGGCACCGCTGGCAGCTTGTTTTCCCAGCATGCAGTGCGACTGTCCTCTCGGGTTTTGCAGGAGTGTGGATGGATTACCAGCGATGTCATCAGACCGAGACGCATAGCAGCAGACATTTTCTACCAACGACACGGGAGATACTGCACCGCTGGCCTCGATACACACACACACACACACACACACACACACACACACACACACACACACACACACGTCAGACACACACACACACACAGCATGGCCCCGTTTCCAGAACACTGTGATAATATTCGTTGGATGTTTCACTTTCTGTCCGCTCAGAACCAGACGAGGAAAATCACGAGAAGGAAATCTACATTTTTAAAGACAGTCAGTCAGAGAGCTGTCGAATAAACTGTTCGATCAGCTTCTGTACTGTGATTCACAGAGGACACGTCCAGCTGCAGAGTTTGGACCGTCCTGGTCCGGCTCAGGGACGTACACTCACTGATCCACACGCTACCAGACAACACAGGATGCAGTATGAAACTATTAAATTGATTCATTTTGCAGAAAGCAGAAGTAAACGAGCGAACAGCAAACCACCACCAGAGACGTTATGAATGTCGATTTTCATCAGCGTTTTGTCACATGACTTCTCTGCTCATGTGATGTGAGTTCAGTCTAATTATTCCTGTTGCTTCGGAAGCACAAAGTCGTCCTTCATCATATAATTAAAGGGATATTCCGGTGTAAGTTTAATCCATGGTCTAACACACCTTGACACCGAGTAAGACTCCCCCTCGAGAGGTCAAGTTAGCTGACCGCTAGCTTAGCTAGTTTTAGCAACCTCAGAAAAGACCGCACGATAACAACACACTGCAGCTTATGTCTCCAACTAGAAACCGCCATCAAAAAGCCACAATTAATGGTGAGAACAGCAGCAAACTTCAGCAACAGTACATGTACAGTCCCAGCACACAGTACGAAGCATCAAACATCTGCTAGCTTTGCTGGATTTGTATTAAAAACACAGCACAACTCACCCTCTCCTCCAGCAGCCTGCCTGTGTGGGGAAGCCCTGACGAGTCGATTACCGAGTGCAGTAGATTTCTGCAGCTCAAGGATGAAAATGTCTGATTATTACTCCATGGAACGCTCAGTTCTTATTATCGAGAGCTGACAGGGAAAAGAACGGAAGTAATGGAGTAATAATCAGACATTTTCATCCTTGAGCTGCGGAAATCTACTGCACTCGGTAATCGACTCGTCAGGGCTTCCCCACACAGGCAGGCTGCTGGAGGAGAGGGTGAGTTGTGCTGTGTTTTTAATACAAATCCAGCAAAGCTAGCAGATGTTTGATGCTTCGTACTGTGTGCTGGGACTGTACATGTACTGTTGCTGAAGTTTGCTGCTGTTCTCACCATTAATTGTGGCTTTTTGATGGCGGTTTCTAGTTGGAGACATAAGCTGCAGTGTATTGTTATCGTGCGGTCTTTTCTGAGGTTGCTAAAACTAGCTAAGCTAGCGGTCAGCTAACTTGACCTCTCGAGGGGGAGTCTAAGTTCAGTCAGCTGTGATGCGTTCATGTTCCCAACTGAGTCACACGATTGTCTCTTCAAGTCTGAACAACTCAGATACTTGAACATGACATTAAACGACTCGTCCAACTTTAACACTGAGTACATCTGAGTAATGAGAAACGTGTCTTTAGAAATGTTTTACTAACTCACATATAGCGTATCAATGTTTGTTAAATTTGTACGACAGTATCAGGTTGTAACCGTCAGTTAATGTCCACATAAAGTGACCAAGATAAACGCTGTGAGCGATAAAAAACAACACATCATCTGTGGAGCGTCCGTGCTGTTTCCACATTACGATGTGAAATCTCATCAACTCACCAAAGTCGGTGAACGTTTACGGAAACTAACCCGGCCGGGGAGCAGGTGGACGCAGACGAGCTGCACAAAAGTTTTATCAGACGTCAGTAATCCACCAGGTGTGATGCTAAGAATAAAGTTTCCCACTGTCCCTGAAGTAGCTCGGCTCTCTCGTCACAGCTGAACTGCAGCATCTCCTCTGTATTAAAGCCTCAGTGTTCAGTATAGAGCCGGACAGATGCTCTGTGAAATATCACTCACATCTTTACATCCGCCGGCTGCCAGAATCTCCTCTGAGCCATCTGTGTGCTGTGAGATCGGCTGCCAGATATCAGCTCGACGCCGGGACCTCGCTCGCTCGTTAATCTGCCTTTATGGAACTAAACATTTACACAGATTTCAATATTTCACTCGCAGGTAATTATTGGTGTCATGTGAACCTGATGCCAAAGTGACACAGTGGACGAAAGTTCAGATTTTATGCTCTAAGTTTCAGTATCATCTCCAAAAAAAACGTTTGTTGATCTCTAACTTTGAGGACGACGATCAAGTTTCTTCTAAAAGACACTTTTTTAATTCAACAAAGAGAAGCCAAAGTCCACAAAAACATGTTTACGACCGTCGACACACACTGTCGGCCACCAGCAACTAACCTGAATCCTAATTCTGAATCCTGAGGTCAGTGAACGCACCATGTGTTTTTTTATAGAAAGAATAAAGCGCCTGAACATTTGTAGGTATTTTTGGGGAGAGTGTGTGTTGATGTGTTTTCTTTTGTAGTGAAACAAATATCAAAGTGATACGAGGAACTTTCAGTGTTCATGAAACAGTCTCTGATTCCTCTGATGATCAGAAATGACCACGCGCCGGTGCTACACGTTAGCAAACATCTTTTGTCACATGCATCGATGGCCGTAACGTAAGATAAGGCTCGACTATCAGTAAATCATCGAGGGGGTTGTTCTGTGTCTATGATGAAGAGATCATTCGAAGGAAGTGGGAGAAATGGAAGCAGCAGCTTTTCCACTTTGCAACTGTCTTTATTTATTCTATACAAGCGATGGCGTCGCTACGGGAAAGGAGGAGGAGCTTATAATATATATAAAAACATGACACGGATCTGAGACGTCTGATACGAGACGGACGACCTGCTGCTGCTGAAGCATCACAGTGAAATCCTCCACTGTGTGAGTGCAGAGGTGAGTTAGCATGTTAGCATGCTAGCACGTCTTGTTTACCTCGCCGCTCGGTCACAGTGATGTCACAGCGGATCAGAGCGACGCGGCCGGACATGTAAATGTGTCCACGTGTCGGATGGAAACGCTGCAGAGGAGCCGAGAGTGTCGGCTGTTATGAAACCACTTCTCCTTCCTCCTCCTCCTCCTCCTCCTCCTCCTCAGCCTGCCGAGCTGTTGCCATGACAGCATTTATCCCTCCTCCTGGACCCCCCCCCCCCCCATCACCACCACCTTCAACACCACCAGCCGGCTCCATGTCTCATTTCCATGTTGCCAAATATAACAGACAGACGGACTGACGGAGGGAGGGAGACGATTTACCAACCGGCTCTGAGTGTGTGTGTGTGTGTGTGTGTGTGTGTGTGTGTTAACATCCAGGTCAGCTGTAGAATGATTACACCATCAATCAGCTGCACTGATATCATCTAACTCCTGTCACTCACACACACACACACACACACACACACTGTAATTAGATTGTGTGACTCGCAGGGCGACTACGGTGAGCTGGAGGGGACAAGTGTTATTAAGAGACTTTTGAGTTTTTGCTGCATTTAAACTGGGCTGGAAGTGATCGTACAAATTGATGTAACGCGATTAAAAGTTAGAGACAGTTTGGTTTGTTTTAAGGAGACCAGACTGAATCCAAGATGGACGCCCAACGCCAACAGAGCGCCATGAACGTCGCCTCCGTGTTGAGACGAGCTGCTGGACTTCAGATATGGGAGTCGTGGATTAAAACGGATCGATGAGCGATCGATAAGCGAGCTGATCTACGAGGCCCCGATTGGTTCTAACGTATTGATCCAGACATATTTAATCTCCCGTCTGGTGCTGATGTTCGTGTGCAGAGAGGCAGGTGAGCGAGGAGGAGGAGAGGTGAGGTCACCACACAGAGACGTATCATTACGTCCACGGTAATTACAGTATTATTTTTATTTGTTCCATCATTATTAAAAGCTTGATGCAGCGTGTTTACTGCCGGCTGTGGAGGACGAACTGTTAAAGTCCTGAATTCAAAAATGTAAGAGCCAAAATAAGATCCTTAATATTCACTCTATGCTAGAATAATCTTGTGAATCGACTGTCGGAGCATTATTTAGGTTCCTGGTTAGGTGGAGCCCCCTGGTGGCCGTAATGATTATTACAGCAGCAAAGGAGGAAGTCAGCTGAGTAATATGAACAGCGACGAGTCTGCAGAGGGAGACGGTTCACCCAGGAGACTGATGTTCATGTCTATGTGTGAAAGCAAAGGTCAACGTAGACGTCACGTACGTTACGTAGGCTCGTTCATGACCGTAGCTACGTAAGTAACATACAACAACGAGCCAAACCACAACACATTCATGTGACGGAGCTCGACGTCAGTAGAAATGTACGTCTGACCGATGAAATCCTTTGTTTCAGCTGATGTTCAGGTGAAAATGGGAGAATTTCATCGTCCGTTTGGTCTCACAACATCCAGTTCTTCATGACAAACCCATAACAAACATTATATAGCTTGAGATCATCCAGCAGCCGGGACACAGAGAAGATGGTAGTGTAGCTAATATTCACGTGAACATCTTACAGAAAGGCTTCTGCAGTTTGTTATTGAACCTCACCCACGAAACGTAAAATCTGATCATGACGGGAAAACAGCTTAAAACAAAACAAAGTGGTCTTCCTGCCTGTAACAAAGCCTGTCGCTGCTGAGCTGCGATGCTCGTGTTGTTTCGGTAACGGTGACGTACTGAATGTTGTTTAGGAGTCACGTCAGGTGTGCTGATACACACAGGTAGAATCATATCATCATAAAAGCATCTGTTCCTGCAGCGACCAACCGGACCACGAGAGGAGAATAAAGGAATCAGCTCACCATGCAGGCTCAGCCGCTTTAACAATCACTCATATTCCAACATAGTGTGCATGAACCTGCACATCGTGTTCTGTTCTGTGGGTCGGGTCGCCTCCATGTTGTGATCACAGACGGTCGAACAGAACTTGAACATAAACATCAGTGGACTTCAGAACTCGCTGGATGAATCCAGAGCTGTGAGACGAGTTAAAACTTTAACCCGATACGTCAGTGTTGAAGACTGAGACCTGCAGGCAAATGTCAGCATCTCGTATACGGCACCTCACGTGACCTGACCTCATTAAAAAGACGTGTGCGCTCGTCCTCGTTCGTCAGATCTGATCTGAGATCTGATCTGATCTGGTTCTGACCCGAGCTGGTTAATCGTTGCAGTTTGTTGGTGGAAACATGTTCAGCTCAGGACTATCAGGCAGCAGTCAGCGCTGATGAGGTGCTTTATATCGACCTCCGAGAAAGTGCTGAGTCAAGACTTTCAGCTCAGACACGCACACACACACACACACACACACACACACACACACACACAAAATCACCAGAAACACACACAAAAAAATGAACAGAATGTTTTTTTGCTGTCGTGTCAGAGATTACTGTTGATGATTTTAACACATGAGGACGCCGGCTGAGCATCTTCACTTGGCAGGACGCTGAGCTAATGAGGTCAACACACACACACACACACACACACACACACACACACACCTGGTGCAGCAGTGCTGCTGACGGAGCTCATCTACACTCGTGTTATCATCGTCATCAGCACACAGAGGACGAGATGTTTGCTCAGTTTGGAAATATCCTTTGAATTTCTCCTTTTGCACCTTTAAAGACACACTGTGGAATTATTTCTCCCATCTGGTGGTTAAATGTTACTCTGCATCCAAACGAATACTGCTCTCTAGCGCCTCAAAGCGTTTTCAAACGTGCGTTGCAGCCTGTTGGAACTACGGCAGGCGGGATGTGTCAAGATTCAAGAAGCTGTGACAACAACATGTCTTCAAACAGCACTTCATCAAGTTTAGTTTCGGGTGATGAGGTACGTTATTTCAAACAGACTTCAAACTGCAGCTGACGAGCGCGTCTGGCTAAGCTCCTTCTCCGTTCCACAGTCACGCTGGCTCTGAGTGAAAACGCCTTTAGCCTTATCTGTACCACGTAGAGCTTTTTGTCCCTCTCACCAGTTCATCGCTTTTTATAGAGCCGAAGGACATGGAAGCCTCCGTATGAAAAACTTCCCATAAGGAATGAATGGGACGGGGTCAAAAAAGTCGCAAAATCATCGAGGTTTTTCAAACATCTCCTGCTCTGGCAGACTTTGACCTAGAGACACCATTCAAACTTTAAAATGTAGGCACAAGTCTCATCTATTTGAGTTGTATCTGAACTTTCTTTCTACGATGTTTAGTTTTTGAACGGTGACCCTTAATTGATCGTGAGTGATTTCGAAAAAATTCAGGATTTTCAATGAGTGTGTATTGCGGAATGTTCGCGCAGCACCAACTGACAGAGTGGGGGAGCCTGAAAAAAACTCTCCGAAAATGTTTCTTTAGATGACGATCCTAGCCACAGATTTCACACTACAATAGTGATATTTTCCAAGAACGTAGCCACACTTGTCTTCTGTCTGGCAACGTGTCCACTTTATCGGGAGGATGTACGGTTTTTGAATTATCTGCGTCTAACCGACACAAACTCCAGCAACTGCCCCATAAGCCCCAATGTTAAACGGGAAGAGGATTTTGGGAGAAAAGCAGAAACTGCCCTGCTTCTCTTCACGCCCAACTTCCTGCTTCACGTCACAATGTGTGATTCTTCCCTCAGGAGGAGAAGTGAGATTGTTGGCAGAGATCATTTTACACCAATGAGGACTTATTTATGAATGAAGACGCTGATTTGAGCTAATAAATTACTTAAAATACGACACAGTGGAGTTTTAAGTCCGACTAAGACGTAAACATAGGAGAGTAAATCTACTTCATTATCTGGGCGTGTTCCTCCGACACTGAAAAATTCAATTTAGTATGATTACAGTTTCGCTTCAGGCCGAGCCGATACGTAACATCTCCACCGGCTCCGGTTACGTCCTCACACATTACTAGCTTGAAGTTAGCTTGATGAACAGCAGCCGTGCTAACCGCTAACCTGTCGCCTTGAACATCACAGAGGTGGAAACGCACATCTCACCTTCCTCATCTGCACTGGGTTAATGAAATAATGAAAAGGGTTAACGACGGCAGATTTATATGCAAATCAGCCCAGATGTTGTTATCAAGGTGCAGATCACAGGATCCATCCGGCAGGAGGAGGGAGGGAGGAGGAGGAGCTGCAGAGAGGACAGATGCCTCCTCCTCTCTCCTCCTCGTCCATGTGAGTCCTACAGATCTGACTCCTCCACACTGCAGAACAACATCTCTCTTCTCTCGCTTCATCACCAGAACTGCTCTCCATCAGTCGGATCAGTGTCACAGCCACATGTGCTCGTCTCATCTTGTGATGCTAGGTTTGTGTAATGACTAAACATCTGCATTTTTCCACACAACAAAGTGAAACTGAACCATCAGCAGTTACAGCAGCTGCTCTGAACTTCAGGTTACTGGATCGTGACTTCGCCGTTTCCTCGTCTTCACGTTTGAATCTTTAATAAAATCGTTTAGGATCATACCGGGGTTCTGCATTTTTTATTCCATCCAGCACACTTCAGTTGAAACGTCACCTCGGAGCTGCTGCGGGTGCAGCTGACGCTCACAGCTGTTGTGCTTGTGGCTTAAAAACCTGCTGTTCTGATTTAAATTCGCTCGCTTACAAGCGAACTGGTGACCAGTCGGGTAAATACGACCTGAATGTTTGAACCACAAACCCTCCACACTGTTCAGATCCATGTGTTTCTGCTTGTTGGTGGAAACCTGCTCAGACATTTCATCTCAACATGGCTGTGAAGAGGAAGAGGAGTGATCTGAGCCAACACCGGTTCTGTGGTACCTATTTCCACTCTGAGTGTTACAGCAGAGACGAGCCGACAGCAGCTGGAGAAACTGTTTTCACTCAGCCTGGATATCTGGACCGAAACGTAGAAACTACGGCTGCTCGATTATGGAAAAAATCATAATCACAATTATTTTGGTCAATATTGAAATCATGATTATTTAAACGATTATTTTTGAGTTTGGAAACATGATGCATTTATTAGCATTTCTCTCCCCAAAAAAACACTTTGTTTGTGTTTTATTTTGAAAAGTGACAAGTGACCAGATGTTATGTTGCTGTTTTGCTGCGTGACTTCCTGTCTGCTATGTGCTAAATTCGGCTTATTGCTACGTCGTGGTTCCGATCCGCCAGAAATAGAAGTCCATAACTCCTCCGGAGGGCTCTGGACTGCTGGAGCTGGGACAGAGCTGATGCGCAGCGCAGCGACCTGGTGGAAGTTAACACATTTTCACTAAAGTGCTCCGCTGCCGTGGCCGAGCCGTAATGCAGCAGACACATATCCAGTCAGCACGGCCGCGCTGAATGCTTTGGGGGAGGGATTGAATTGCGCATGCGCGTCTCTTTCAGAAAATCTCCAGGCCTACTGTACAACGAAAAGTGCCAAATAAATCGTTTCAACACGATTATATTAGTTTGGAGATCGTTTGACCCAAAAATCGAAATCACGATTAAAATTCGATTAATTGCACAGCCCTAGTAGAAACTGGTGGAATCAGCCAGACGGCAGCAACACAGCGTCCAGTCGGCCTGATCCGAATTACAAACGCCAGCGTTGTAGTTAGTTAGCATGTGCGCCGTTTTAGCATACTAAACTGCATGTTGTTAACATCATTAAATTGCTAAGCTAATGTCAACAATGACCCATTTATCTCCGACGTCAACTCCTGCAGCCGGTTAATGAATTACCTAAAGATGAAGACGAAGATGAAGATGGGCAGCGTTCACATTTGAGCCAGTACCGGTTCTGTGGTACCTATTTTTGCTTTAAAGGAGGAAGCTGTTCAAAGACCCGACAGCAGCTGGAGAAACTGTTTTCATCAGCCTGGATATCTGGACCGAAACGTAGAAACTGGTGGAATCAGCACAGAACTGGACCGAACAGCAGACGGCAGCAACACAGCGTCCAGTCGGCCTGATCTGAATTAGTTAGCATGCGCCGTTTTAGCGTTTTAACTAAACTGCATGTTGTTAACGTCATTAAATCGCTAAGCTAATGTCAACAATGACCCATTTATCTCCGACGTCAGACTCCTGCAGCCGGTTAATGAATTACCTAAAGATGAAGATGAAGATGTTGAGGCGTCATAATTCATGGAGGATTTCAGCTGCAGACGTGCTGATCTCAGCTGACTGTCAGGCTGCCAAACACAGTCCACTCTATATATCTTACGTGTGATCAGGTGTTTCCTCAGGTCAGACGTGTTCTCCTGACTGTCTGACATGTTGCATGTTGCATGTTACAGACGTGTGCTCGAGTCCAGAGATCTATGACCAGTGTAGAAAACAATGTCTGCAAGTTCACATGTTTGATTTTGCTTCTTGAGCCTCTGAAGCAAAACAGGAACATGGACACAGTGTGTATGCAAAGTTTAACTTAGTATTTGTGTGTGTGTGTGTGTGTGTGTGTGTGTGTGTGTGTCCTGCCTCAGCCTGAGGTGCTGCAAGATGAGAATCTGTGTGCGGGTGTTTTGCATTTTGCTGCATCATGCCCGATACGAGAGTCACTCAGGATCCGGTGGAGGCAGCGCTGCAACACGAGGCCGTCATGCCTCCGTGTGCCGTAATCTGCCCCGGTGCACTGTGGGATTTATTGGATCGCAGTCAGTCACTCGGAGAGGCAGCGAGCAGCCGATTGTGCCGCGCGATTTCATAACGAATCAGAGTTATCTTTCGCCGCTGTCAGACTTCATCACCGTTCTCTGTCTGTTACATCATTACAGGCTTGAGGTCAGCTTTTTTCTCACGATGTCGACGGTACCTGAACGTCACGTGACTCAGGATCTTTCTGATGCCTCGAATGAACCCAGATCTCAAAGTCTGAGTCACACTTCTGCACAATCTATTCTACTTTTTGGCTGCACGTATGAGAGCTGATAAGACAAAGCAATAGTACTATTAAATCTGCCTCCATGAGTCATCGCTGCGTCTCCCCAGCCTCCCGTTCGTTCTGCAGGTCTGTCGGGAGGCTCGTCTCTCTGCTCTCTGTGTTTGCAGTGAAACGGAGGCGATGCTCTGCGTTCCCGGCAGCAGCAGCGCGAGCTGAGCCGAGCGCCAAGCCAGATTAAAACCATTTCAGCTGTTTGCGAGAGTGTTGTCCTTCAAACAGTTTTCCACGGTTGCATAGCAACAGCGATCGCCGTGACCGACCAGCACTTCCCACAGACAGCAGTTCAGAAGGAGCTGCCTGGTGGACGCATGGGACAGCTGCAGCGCTGCATCCTGTCGCCGACGGCGCCGCGCAGCCCTGCGTACAAAGGCGGCAGCGAGGCTGCTCCGTCGCTTCAACACTTCCTCATAGGATGCTCCTCGGATGCGGTTGCCTGGCAACAGAGTTCTAACTGAAATCGTATCCCAAACAACAAAACTACTATCTTGGTCGACTGAAACCCTGAAATTTCGACTAAAAATCGACTAAACGTTTTGCATCACGTGCATCTGCACAATATAATAGCCCATTATTACCGAAAATATACTGATATCAGCAGAAGAAGGCGATTCAGGGAAAATGATCTTTATTAAACATCCCAGATCAGATCAAGACAAGTGCAAACGAAATAAAGACAAACAGTGGACACGGCGCAATTTCGCATTAGGCAAAAAGACGACTAGTAACTGTAACTGTCTTTGGCAACTTATATGAGGAAAACAAACGCAGATATACGTGGAGAAGCTTCTGTCCTCCTGTCTGTCCTCCTGTCTGTCCTCCTGTCTGTCCTTCCTCCTGTCTGTCCTCCCATCTGTCTGTCCTCCTGTCTGTCCTCCTGTCTGTCCTCCTGTCTGTCTGTCCTCCTGTCTTTCCTCTCGTCTGTCCTCCTGTCTGTCCTCCTGTCTGTCCTCCTGTCTGTCTGTCCTCCTGTCTGTCCTCCCGTCTGTCTGTCCTCCTGTCTGTCCTCCTGTCTGTCCTCCTGTCTGTCCTCCCGTCTGTCTGTCCTCCCGTCTGTCCTCCTGTCTGTCCTCCTGTCTGTCCTCCTGTCTATCCTCCTGTCTGTCCTCCTGTCTGTCTGTCCTCCTGTCTGTCCTCTTGTCTGTCCTCCTGTCTGTCCTCCTGTCTGTCCTCCCGTCTGTCTATCCTCCTGTCTGTCCTCCTGTCTGTCCTCCTGTCTGTCTGTCCTCCTGTCTGTCCTCCCGTCTGTCTGTTCTCCCGTCTGTCTGTTCTCCCGTCTGTCCTCCTGTCTGTCCTCCTGTCTTTCCTCCCGCCTGTCCTCCTGTCTGTCCTCTTGTCTGTCCTCCTGTCTGTCCTCCTGTCTTTCCTCCTGTCTTTCCTCCTGTCTTTCCTCCTGTCTTTCCTCCTGCCTGTCCTCCTGTCTGTCCTCCCGTCTGTCCTCCCGTCTGTCCTCCTGTCTTTCCTCCCGCCTGTCCTCCTGTCTGTCCTCTTGTCTGTCCTCCTGTCTTTCCTCCTGTCTTTCCTCCTGCCTGTCCTCCTGTCTGTCCTCCTGTCTGTCTGTCCTCCTGTCTGTCCTCCTGTCTGTCCTCCCGTCTGTCTGTCCTCCTGTCTGTCCTCCCGTCTGTCTGTCCTCCTGTCTGTCCTCCTGTCTGTCCTCCTGTCTGTCCTCCTGTCTGTCCTCCTGTCTGTCCTCCTGTCTATCCTCCTGTCTGTCCTCCCGTCTGTCTTCCTGTCTGTCCTCCTGTCTATCCTCCTGTCTGTCCTCCTGTCTGTCTGTCCTCCCGTCTGTCTTCCTGTCTGTCCTCCTGTCTGTCCTCCCGTCTGTCTGTCCTCCTGTCTGTCCTCCTGTCTGTCCTCCCGCCTGTCCTCCTGTCTGTCCTCCTGTCTGTCCTCCTGTCTGTCCTCCTGTCTGTCCTCCTGTCTGTCCTCCTGTCTGTCCTCCTGTCTGTCCTCCTGTCTGTCCTCCTGTCTGTCTGACCGACTCCTCATCACATTTCTGCCCGAAAAACAGCGTCTGTCACCGGCAAAAAACTTTAACTCACCGAGTGTTTGTGATGAAAATAAATCACCGCGACGGTCAGCCCTCCATCCGAGACTTCAGTGAACTTTCCCCCGGAAGACATCCTCCGTCCCCGCGAGTGACAGAGTCAGACAGCGTCCAGTTTACTGATGGCGATTTGATTTATTATTTAGTTTCAAAGGTCTCTTGACTCCTTCCAAATACCGCCACATACTTTGCATTCAACTTATAAAAAATTACTTAAAATAAATATTCAGCAAACCACCGGACGTTGAATAACGTGGACGTTCTTCAGTCTACCTGTCTCTGGTGGGTTGGGCTAATCCAAAACAGTGAAAACAAGGGGGGTGTTCTCTGAAGACAGACTGTTACCTGTGAAACAGGGGTGCTCTGAAAACACCCCCATTAGCACTTGGTACTTTCCTCCTGATGAAATTAACCACAGACTGTATGAAATTAACACGGCAAAAATCGACCAATCAGAATTTTGGTCGACCCAGAACGTATCGACCAATAAGTCGACCAGTCGACTAGGACTTTACAGCCCTAGTGCTTTGTGCTAACTGAGTTAGCTTAGCTCAGGTTCTGTGTCGAGCCCCCAGGAAGAGCGCCAGGCTTTACGGTCAACTTTCCTAGTGGCCAAATTGTGTAATTACAACGTCACATGACGCACTGGAGCCCAAAAAGTGTTTTTACCGTAAGCTTACAATGTGAAAGAAGCGGCTGTACAACCCTCAAAACCACCGCATCACAAATTTGAGCCATTCAGTTCAATAACATTCGGAAAGTCTAGATGAGCTGTAAGTTCAAATCATTCGAGTTCGTGTTCGCTCGCATGAGATCCAGGTCGTTCTGTACCCGGTAACTTCAGCTTTTTGGGCTTCACGCGAGACTGAACAGCCTCCAGAGGCCGACACCAGGCAAAGATACAAGATTTGTTTTCTTGCATTAATTCATTAAATACAATAAAAATGCTTCTTCAATCAATCAGAATTTTGGTCGACCCAGAACGTATCGACCAATAAGTCGACTTTACAGCCCTAAAAACTACAACAAAAAATAAGAGCAAAAAGGGCAAACGAAGACGACAGCGAGTGGTTACCGTGGTGATCAGCACAGCAAACGACCTCACGTTTAACAAAAAAAGCCCAGCGTGTGTTTTTTTTATGGTCTCAGCAAGAAACAACCAATCTCATCGCTGAGCAGAAGTATCTGTTACATAACAGCGTTCAGGCTTCGCTCCACCAATTATCAGTGTTAGAGATGTTGTAGTCGTTTAGTTCGGTCCGTCTCTGGAGTCTCATGCACTCCTGCTCTCCTGCAGCGTATAAACTCCCACAACAACCTTCCACTCTGCAGCCCTATTAACTGATAAAGGGATGAATATTTATCAGCCCTGTACATCCACCGACTGCACTCAGCATCTCCGTGCAGACGGGGACGCTGCTCTGCTGGGGAGGAAGAAACGCTTCAGTGTTAAACATCGACAAGTCACCGAGTCCAAACGCAACACAGCTTTGCCTCAATATCTGTTGCTTGCGAGGAATCAAGCAGAGAGAAGATGTTTCCGGGTCGAGTTTAGCACGTGGGCACAGATTTATAGGCTTGCAAAAAAAAAACCTGCGTGAGAGAAGCTGCGAAAGTTAGTAGCCATCAAAGTCAAAGATCAACACGAGTTCTGGCAAAACCGACAGCGGGATGACAGACGTGCAGCCGAGTGTGAGCTTGTGAAAGGATGTTGTATCAACACTGATGTTCTGCAGAACCCGTCCCGTTAGAAAAGACCAAACATCTGATCAAACCCCCTAGATATAAGTAATCGATATCCAATATGGCGTCCTACGTTATCACCTGTTAGATTATTCTGGATAAAAAGTTTCCAGCTCACATTTGGAAGGCAGAACCGGTTCACGTCAGTCCACCGCTCTGATCGGGTTTGCCATCACCTCGTGCAACCTTTGGCTTCGGTTGAAGTAAGTACACCTTAAACGTGAACTTACGATTTGTGGTGGTGGAGGGTGTGGGCGTGATGGTTGTTGGAGGCGTTGGCTCGGTGCAGGCGCTCCAGCCTCTCCTTCTCCTTCTCCACGAAGTTGGTGTTGGTGCCGGTGCTGGTGGAGGGCACTCGGGTCAGCCGGCTGTGGGCCCGCGGTTGATCCCTGGGTGGGATCGGAGGAGGCGGAGGCGGAGCCGGGGCCGAAGACGAGATCGGAGTCGGGATTTGTGTCGGAAGAGAGATGGAGGTCGGGGCTGAAGACGGAGCGGGAGCGGGAATCGGGATCGCGGTCATACTGGTGCTGTTGGTGCTGTTGTAGGAGTGGTGGGTGGAGGAGTGGTAGTGGTGCTGATGGTGCTGGTGGCTGTGGTGGCTGTGGTGGAGGGGGATGGAGGAGGGAGGCTGGGGAGGAGCTTGGTGTTGGCTGTTGTGGTGGTGGTGGTGGTTCTTGCTGGAAATGGACGACATGGACGTGGTCTGAGTCGGCGGAGGCGGCGGAGGAGGCGGAGGGAGAGGAGGCTCGGGAGGAGGAGCAGGTGGAGGAGGAGCAACGGGCTGCCGGTCCAAACGCAGGTCCTTGTTCTCCTGGCTCAGCCGGTCAAGTTGGACCTCCAGCTCCTCGATCCGGCGCCGCTGCGTCTCCAGAAGCTTCTGCTGGCTCTCGATGATGTTGTTCAGTTCGAGAAGGTACTCCACGGCCCGGTTTGGGCTCTCTGGGCTGCCCTGACCCGGGCCTGGGTTAGCATCCATCACTAGCTTGTCTGGCTAACGGCTAGGTAAACCACCAAACTGACCAAACTCTTAAAAAGCCTCGATGCAGTTGTAAAGATCACGTCTGAACACGGACTCACTGAGTGGTGACTAAAGCAAATAAGCAACAAGCTAAAGGCTAAAACTAGCACAGCTGGCTAACCGCTAAGAGGAAGCCTAACGCAAGAGATCTAAAACTAGTCGGTCTAGTCTACAACCTAAAACCTAATATCTAAATAACTACAAAACTACACCCTGAACCCTACACCCTAAACTACCCTGCACCCTCCCCCCCACCAGAGGTAAGTGGGGGGGAGAGGACTTCTTCTTCTTTGAGTTCTGATGCGGAGATCAAGATGGACCTCGTCCTCGCTGGCTCCAGTCAGAGAGGTTTATCGAGTCGTCGACCATCCCCCGGTTCAGTCAGGCGGTTCTGTCGGGCCTCAGACCCATGACGGTTAGAAACGGAACAAATACAGAGAGAGAGTTCGTCTTGTCCCCCACGAAAACCCCGTTCGTCTGTGTGTCAGTGAGTCAGTAGTATCCACTCTTTGCACTCCATGCAGAAGATCAGAACATCGGCTTCCAGGAAGCAGTCGAGGAGACGACAGCTGGCAGAGACTTCCTGTGTCCCGCTGTGTCAGAAATATTGCACATTATCATTGTTGACGGTTGATTGTCCATGTGATGCTTGTTTTTTCCTCCCAGCTTCCAGTACAAGCGCTGCCGAACAAGTTTACGAACCACCAGCTTCCCTGTCGGACCTCATCGTAAGATCCTGGGATCAGAACCCCGTCGGAATTATCTAAATGAAGAAAAATAAAAAAGATCCGGGAGCGTTTTCAGGACAGTCTGGAACCAAACCTCGAGAAATCAACACAACGAAAAGCTCCACAAAATGAAAACGTAACGTCCGGTGAAGATCATCTTCTGAGGGAGGAGAGGTTCGCCTCGTCCTGGTCCATGGGTTCACCTGCAGGACTCGGCCTGTCGTCCTGCAGTCGCTCTGCCAGAGGAAGTGAGACGCAAAGGTTGAATGTCATGTCAGATGTTCGTCTTCCCCCCGGACACGGCGAGGCATCTGGGACTCGTTATCATCCTGCTGGATGGCATCTTCAGGTCCGTCTGCACGTCGTCCACCCGTCACATGAAAAACAAGAAAAGAAAGAAGAGTAGATGAGAAAATGTCCTCTCTAACCTGTTTCTTTACATCCTGATTATTTCTTCTGCCATCTCCTCTCCTTCTACATCCCTCTGCTCTCTGTCCTGATCCAGGACTTTCTCACTTCCTCTGATTTCACACAGCTTCTACCTTCTCATCTCCATCCCTCCCCTTTCATTTCTCGCTCTCTCCCTGTGGTTGCTAGGAGTGCGAGGTCTCTCAGCCCATAAATACCAATGACATGCTCTGTCTAAGCCATCAGAGACGAGAAAAATCATCACACACCATCAGCCTCTCCTCCTACACTCTATCACCAGCCCTCCTCTGTCTTAGTCCACCTCTTTCAGTCTTTCTCGCTCTCTTTCTTTCCATTTTTTCTTTTTGCCGCTCAGTTTTAGATCTGTTTCGATCTCAAACAATTCAGTCGTGTGCTGTTCTGTGTGCATCTCTGTATAAAATGCATCGTGCATTTCAAAAAGACAAACAGCAGCTTCACCAGCCCCTTTTAGATAGAAAAGGTGGCACATGTGCAGCAAGGTAAAGGCTGCAATGTGCCTCCTTGTCTGTCTAAAAGGGAGGTGTAATATTCCTCCTTTTCCAAACAGCCTCCACTTTTCCTCCTCTGGTAGGCGTCAACATGTGACGTGACGTGAAGCAGGAAGTTGGGCGTGAAGAGAAGCAGGGCAGTTTCTGCTTTTCTCCCAAAATCCTCTTCCCATTTAACATTGGGGCTTATGGGGCAGTTGCTGGAGTTTGTGTCGGTTAGACGCAGATAATTCAAAAACCGTACATCCTCCCGATAAAGTGGACACGTTGCCAGACAGAAGACAAGTGTGGCTACGTTCTTGGAAAATATCACTATTGTAGTGTGAAATCTGTGGCTAGGATCGTCATCTAAAGAAACATTTTCGGAGAGTTTTTTTCAGGCTCCCCCACTCTGCCAGTTGGTGCTGCGCGAACATTCCGCAATACACACACATTGAAAATCCTGAATTTTTTCGAAATCACTCATGATCAATTAAGGGTCACCGTTCAAAAACTAAACATCGTAGAAAGAAAGTTCAAATACAACTCAAATAGATGAGACTTGTGCCTACATTTTAAAGTTTGAATGGTGTCTCTAGGTCAAAGTCTGCCAGAGCAGGAGATGTTTGAAAAACCTTGATGATTTTGCGACTTTTTGACCCCGTCCCATTCATTCCTTATGGGACATTTTTCGCAGTTTTTCTTCAAAATAAGAGCTTTACATTGCACCCCATCGGAGTTTAGAACTGGGTTCTTAGCGGGGGGCTTTTAATTTGAAAGTAGCGACCGCTATTAGCTCGCCGCTACAACAACAAGCGGACAACCAAGACAGCTACAGAGAGCGAGGAGACGCTAGCATCTCCCGGATCTCAGCGGCTTTCCAGCTGCTCATCTTGGTGGATGAAGTGACGAACTGACTGCTGTGATCAGCTGTTTCCTGGTTTTAAAACTCCCGGCTGTGGGTGCGCAGCAGTGCACGTCATCCACACCTCCGCCCATCTCAGCATTTGCCACCACATTGCCGCCTCGGATTTACAGCAATGGAGGCGCAAATAAGTGTAACGTTACCCTCCGAGGGGCAAAACTGGTGGAACAAAACAGACCACCAGTTTGCCGCCTTCTGTCTAAATCTGCAGAGCGAGCCGCCAAAAGGACGGCAGATTGGCGGCTTACTGCCCAGAATAAAAACGGCTAGTGACACCGGCTCCTGGCTCTGTGACGGGGTTTTAAAGTCTTAGCAAAGCTTCTGGAGTGAAACTGTGAATCTACACAGTCATCAACTGAATGCTGGCGTCAAGATTTGACGATGTTGAGGTAACAGCAAATCCAAAACTGGTGACGATGGCCTCAGCTGGCCACTCCACTGATCATGTCACAAAACCGGCGATACACATATCGGCTGAACATCGGTAAATAAAATTACGTTCAGTGATGTTAGTGGCTGATGTGGATCTGATGTGCAGTCGCATGGAGAGAGCGACCCAGCGATTAACCGAGCTAATGTTCAGCTACGTCGCTACTGTGTGGTTTCATGAATAGCTGAACGTGAACGTTGCGTTTTCAAACTTACAACATAAAGTTCGTCATTTCTGTCGTTAGGGATCCCGAAGACGTAGTTTGAATACGTGAGGATCGTTTGAGTTGTTTCACTGTTAAACAACCATCATCGCCGAAATCAATGAAAATCTGACGTGACTGGAGACGGAAATGTTTACAAAGGATGAGCCGTAACGTTTTAAAGTTTTATTCACATTAAATTGAGTCTCGTTTACCGACTTTCTTCCAGCCGGTGGGTAATAAGATCGTGGGAAATGTCTGGGTTCGTGTAAACTCGAGTCGTTTTAATTCAGAAAAAGGAACATAATATATCTTTAATTGAAGTTATCGTTGCTTCTAAACAAACTATATCCAGAATAAATCATTTATATTCAAGGTGTCAAATATGAACAAGAATAAAACATTTACTGACATCATATTTTCAGGATTTCTGGGTAATGAAGTCTCTCAAACACACACACACACACACACACACACACACACACACACACACACACACACACACACACACACACACACACAGGAAATGGCTATCTGGTCTCTATTGCACAGCAGCCAAACAGTTTCAGCTGTTATATCTCTTCCCATTAAGCACATTCAATTATTCATGACTCACTAACTGACCACCATCCCTCTCTGCCTCGCTCTCTCTCTCTCTCTCTCTCTGTCTCCGTCAGGGTCTCTCTATCGTTCTCTCTGCAGACCGTCACAAACATACTGTACGTGAAGTCGAGCAGAAACATCTCGTCCTCATCGCTGTGTGTGTTCAGTAACCGAGCTCGTCTCCTCAGACTGAAGGTTTCAGCGCCCGGCCGTCCGTCAGCAGAAGCCAGTTTCCACACCGATAATCTTTATACTCATCGGCGCTCACAGCAATCAAACATGTGTGCTATGGAAAGCCGGTAAGGACACAGATAAGTAGATTTCTTAATTATGTCGTAAAGCTTGAGTTGGCAAGAAGATAGAAACCAGCGAAACCGAGCTACGTTTTGAAACAATCCCATCAGGAAACTCATGAACGCACCGACAACACATCGCTCTCACTGGCGAGCTGGAAGCTGCGTTAGCGTTCAAAAAGCTTTTTATGTCTCATACAAACATAAATAAATGTTAAATGCCACAATCATGCAAAAAATATCTGTCACGAACATCCCTCAGGTATGACAGTTACTGCTGAGGGCTGAAGGTGTGTGCTTTGTGCTAACTGAGTTAGCTTAGCTCAGGGTCTGTGTGAAGAGCGCCAGGCTTTGCAAACAACTTTCGTAGTGGCTAAGTTGTGTAATTATGATGTCACATGATGCACTGGAGCCCAAAAATGTGTTTTTTCAACCCTCACAACCGCCGCAAAATGACTGATTTCACAAATTTGAGCCATTTCGTTCAATAACATCTGGAAAGTCTAGATGAGCTGTAAGTTTGAATTATTCAAGTATGTGTGTTCCATGCACAACACACAGATAAGATCCAGGTGGTTCTGTACCCGGTAAGCTGAGCTTTTTGGGCTTCACACGAGACTGAACGGCCTCCAGAGGCCGACACCAGGCAAAGATACAAGATTTGTCTTCTTGCATTTATTCATTGAATACAATAAAAATGCTTCTTCAATAACGCACCAACACACCTTTAAGATAATACAGTATATCACGATCAGAGAAACGTATTTCCTTGGAGTTTTCTTGAAATCACTTCAATAAAAGTGTGATTGTACCGAAGAATCATCACTTCTCGATGTTATTCTGTGATTAGCATTAGCATTAGCATACATTAATAGGAACACTGCAAACAGGAGCTGCTGCTGTAATTCGGGGAACTTTTTAATGGTTTAAAAATATCAGCTGATCAAAATCCCGTCTACTTCCTGTTTTCAGCCCTCTGCATTAATCATGTTGTGTGTCGGGGCTCGTGGTGATGAATCTGCAGCTTTTGTTCTCAGAGCTGTAAAAACTTCCTGCAGACAGACGTAGCGTAGCATTTAGCAGCTAAAGAACCAGGTATTCTCTCCGGAGGTGGTGGAGACCAAAGTCGGAGCTAAAAGAACGTAAGTATCGGCGTGACGTTCACGTGCACAAACATGAATGTTGATCTGAAACTGCTTGATGTGTAAATCACGTGTCAGAGTTGCGTTCATAACTTGTTTCTGCAGCTCAGCGACTGTTTTCATTAATGAACTAAGCGACACGACGCCACCTGGATCACACAGGAACATGTGTGGAACAAGTAAGTTGAGTGACTTGACTCTTTTACACGAGCTCTTTGCAGACATGAATCATTTACTGTACGAGATAATTACATTTTCTGGGGTTTGAATTTTGACTCCTCGCTCTTCGTGTGTTAATCACGTCGTCTGTAACGAGCATTTCTCACAATTAATCAAGAAAATAATTGGCAGATTTGATGATTACTGAATAAAAAAAGTGACTGCTGGCTGCTGAAACGCTGAGAGGAGTTTTCAGTTGTGGCTGTCAGGAAACATGAAGCGAAGCCTGCGAGCCGCTTCACATTCACACACATCGACGTGTAGGCGGCTCGAACACGGAGGCTCGACTCTCACATTCTGATTTATATGATTTCAGTTTAATTTAACGGCAGCAGAAACTGTTTTAATTGGCCAATTTTACACACACACACACACACACACACGCACAGCCCACACATGTTTTACACACAGCACGTACACGCACACGTGAAACACACCACATACGTTACGTATGCATGCATCTCATTCCGAGGGGTTCACACAGGCTGCACACACACACACACACACACACACACATCACAGTCCTTATGGCCTATATAGCCAACAGTTACACACACATGACACACACACACACACACACACACGATGCAGCACCCGGAGAAAAGGCGAGAGGAATAAAAACCAGGCGGCGGAGTCTCACAGGTTTCAGCGGCTCCTGCAGAGGTGATGGAGGGATGAAGGTGGGGGAGGAGGAAGAGGAGGAGGAGGAGGAGGGAGGATTATTGATCCCTGCTCATCCCTCTATCTCCTCCTCCGCTGCTGCTGTCACCATCATCTCCCTCCGAGAGAAAAAAAAAAGCACACAACTGCTGCTCGGCGGATTTTCCTCTCTGCTTCTTCTTCTTCTTCTTCTCTCGTCTGCGATCAGATTGTGATCAATCCCTCCTCCTCTCCTCCTTCACGTATTCCTCTGCTGCTGCAGGCCCAGCTCCTCTCCTCTTCCTCTTTTTCTTCTTGTTGCCGAGTCAATCGCTTTCTAATTATCATTCCTCTGCGTCTGACAGCCGAGCGATCCGCTGCTGCAGCGCTGACGATGCCCCCCTCGCTCTGCGTGTGAACGGACGCCGTTTGGTTTCTATCGCCGCTAGAATATTAGTTTTTTCTCCTCCGCTATTCTGCTGTAGAAGGAAAGAAGAGGAGGAGGAGGAGGATGAGGAGGGAGGGGAGGAGGTGTCGAGCCCAGACGGGCTGCCTGGATGGATGGATGGACGGATAGAAGGATGGAGGAGGAGGTGGAAACAGAATAGTGGAGGGAGGAGAAGTGTGTGTGTGTGTCGGCAGAAACGCGCACCGTCACGCAGCGACAAACGCAGAAATCCCATCAGCGACCGCACAACCGGGACCGCCGCACACGACAGGATGTGAGAGGCTGCGCGTGGTTTTTTAAAACATTGTAGGAAAATTACAGAGAGATCGCAGTTACATCACGAGTCACGAGGACGCTGAGCCCACGGATCAGATCCGGACCGGCTTCGGAACCGGAACATCACATCCACAGATACTGAAGGAGGTTCAGGCTCTTCAGCTCATACAGCAGCTGCAGATATTACAGGAACATTTTCTGATAAAACCTGATGTTCCAACGTAACGGACAAACAAACAATGTTGTGTGACACCAAACTACACAAACAAAGTGTTAAAACAACACTTACTCAAGTAATATAAGCAAATTAAACATGTATTTACACGTATGTGTTTATTTACTGTGTATTTGCCTCCAGTTGACGTATAAAGTGACAGAAAATCGGAATACAAGTCCCTCAAAATGTTTCCCAAACATCGGCTCCACTTGGACGTAAGGGTGTCACGATTTCGATTTAAAATCGAAATCGTGACACCCTTACGTCCGAGTGGAGCCGACGTTTGGGAAACATTTTGAGGGACTTGTATTCCAAGCTCGTTTCCTCAGACTGAAGGTTTCACCGCCGATAATCTTTATACTCATCGGTGCTCACAGCAATCAAACATGTGTACTATGGAAAACCAGTAAGGACACAGACAAGTAGATTTTTTAATTATGTTGTAAAGCTCGAGTTGGCAAGAAGATAGAAACCAGCGAAACCGAGCTACGTTTTGAAACAATCCTATCAGGAGTCCTCCGAAACTCATGAACGCACCAACATCACATCTGGCGAGCTGGAAGCTGCGTTAGCGGCTAGTTTACTACGTTCAAAAAGCTTTTTATGTCTCATACAAACATTAATAAATGTTAAATGCCACAATCATGTAAGAAAATATCCGTCACGAACGTCCCTCAGGCATGACAGTTACTGCTGATGGCTGAAGGTGTGTGCTTTGTGCTAACCGGGTTAGCTTAGCTCAGGGTCTGTGTCGAGCCCCCAGGAAGAGCGCCAGGCTTTGCGGCCAACTTTCCTAGTGGCCAAATTGTGTAATTACAACGTCACATGACGCACTGGAGCCCAAAAAGCGTTTTTCCCGTAAGCTTACAATGTGAAAGAAGCGGCTGTACAACCCTCAAAACCACCGCATCACAAATTTTAGCCATTCAGTTCAATAACATCTGGAAAGTCTAGATGAGCTGTAAGTTTAAATCATTCAAGTAAGCCAGGTCGTTCTGTACCCGGTAAGTTGAGCTTTTTGGGCTTCACGTGAGACTGAACAGCCTCCAGAGGCCGACATCAGGCAAAGATACAAGATTTGTTGCATTAATTCATTAAATACAATAAAAATGCGTCTTCAATTACGCACCAACACACCTTAAAGACAATACAGTATGTTACGATCAGAGAAACGGATACATTTTGAAGAAATTGTCACAATCTCGAACTTCGAATTAAAAAATGGAATCGTCGATGCTGCCTCGCCTCCACGTCACGTCCAGTCGGCTTGCCAAACGGAAACAAACACACGTGTTGAAGTGTCGCAAGTCAACCTCCTCTAACTTAACTACTAGCTACAGCCAGTCAAACGATAGCATGGTGTTAAATCCTCTTCGGGAAGCACAGGGGAGATGATTTTCTCCAGGGCCGAAGTTTCTGTTTCCCTTCGGGGTGAACCCCCTTTCACGTGTTAAATGGATATTCCGGTGTAAGTTTAATCCATGGTCTAACACACCGTGACACCGAGTAAGACTCCCCCTCAAGAGGTCAAGTTAGCTGACCGCTAGCTTAGCTAGTTTTAGCAACCTCAGAAAAGACCGCACGATAACAATACACTGCAGCTTATGTCTCCAACTAGAAACCGCCATCAAAAAGCCACAATTAATGGTGAGAACAGCAGCAAACTTCAGCAACAGTACATGTACAGTCCCAGCACACAGTACGAAGCATCAAACATCTGCTAGCTTTGCTGGATTTGTATTAAAAACACAGCTCAACTCACCCTCTCCTCCAGCAGCCTGCCTGTGTGGGGAAGCCCTGACGAGTCGATTACCGAGTGCAGTAGATTTCTGCAGCTCAAGGATGAAAATGTCTGATTATTACTCCATTACTTCCCTTATTTTCCCTGTCAGCTCTATAATAAGAACTGAGCGTTCCATGGAGTAATAATCAGACATTTTCAGCCTTGAGTTGCGGAAATCTTGTTTTTAATACAAATCCGGCAAAGCTAGCAGATGTTTGATGCTTCGTACTGTGTGCTGGGACTGTACATGTACTGTACTGTACTGAATATCCCTTTAAGCTGGTCGAGAAATAATACCAGGGAGCATTGCTGTATCTGGAGGAGCCGTCGCCTTTATTCACATCAACAAGTGACAGAAATACGAGTGCCTCAAAATCGTACTGACATCGGTGTTTCCCAAACATCGGCTCCACTCGGGACGGGAAATTCAGACCCAGGAAGATCAAATCTGAATTTTTTTCCAATCACGATATAATTTTACAGCACACACAAACCATCCAGCCTCATCATGCAGCAGCAGTTTACTTCAGCGTTTCCCACACGTACATTTATTTGTGAACAACCAACGAAGAAGAAGAGGAGGAACCAGAACTTCCTCTGCAAAGAAGACACGGGCCTCATCGCTGAGATCAAGCCTCCAGGCCTTGAAGCCAGATGTTTCGTAGTGACCAAACTGTGTAAATGACATCATCCCATGATGCACTGCAGCCCACATGCTAACATTTTGAAGGCAGCGTCTGTAAAACGGTGATTAACGGTAACTGTGAGTGTCATTTTGAGCCATTCGGTGCGATAACATTTGCCAACAGCGCCTTTATTTCCTAGCGAGCGACTTGGATACTGAATAAAACATTTGCTAGTCGATAAGATAACAAGAAAGTGCAGCACATAAAAAGTCCGGACAGGGTCGGAGATCATTCAGAAACTGTGTCATCATCCATCTCTGGTGCTGAAACTGTGTGATGATGACACAGTTTCTGAATGATCTCCAACCCCGTCTGGACTTTATATATTTACGACGTCAAGATATCCTGAACAGAACATCGTCTGCAGATTAATCAGGAACACGTTAAACATGTTCGCTCAAATATTTCCAGAGGCTTTAAATACACAACGCTGAGCTCAGCTGTTAGAACAGAGACAACATCCGAGCTGCTGACTGTGAACTTATCAGACAGAAAGTTATCAATCATTAAAACTGGTAACTGATCTGAGACGGTGGACACTCCGACAGCAGGACGCTGCTCTGTTTAATAAGACGGGATGTTTTATTATTACAGAGACAAATCTGGAGCTGCGTCTCCACGTCCCCCTTTAATAATCACATGTAGGAGATTCCACCACTCACTCTGTTATTAAACCTGAGAACAACACTGAGGTGCATCACAGAGACTCCAGAGAGTTTTATATGGTGGATGTTCAGAGACGTCCGACCTGAAGTCCAGGAGCCGGTCTGTATCTGAAATGTAAAGCTGAGCCCGGCGACACGTCGGACCTGAGGAACAGCTGCTCGAACGTCAAGTACATCCAAACACTGAGGAGCTGGATGGAGTCTGACAGCAGCTCAGACTGGATCCTCTCCTCCAGCAGAAGTTCAGACACCGGTACAGTCTGAAGGAGTATATATCATGTAGTATAAAGTACAAGTTCCTCAAAATCGTACTGTTCAAAAAGTACAACAATTGTTTGAATGTACTTCATTACATTCAGACACTGATCAAAGTGTCTCCTCCTGACAGAAGGTTTCAACAGTCCTCACGTCCTGTCCTCCAGGAGAAGGTCAGATACTTGTGTAGAAACAGACTCTGGTAAAAGTAGAAGTACTGATACAGCTTCTTTACTCCAGTAAAGTAATCGAGTACAGGCTCTGACATGTCCTCAGAGTATCAGAGTAAAAAGTCTCCCTCTGAAGGACATCTGTGGTCAAAGCTAACTGAAGCTCACGTAAAATCGTCCGACATCCATCGAGATTTAAATTCCCCACCAGAGAGAACGATCGAGCGGCGTGTCCCCTCCGAGCTGCCGTAGATCAAGAGTGGTTGTTGTTTGTGAGATGTGAGGAGAGGAAATGAGAAGATCGGCGCTCCAACATCACGTCTCCATGTCACGTTTATTCTTCTCTCATTGAACCAGCTCAGTCAGGAGAACTGGAGACGCTGGTCGAGGAGGACGTGAGGCTGGACGGAGCTACGTGACGGACACGTGGTGCGGCGACACAGAGACGTATGTGAGTAGATTCGTGTCAGAGCAGCGGTGAGCTAACACACAACTGCTAACTTACAGTATGACATCACTGAGGGGACACGCTGTGATGTCATCGTCCATCACGATGTTTCACCGGAGACATCTTCATACGCCGATTCAGCCAACTCTACTCTACTCTGATCCACCGGGCCTCGGGCCAACAGAACCAGCAGTGTTATGATCTGGGGTTGATTCAGTTGGTCAGGTCAGCTGACTACCTGAACAACAGGTGTTTCCATCACATGATGGCGCCACGACTCATCGAGACGGGCCACCACAGAGTCCAGACCTGATCCGACCCATTTACAGTCTTTGGGATGTTCTGGAGACGACTTCACGCCGCGGCCCGACTCTCCGATCGTTGACAAGAGAGCTCGGTGAGAAACGTTTGCAACCGTGGATTCAAATTCTGAAGAACTGTCGCCTTCAGGTCGAAGATCCACAAAATGAGAAGAACACGTGCAGATCGATCACCAGCTCACACACTGTTAGCATCACGAGACACCGAACCGTGTCCCGGTACCGGGCTGCACCGGGCCGAACCGGGCCCGCAGCCTCACACCGACACACCGCAGCGGCTGCAGCAGAGCGCGAGGAGCGTCTGGAGGAACATCACGAGAGGGTTTTGGTTTTTTAATGGTTCTGGTCTCGTTCTGTTCGCGGTGTTCCGACATGATGTGACCGGGAAACCAATTAATGACCCGTCAGCGCTAATTAACGATGCGAGCACGAGCACGAGCGCACGCGCGCGCACACACACACACACACACACACACGCACATACACGTATCAATCGGGAAAAAAACGGATTTAATAAAGATGAAGTTTATCAATGATACAACACACACACACACACACACACACACACACACACACACTGAGCGTCCACCGCAGCCGTTGAACGCACCGAGCTGCCGTCGCGCTCGAGCACGAGGCGGCTGGTTATTAAAGATCGCATTGATTATTGATCAGAACTCACCTGTGGTTCCGGTCCGTCCGCTGCTGCAGAATAACAATCCTCTCCATCACACACTCTCTCACACACACTCTCTCTCTGACACACACACGCGCACACACACGGTCTGTGTCATCAGGAGGCTGCTGTGGCCGCAGACGCTCCGAAGATCGTCTATGAACAACAGGAGCATCACTCCGTCAGCTAACACGAAAATATTGTGGGAAAGTAAACATTTAACCAAATATAAATATATAAATACAATATAATAATATATAAATATACAATAAACAAAAGTTCGGTGATGAAATTAATATAAATATAATCTTTGTGTGTCCTGTTCGGTTTAATGTGAGCTGTTAAGCTAGCTTAATGACAGGAAGCAGCTAACCCCAGGCCCACAGGAACAGCGCCGCTTTCTATAGTGGCCACACGGTGTAATTACATCATCACGTGACGCTCTGCGGCCCAAAAAGTCTTTCTCCCATAGACTTATATACATCGACTGTGTCGGCCTGTTCCCGCGGTACGTTAGCTATAGCTAGGTGTTTACTGTCAACAAATACAAGCAGACGTAAATGTTCTGAATAAAAAGCATTAACGTTTACATTTAACTAATTCTGCTGTTTAAGACGATTCTGATTTTTTTTTTTTACCGTGAAATGTTATTTTATATGACAAAATAAGTGTATAATTTTCTGTCATGGAGAAAATCACTTCACAGTCAGTTACAGCCTCTTATTTTGATTTGCTTTGTTTATTTTTCATCTTCTGACTTCTCTCCATCGGTTTGTTTGGGTTTTTTTTTTACCTTTTTTATTATATTTTTTTAAAAATCAAAGCACCAGTTTCTGTATGACACAGATGTTCATCTTTTATACTGATGATTCAACCAGCAGAGTTTCATGTCCATCAAAGACTGTTTCTGAATGTGTTGGTCAGACGGCGTCGTTAACGATCATCCTGCTTCATCTGTTAAACATGAAGAAGAGACGAGGCTGAAGCAGCAGCAGAGTGAGACCTCCTGCTTTCACTGCTCTCTGTGTCTCTGTTCATCAGCAGCCTGCCTGCACTGCTGTGGCTGCACCTGCAGCAGCTGACTCCTCCTCCTGCTCCTGCTACTCCTCCTCCTGCAGCAGCAGCTGACTCCTCCTCCTCCTCCTCCTCCTGCTCCTCCTCCTCCTGCAGCAGCTGACTCCTCCTCCTCCTCCTTATCCTCCTGCAGCAGCTGACTCCTCCGGCTCCTCCTCCTGCTGCTGCAGCTGCTCCTCCTCCTGTTCCTCCCTCATGCTCCTCCTCCTCCTGTTCCTCCCTCATGCTCCTCCTCCTCCTCCTGCAGCAGCTGACTCCTCCTCCTGCTGCTACTCCTCCTGCTTCTCCTGCAGCAGCTGACTTCTCCTCCTCCTCCTTATCCTGCTCCTCCTGCTCCTGCAGCATCTGACTCCTCCTCCTCCTCCTTAACCTGCACCTCCTCCTCCTCCTCCTGCAGCAGCTGACCCCTCCTCCTCCTGCAGCAGCTGACTCCTCCTCCTCCTGCTCCTCCTCCTCCTGTTCCTCCCTCATGCTCCTCCTCCTCCTCCTGCAGCAGCTGACTCCTCCTCCTCCTGCGTAGCTGCCTCCTCCTGCAGCAGCTGACTTCTCCTCCTTATCCTGCTCCTCCTGCTCCTGCAGCATCTGACTCCTCCTCCTCCTCCTTAACCTGCACCTCCTCCTCCTCCTCCTGCAGCAGCTGACTCCTCCTCCACCTTCTCCTCCTCCTCCTTATCCTGCACCTCCTCCTCCTCCTGCAGCATCTGACTGCTCCTCCTCCTACTCCTCCTCCAGCTCCTCCTTATTCTGCTCCTCCTCCTCCTGCAGCAGCTGCCTCCTCCCCCTCCTCCTGCTCCTCCTCCTCCTCCTTCTGCTCCTCCTCCTTCTGCTCCTCCTCCTCCTCATGCAGAAGCTGCCTCCTCCTCCTCCTTCTGCTCCTCCTCCTCCACCTGCAGCAGCTGCCTCCTCCATCCTGCTCCTCCTCTTCCTACTGCTCCTCCTTCATTTTTTACTTCTCTTACTCTGTCTGATCTTTCTCCTCCTCCTCGTCCCTCCATCTTTTTTCTCCTCATTTCCTCCTCCTGCTTCTCCTCCTCCTCCCACCTTATGTCCCTCTTTATCCCTCTCTTCTTCCTCCCTTCCCTCCCTCCTCCTCAGCTTCCTCCTCCTACACCTCTCCTTTCTTCTCCATGTCCTCTTCCTTTTCATTCTCTCCTCTCTCTCCTCCTCTCTCCTCCTCCTCTCTCCCTTCTCCTCCTCTCCATCCTTGATTTCTCTTTCTTCCTCTACCCACTTTCTTGTTTCGACTTCCTCCCATTTCTGTGAATCCAGGTTACCTAAAACTGGTGCAAGTGGAGAATATAAGGAGGACCAGAAGAAAGGAGACCGTAGTGGGAGACGAGGGAGGACGGAAGAGAGACGACAAAGGAGGAGCAGAAAGGAGGCGCGAAGAAGAGAAGAGAGGTGTGGAGGGTGAGGAGGAGGAGGAGAGGAGGAGGGGATTCGTTCCAGAGTGTCAGAAGGAGGCCGGCTGCTCCACTTTCCTCTCTGACGTCAACCGGAGGCTCGACGCAGAAAGATGACGTCACACCAGGAAACCAGAGTCACATCGGCCGCCATTTTGGAGCCAATAAAATATGAGCTGTCAGATACTTCAGGTACCCTGAGGTCCAGGTCCAACAGTTCGTCCACTCCATCGTGACAAATTCTTTTATGGAAAAACAGTTCATACGTGAATTTCTGTTTTCAGGACATTTGAGATGATCCATCTAATTTGTCCTGGACGTCGATCATACTCACTCTCCTCTCCAGTAACCGACCTACAGGACATATTGTGTACCTGGATCTATCGACAGCAGTATGGTGATCCTTTATCAGCCTGGACGGAGGTGTGTCGGTTGTCTTCGTCCGCTTTTTTTCCATTTTTCTTCCATTTTGTCATGACGAGGTTTTATCTTTGCCCAAATGACAGGGATCGTGTTTACAGTTTTATGGATGTTTATTGATATTATTCTGTCAATAAAAGGAAAAAAACAAGCACAGAAAGGACGTGAATTTTCCAAAACACCAAAACATTTTATTATTTATTATTTATTGTTTGAGTTTACGTGTGTTTCTGTCACAAAGTGAGAACGAAGCTACATTTTGGAGGCCGTCTGGAAGATGTAAACAAATCCTAAAGGAGTTTTGTCCTGCGTGCCTGAATACAGACGAGCTCAACAGGCTAAAATATAACCAGATATGTTTTATTGAACAGAAGGAAAATGTTCGATGACAACAGACAGAACTTATGAGACATGTCGAAACTGGCTGTGAATATAAAGAAAGAGAAAACAGTTTTACACAGAAAGATGAAGACATGTTTGTTCTCACAGGTTCACACACACACAGACGAGATGATCAGACAGAAGAAAACAGGAAGTCATTTCTGGACACGGCGTTGAAGCAGCCGCTCACCTCGGTGTGTTACATTCATTGTAGTTTTGCTTTTTGTAACTGCTATCTTTAGTTCCTTTCTTTCCGTAACCCTCCTCCTCCTCTCCTCTCTCTGTTCTGACTCCCACTCGCTCCGTACAAACTCATTAGAATGAGAATAATTCCGTCCAGATTAATAATATACATCTCACAGCCGACAGAGTTTCACTGAAGCGTTTCCCATCACAGTGAGAACTAAATGTAAGAAGGAGTGAAGCAGCTCAGCATGATGCTGCTGCAGCAGCTGTGTTCTGTAGTTTGTCCTCTGGGTCAGAACACACCTGGTACTGTGAGAACAAACTGGATCAGGTCGGGCGGTGCAGCCTCAGCGCTAAAGTTAGCATGCTAACATCCAAAGATTCATATTTGTTTTAAACGGAAAAAACTGACATTCATCAGGTTCTCTGAGTAACGAAACATTGTCATTAATGTTGAGTCAGTAGCCCCTTTCAGATAGAAAAGGTGGCACATGTGCAGCAAGGTAAAGGCTGCAATGTGCCTCCTTGTCTGTCTAAAAGGGAGGTGTAATATTCCTCCTTTTCCAAACAGCCTCCACTTTTCCTCCTCTGGTCGGCGTCAACATGTGACGTGACGTGAAGCAGGAAGTTGGGCGTGAAGAGAAGCAGGGCAGTTTCTGCTTTTCTCCCAAAATCCTCTTCCCGTTTAACATTGGGGCTTATGGGGCAGTTGCTGGAGTTTGTGTCGGTTAGACGCAGATAATTCAAAAACCGTACATCCTCCCGATAAAGTGGACACGTTGCCAGACAGAAGACAAGTGTGGCTACGTTCTTGGAAAATATCACTATTGTAGTGTGAAATCTGTGGCTAGGATCGTCATCTAAAGAAACATTTTCGGAGAGTTTTTTCAGGCTCCCCCACTCTGCCAGTTGGTGCTGCGCGAACATTCCGCAATACACACTCATTGAAAATCCTGAATTTGTCTGAGTTTTTTCGAAATCGCTCACGATCAATTAAGGGTCACCGTTCAAAAACTAAACATCGTAGAAAGAAAGTTCAAATACAACTCAAATAGATAAGACTTGTGCCTACATTTTAAAGTTTGAATGGTGTCTCTAGGTCAAAGTCTGCCAGAGCAGGAGATGTTTGAAAAACGTCCATGATTTTGCGACTTTTTTGACCCCGTCCCATTCATTCCTTATGGGACATTTTTCGCAGTTTTTCTTCAAAATAAGAGCTTCACATTGCACCCCATCGGAGTTTAGAACTGGGTTCTTAGCGGGGGGCTTTTAATTTGAAAGTAGCGACCGCTATTAGCTCGCCGCTACAACAACAAGCGGACAACCAAGACAGCTACAGAGAGCGAGGAGACGCTAGCATCTCCCGGATCTCAGCGGCTTTCCAGCTGCTCATCTTGGTGGATGAAGTGACGAACTGACTGCTGTGATCAGCTGTTTCCTGGTTTTAAAACTCCCGGCTGTGGGTGCGCAGCAGTGCACGTCATCCACACCTCCGCCCATCTCAGCATTTGCCACCACATTGCCGCCTCGGATTTACAGCAATGGAGGCGCAAATAAGTGTAACGTTACCCTCCGAGGGGCAAAACTGGAGGAACAAAACAGACCACCAATTTGCCGCCTTCTGTCTAAATCCGCGGAGCGAGCCGCCAAAAGGACGGCAGATTGGTGGCTTACTGCCCAGAATAAAAACGGCTAAAGTAACTTTGTTACTTCTGTATGAAAGTAGCCACGTTACGTAACAGCTGTCAGCGTTATGTACGTGACGTAACTTTGCTACAATTCATTGTTGTTTTTCGCTCTTTAAACTACGTCACCTGACTTCCTCCTTTGCTGCTGTGATAATTGCAACCTCCACTAGAGGTCAGCGCAGACATCACATATCACAATCCCAAATGATGCTTATTTTATAGAAGGAGACATTAAGACTATTATCACCTTCACCTTTACAAACTATGGTTTCTTGTTGATTTATTGTTTAGTGACGCTCTGGCTGCTGTTTGAGACGGCGCTGGATGCACTGATCATCAGCTCCGGTTACTACGAGCTCACAGAAGCTTCAGTATTATTATCGGATCATCATTAGTCTCAGAAACTCGGAGCGGCTCCGTCCTCCTCTGCAGAACAGCAGAGAGTTCAGGAGAGTATAATTAGTCGGAGCGATTAGTGGGAGGACGAGGTGTGTGTGGATTTGATGCCATAATTTATATATTGTTGTGTGTGTAGGTGTGTATTGTGATGGTATGTTATAGTGTGTGTGTGTGTGTGTGTTTGTCTTCGGGGACGTGTGGATACAGAAAAGGAGCATCGCGGCTGTGATTAAACCTCCTACTGATGTAAGAGCATGTGCAGAGTGATGCGTCCGTGTTCACGTGTGGGCGACTGTCATGTTAAAGAGTGCAGTATGTGTGTGTAGGTGTGTGTGTGTGTGCGGTTCATATAGTGAATGTTTTGTTTTTAACTTTTGATGGTTTTCAAAGTAATATTTCTAAAACAAAGAGAGAATAAAGATCATCAGTTTGAAGCTTTAAAGCTGCAGTCTGGGAGAAAGTGTAACCTCGTTGTGCTTCTCTTGTTTCCATCAAATAGTTTGTTCAATGTCCTTTTTTCTGTATCTCATTCGAACTCGACTCTTTGGGACGGCGGCCGATCCGTCCTACAATCCCAAAGCGTCAGTGTTTGTTGAGCTGGGACTGAGTCAAAAATCTACTTTTCTCACAAATAGGACCTGTAAAAGGTGAAATTTGTAAGAAATGGCCAGAATTTGAAGATCAAATTCAGCTGAAACAAGCGGAGGTCAGTGTGAAGACAAACGACATGGTACAGAGGCGATTTACAGCGGCTCTGACCAGGACTATGACTCCGGGACAGGAGAGGACAGAGAGAGAGAGTCGGACATCATCAGCATGTAGAGACAGAATATCTTCACACCTTACTGTGAGCTGAGGGTTGATTTGGACCGAACCAGAGGAGACTGTGGAGACAAACCAGAACTGTTCTGTTTGTTTTCGTCGAGTTGCTCAATATTACATGAGCAGATGCTGATAGAGCGTTCTGTCAGTGCTCGGCGTTCATCTCGTCCTTATTACCGCACTTTTTCTGAAAGTTTACGGATACGGACCGACGGAGCCGGACCTCCAGGAGTTGTGGGAGGCAGAGCAGCCAGTCGGAGGCCGGACGAGTCCACGCAAAACGGATTTGGCTCCTAGTGGCGCCCTCCAGTGGTTGTATTGCTTAACATCGATGCCAGTATTAACGTTATATCATTCTTGTATGTTAACAAAGCATTGGTGAACCTTTAGTTTGCTAAAAGAGGGAAACGTGTACGTATAGAAGTTTATATGTGTTGTTAATTATCAATATCGTAGAAGTTCTTTGAACATAATTGACTAATATGGGGGGTGTTTGTACAGTAGTTTCAGTTTTTACCTCCAGTCAGTATCCCAGAAGACGTTTTAGGCCACCTGACGGCAATCAGAGCACCTGAGCCTCATGTTTCTGCTCTGTAATCCACCCGTGAAGCTCTTCAAGACGCTTTTTCACGAGATTGTGCTCTAAAAATAAACTTCGACACATTTCTGCTGGAAAGTTTGAACACTTTTTCTACAGAAGAGCTTCAGAGCCTCCTGATCAGAGTCAGTATGAAGCGTTGATATCTGATGAATGATGCTTTCTTATTCACAACCTGCATTTATAATTCCAGACTCGACGACCTATTTTAAAAACTGAGCACGCTTAATTCATCAACACGAGCCGCTAAAGAGACGTAAAAATACTCTGAAAGACCAGAAACATCTGAAAGCTGCAGAGATCTGCCTCCTCTGTATGAGTGTGTGTGTGTGTGTGGTGTGTGTGTGTGAGTGTGTGTGTGGAGGCCGAGGTGTCCTCCACGTTCGCAGATGCAGCAGTGTTGGTTCATCACTTCGGTGCTGTTTGCTAATGCAGCTCCACCTCTGACCTGAGATCAGTGTGTGTGGGCGGCGGAGCTGCGAGCTGTGTGGGAGCGCAGCAGAGCGGCAGCTCTCCGAACAGCCGCGGCCGAACGTACAGCACAGACGCAGTGAACACACGGAGATAAACCCGCTCTGTGGCCGTCGGCGCTGAAAAGTCAGTTTCTCTAAAAATGTTGTAGGATGTAAAAATTATGGCGACTTTTTCTTAAAGGGATAGTTCGGGTTTTTTGCAGTGGGGTCATATAAAGTACAGATCTATAGTCGGTCTGTTTCCTACCGTAGCTGCCGATCAGCGCCGCTCCAGACCAGATTTTAACCACCTGAAACAAGGCCCACATAAAAAAATCTGTATCAGTCAAGTGTACGTTCTATAGAGAAAATTCTCACCGCTTTACGTCGCCGTCAGACCGCCCGTTCTTTTGGCACTACATCTTCTCAACCGTAGAACCTCCGTATCCCTACGCGATTACAGCGATGTAAAGCAAATTTAATTGAATGTAATTTAATAAGAAAATATCTCAAAGTAGTTTTTAATGTTTGTTTTGATTCTTAAAATCTTGACAATAACTTTTTGTCCCTTAAATGTGTTTGTGAAGGAGCTGTAAGGTAAATGTCTTTACATCAGCAGTAACTGATAAAGATAAATACATCTCTCCTCTCCATATCTCTCTGTATATCCTGCATGTTAGACCCATTTGGAGTTTAGATCAAATTATTCAAGTGTAAATTATATCATCGTTTTTATAAAACACACAAAATAAGGTGGATCCAGACCGGCAGAATAAACCATTTGGTGCACAGGTGTTTTTTCAGTCACTGAAAAAAAGATGTACATGAAAAAAGTCAGTAAAATCTGGATTACATTATTTTTATTATTTAGTATATAATTGTTTAAAAAACGTTTTCACCTGTGTGGTTTTCTCAGAATAAGAGGATTTAACAGAGGAACTCGTCTCCTCTCGTCTTCCTCCATGAATTTATCCATATCTCAACACGACAAACAAAGATAATATTTAAGTGTAATTCTGAAAATGGTTTCCAAATATCCGCCTGCTGTCGAGGACGCCTGCACCAACCGGTTAAACTTTGACGAATCGATGGAAGGAGTTTCTGAAACAAGCTGCTGATTTCATGAATCCTTCAGTTTTCTGGAGGATGGAAGATGAAACTGAATGTTTAATAAAAGCAGTTTGGTTTCATCTTATTATCTGAGATGAGAGCTTCCAGTTTTCTTACTGAATGAAGACAGCGAGGCTCGTTTCAGTGCTGATGGTGTTTGGTTCTGCTGCTGGTGGAGAATCTGACGGAGAGACGACCAGGAGGAAGGAGGACGAGGAGACGAGGAAGTGAGGAAGTGAGGAGGGGGGAAGGAAGCAGGAAACAGAAGGAGGAGACAATAAGAAGTGAAGAGGCAGAGCGAGGATAACAGGAGGAAGAGGAGGATGAGGAGGAAGGCTTCACTGCCTCTCACTTCTGCTCCGCCTCCCAGCCAATCAGCAGCCACCTCTGCTTCCTACACACCTGTTACCTTAAATACACTCAGCACTGTGTGTTCAGTATCACACACACACACACACACACACACACACACACACACACACACCCCTCCAGTACCGGGGCCTCCTGCCTGTCTGGATCTCTGTGGTTCTGTGCTGCTCTCTAGTGGACCGAACAGAAAGCTGCAGGTTCAGTAAATGAAACACTTCACAAAGTCTTTGAGGGGAAACACAGTCGACACACAGTTTGTATTTTCTGCCACCAGGTGTCTCTGAATCAAAGACATTCAAATAAAAGCGTGATGACATCACAAAGTCACGTGGGACCATGTGACTTTATCTTCACTGTTAACAGAAAACACAGCTGAAGACAATCTGACTCAAATGTTCACAGACGAGGCGACTTCTTAAAGTTTCTTCACTTCACGTTAACTTCTGTTCGCTGACTTCCTTCCTCGCTCTCTGACGCGTCGCCTGATATTTTCTCTGGTTTGAACATCGTTGGAAACATTTGTGACGATGAAAGAACTCAACAAACAGACAGTGAAGTCATGTGAATGTGGAAAAGTTACATATCATATCTTTAATTCATAAATTACTAGTTTCCTCACAGATTCAGATTATTAATACAAAATATAAATCAACAAATAAACTAGAATGACACTCAGCCCACGTTTATACACAGCAGGGTATTTAGAGAAACGAATATTTCCCCCCTCCGTTTTCAAAAATAACATCGTGCACACAACATCGTTTTCAAAAAAGTTGTCATTTCCATCAACCTGCATAAATACGCCGTCGAACGCCATTCTAACTCTGCCAAACCTCTGGGCGGCAGTGTAGGGAGAAGGATGAAGCCATGCAAGCCAATCAGAATCCTCAGAATCAACAACAACGAATAACACGAGCGACTTCCTGTTCCTTTCAAAACAACGCTCACATGACGTTAAGCATTTTCTGGCGCATAGCCTAATGAGCGTGAGAAGCTAAAACCCCGTTTCTCCCAGCTGACACGACAACACATAACCGCAGTTTTTAGAAATAATCGTTTTCTGTGATAAAAACGGGGTTTTCGTGTAAATGAGAGGCCAAACCGCCTGGAAATATCTGCGTTTTCCCTTCGTGTAAACGGGGCTTTAAAGTTAACTTCCGTTCGCCGACTTCCTTCCTCGCTCTCTGACGCATCGTCTGATGTTTCCCAGGAAGTTAAAATCACAGATTTCTCTGGTTGGAAACATTTGTGATGATGAAAGAACTCAACAAACAGACAGTGAAGTCATGTGAATGTGGAAAAGTTACATATCATATCTTTTAATCATAAATTACTAGTTTCATCACAGACTCAGATTATTAATACAAAATATAAATCAACAAATTAACTAGAATGACACTCAGTAGAGCGCATACCTCCGCCATGGGCCCGACAGTCCCATACAATTCAATCGAGCCTGATCCAGAATCAGCTGGATATCATCACTCTGAATTCAAATCACCCTGCTTAATGATTATAAGATCACCAGATCTGAAATCACATATACCTGAACACGCCTGATTCTTTTTACCTTCATCAGGATCCATCAATTCTTCTGTGAGAAATTAAATAAAACATTCAGAAATGGTCCGTCTGTGTGGATCTGCACCAGATGTTTGGTTCAGAGACTCGTCCTGCGTCCTGCTGACAGAGCAGCCAGCAGACGAGGGTGGAATCACTGCTGTGCTCTGATAAAGGCTGGTGATCGAGCCGAGCTGACTAACTGCCCCAAACATCCTGTTTAGCTTCATGATGCAGTGAGTAGTTGTTGTCGATCGACTCCACAGCTCGAGCTGACAGAAGTTTAAATGATTATGTCGCCCTCTGGTGTCACAATTAAAAACTGCACACTGTGTTTTCTACACAAGCTTTATTTTATCAAATCAAATAAACTTTATCGACAACAGAAATTTCTGAATCGAATGATTTACAGTTTATTTTCATCTTTCATGTTTGAATGATTTTTAAAGAAACTTTATAAATTCCTTATATTTGCTGCCAACTTTCTACAAGAGGATTAAAAACAGTCACATGAACTTTAACCTTCCATTAATTAAAATTGCTTGAAAGGTTTGATACAAATTGAACTAATTTAAACATATCTTAAAGCTTTCTTAGCCTTTTTGTTCTACACATCTTTGATTAAGGTGTAATAGTAAAAGCAGGTCGTGGATCTGATCCTGGTACAAATAATAATAAAAAAAATTAAATTACAACTAATGGCTATCAAAATTACTGACATTAAACATTTCAAACAACATCACAAATCATGTTTTACATCAGTAAAGTCTGTTAATCGACTCTTGTTCAGTGATTTCATGATCAGATTCTCTTCATCCACACAATCAGTGTGTTGGAGCAGAATCTCAGCTGTGTACAAGCAAATAATGAAGCGTCTCCTTATTGATTATGATCATGTGAGCTGAACTCATCAGGAGCAGCGAGAGCCTCCGTGGCTGAACAGACACAGGAAGGAGCGCCGCCTGAACAAAGTCCAACATTTACAGAACAACAGGAAGACGTCAAAGTACCGCCCACAATGTTTGATTGACAGGTGATCTGTGTGCAGTGAAGAAAGGCCACAACAATCAGCTCTCAGCAACAATGATGGAAACACAACAAGGCTGAAGACATGAAACACACAATTTAACCCACTGACCCTGAAATGACTTCAGTCTATTTGAGTTTACTGAACTCAGCAGAGTCTCCATAAACATAAAGTCCAGCATAGAGAGGCTGAGTGAATGTGGTCTGGACTCTGTGGAGGAGAGTCATGGTGTCAGAGACGCTGTAGAAGGACAGAATACCTGCACTGTGATCCAGGTACACTCCAACTCTGGAGGACTGAGGACCTGAGACGGGAGTTTGGACTTTGTTGTGATAAAAGTTATAACTGTCTGTGGAACAATCTAACATCCAAGATTTGTCATTGGATCCAAATCTACATTCATCTGAGCTCCCTGCTCTGCTGATGTTCTTGTATGCGACTGCTACACCAACTCCTCTCTCCTCTCCACTCCACCTCCCAGTAACAACGTCCAGTCAGACTCTCTCTACTCAGGACCTGATCCCAGTCAGTGAATCTGTCTGGATGATCAGAATAAGACTGTAGTTGAATCGTGTATCTTGCTTTTCTGTTCCCCTCAGATAATAACAGACGTGTGTTTGCTGTGTTTGGATCCAGTGTGATTTCACGTGAATATCTTAAGAAGTCAGCTCTGGTCATTGTTCTCTGGTTGTGACAGTAAAACATCCACTTCAGTCACTGTCAGTGAGATGTTTGTCCATGTCTCTCTCAGGACGTCCTGTAGTTTGTCTCTGAGCTCTGACACAGCTGCTGTCACATCCTCAAAGTACTTCAGAGGACGGATCTTGATGCTGGATGAGTGTGTAGACTCACTGAGTGCTGACAGTGAGGGGTAGTTGTGTAGAAACTGGGTGTGATCCTCTGTGTGTGAGAGCTTCTTCAGCTCAGCGTCTTTCCTCTTCAGCTCAGTGATCTCCTGCTCCAGCTTCTCCTGAAGCTCTTTGACTCGACTCACTTCAGTTTCCTGCTGGGATCTGACCTGCTGCTTCACATCAGAGCGTCTTTTCTCCATGAGACGGATCAGCTGGGTGAAGATCTTCTCACTGTGCTCCACTGCTTTATCAGCAGAGCCATTGATGGCCTCCACCTCCTGTTGAAGCAGCTTCACATCTTCCTCTCTGTCCTGGATTCTCTGCTGGATGTTGTGTCGACTCCCCTCCAGCTCTCTCTGCCTCTCAGTCCTCTCTGCTGCAGCTGACACTGTGTCGTGGCCTTTATGTTCGTCCATGGAGCACAAAATACAGATGGTCTGCTGATCAGTACGGCAGAAAATCTTCATCACCTCATCGTGACGAGAGCAGATGTTCTCCTGGAGCTTCTCTGACGGCTCCACCAGCTTGTGTTTCTTTAATGGAGCTGCTTCATAATGAGGCTGCAGGTGTTTCTCACAGTAAGAGGCCGGACAGGATAAACAGGACTTAACTGCTCTCAGTTTCCTCCCAGTGCAGACGTCACAGGCCACATCTTCAGGTCCAGCATAGCAGTGATCAGCAGGAGCAGCTTGGAGTCCAGTCTTCTTCAGCTGCTCCACTAAAGCTGCTAACATGGTGTTTTTCAGCAGCTCAGGCCTCGGTATGAAGCTCTTCCTGCACTGAGGGCAGCTGTAGATCCTCCTCTCATCCTCTGTGTCCCAGTGGTCTTTAATACAGTTCTTGCAGTAGCTGTGTCCACAGGGAGTAGCCACCGGATCCTTCAGTAGATCCAAACAGATCGGACAAGAGAAAGTCTCTCGGTCCAGCTCAACTGCTCTCTGCGCCATTTCACCTCTCAGTGCCAACGACCGTCTGAGCTTCACTTCCTGATAACTGAAGTTATAATGACGGAACGAGATAAGATATCAGAGAGAAGAGGGAGCGGTTATCGACCTTTGACTCAGTCCAGGACGAGGAGCAGCTCTGTGAATCTGGACTTTGTTTCCTCTTTTACAACGAAGCCTCAGTTAAAACCTGCTCCACATTTGAAAACATCAGAGTTTTTAGTTGTAAAATATTTCTTGGCTCCTCAGACTCTGCTGATGTTTCTCTAACTCTTCCTCTGATTCTGTTCACTTTTCTTCTCCTGGTTAAAAACAGCTGACTGACAGTCGGGAGTGATCAGACTGAACTCTCATAAAGACTCAAGCTGCTGTATAATAGTTGTCTCACACAGTTAATGATCTACTTTGAAGCACTCGTCATAAAACAGGTGAGTTTCAGAATGAGCCAAAGCAGCATTTCAAGCTTCAGACGTGTTGCAACAAAAATCAGAAGACAAGTTATTAATTAACTGTGAATTATTACCTCATTTATATTGTCAATATTAAAATTCCGAGTTTGAATTTCTTCTATAAAACTACGGAGTGCTTCTTTAATATCTCGTGTTTTTATATCACCTGCAAGATACTTTGAACTGGCATTTAATCTGTTTGAAAGGTGCTCTATGAATTAAGTTTGATTGATTGGTTGAATTAATAATAGTGAAATATTAAAGGAACAGTTCACCCAGAAATTAAATTACGTCCTCCTCTCCTCCTCCTGATGATATAAAGTCCTCCTCTCCTCCTCCTGATGATATAAAGTCCTCCTCTCCTCCTCCCGATGATATAAAGTCCTCCTCTCCTCCTCCCGATGATATAAAGTCCTCCTCTCCTCCTCCCGATGATATAAAGTCCTCCTCTCCTCCTCCCGATGATATAAAGTCCTCCTCTCCTCCTCCTGATGATATAAAGTCCTCCTCTCCTCCTCCCGATGATATAAAGTCCTCCTCTCCTCCTCCTGATGATATAAAGTCCTCCTCTCCTCCTCCTGATGATATAAAGTCCTCCTCTCCTCCTCCTGATGATATAAAGTCCTCCTCTCCTCCTCCTGATGATATAAAGTCCTCCTCTCCTCCTCCCGATGATATAAAGTCCTCCTCTCCTCCTCCCGATGATATAAAGTCCTCCTCTCCTCCTCCTGATGATATAAAGTCCTCCTCTCCTCCTCCCGATGATATAAAGTCCTCCTCTCCTCCTCCTGATGATATAAAGTCCTCCTCTCCTCCTCCTGATGATATAAAGTCCTCCTCTCCTCCTCCCGATGATATAAAGTCCTCCTCTCCTCCTCCCGATGATATAAAGTCCTCCTCTCCTCCTCCCGATGATATAAAGTCCTCCTCTCCTCCTCCCGATGATATAAAGTCCTCCTCTCCTCCTCCCGATGATATAAAGTCCTCCTCTCCTCCTCCCGATGATATAAAGTCCTCCTCTCCTCCTCCTGATGATATAAAGTCCTCCTCTCCTCCTCCTGATGATATAAAGTCCTCCTCTCCTCCTCCTGATGATATAAAGTCCTCCTCTCCTCCTCCTGATGATATAAAGTCCTCCTCTCCTCCTCCCGATGATATAAAGTCCTCCTCTCCTCCTCCTGATGATATAAAGTCCTCCTCTCCTCCTCCCGATGATATAAAGTCCTCCTCTCCTCCTCCTGATGATATAAAGTCCTCCTCTCCTCCTCCCGATGATATAAAGTCCTCCTCTCCTCCTCCTGATGATATAAAGTCCTCCTCTCCTCCTCCTGATGATATAAAGTCCTCCTCTCCTCCTCCTGATGATATAAAGTCCTCCTCTCCTCCTCCCGATGATATAAAGTCCTCCTCTCCTCCTCCTGATGATATAAAGTCCTCCTCTCCTCCTCCTGATGATATAAAGTCCTCCTCTCCTCCTCCTGATGATATAAAGTCCTCCTCTCCTCCTCCCGATGATATAAAGTCCTCCTCTCCTCCTCCCGATGATATAAAGTCCTCCTCTCCTCCTCCTGATGATATAAAGTCCTCCTCTCCTCCTCCCGATGATATAAAGTCCTCCTCTCCTCCTCCCGATGATATAAAGTCCTCCTCTCCTCCTCCCGATGATATAAAGTCCTCCTCTCCTCCTCCCGATGATATAAAGTCCTCCTCTCCTCCTCCTGATGATATAAAGTCCTCCTCTCCTCCTCCTGATGATATAAAGTCCTCCTCTCCTCCTCCTGATGATATAAAGTCCTCCTCTCCTCCTCCTGATGATATAAAGTCCTCCTCTCCTCCTCCTGATGATATAAAGTCCTCCTCTCCTCCTCCCGATGATATAAAGTCCTCCTCTCCTCCTCCCGATGATATAAAGTCCTCCTCTCCTCCTCCTGATGATATAAAGTCCTCCTCTCCTCCTCCTGATGATATAAAGTCCTCCTCTCCTCCTCCTGATGATATAAAGTCCTCCTCTCCTCCTCCTGATGATATAAAGTCCTCCTCTCCTCCTCCTGATGATATAAAGTCCTCCTCTCCTCCTCCTGATGATATAAAGTCCTCCTCTCCTCCTCCTGATGATATAAAGTCCTCCTCTCCTCCTCCTGATGATATAAAGTCCTCCTCTCCTCCTCCTGATGATATAAAGTCCTCCTCTCCTCCTCCTGATGATATAAAGTCCTCCTCTCCTCCCTGATGATATAAAGTCCTCCTCTCCTCCTCCTGATGATATAAAGTCCTCCTCTC
>CM077792.1:32111903-32121491 GCA_039737535.1 Lagodon rhomboides | reverse complement strand
ATAAAGTCCTCCTCTCCTCCTGATGATATAAAGTCCTCCTCTCCTCCTGATGATATAAAGTCCTCCTCTCCTCCTCCTGATGATATAAAGTCCTCCTCTCCTCCTCCTGATGATATAAAGTCCTCCTCTCCTCCCTGATGATATAAAGTCCTCCTCTCCTCCTCCCGATGATATAAAGTCCTCCTCTTCTCCTCCTGATGATATAAAGTCCTCCTCTCCTCCTCCTGATGATATAAAGTCCTCCTCTCCTCCTCCCGATGATATAAAGTCCTCCTCTTCTCCTCCTGATGATATAAAGTCCTCCTCTCCTCCTCCTGATGATGATGATATAAAGTCCTCCTCTCCTCCTCCTGATGATATAAAGTCCTCCTCTCCTCCTCCTGATGATATAAAGTCCTCCTCTCCTCCTCCCGATGATATAAAGTCCTCCTCTCCTCCTCCTGATGATATAAAGTCCTCCTCTCCTCCTCCTGATGATATAAAGTCCTCCTCTCCTCCTCCTGATGATATAAAGTCCTCCTCTCCTCCTGATGATATAAAGTCCTCCTCTCCTCCTCCTGATGATATAAAGTCCTCCTCTCCTCCTCCTGATGATATAAAGTCCTCCTCTCCTCCCTGATGATATAAAGTCCTCCTCTCCTCCTCCCGATGATATAAAGTCCTCCTCTCCTCCTCCTGATGATATAAAGTCCTCCTCTCCTCCTCCCGATGATATAAAGTCCTCCTCTCCTCCTCCTGATGATATAAAGTCCTCCTCTCCTCCTGATGATATAAAGTCCTCCTCTCCTCCTCCTGATGATATAAAGTCCTCCTCTCCTCCTCCTGATGATATAAAGTCCTCCTCTCCTCCTCCCGATGATATAAAGTCCTCCTCTCCTCCTCCCGATGATATAAAGTCCTCCTCTCCTCCTCCCGATGATATAAAGTCCTCCTCTCCTCCTCCTGATGATATAAAGTCCTCCTCTCCTCCTCCTGATGATATAAAGTCCTCCTCTCCTCCTCCTGATGATATAAAGTCCTCCTCTCCTCCTCCTGATGATATAAAGTCCTCCTCTCCTCCTCCTGATGATATAAAGTCCTCCTCTCCTCCTCCCGATGATATAAAGTCCTCCTCTCCTCCTCCTGATGATATAAAGTCCTCCTCTCCTCCTGATGATATAAAGTCCTCCTCTCCTCCTCCTGATGATATAAAGTCCTCCTCTCCTCCTCCTGATGATATAAAGTCCTCCTCTCCTCCCGATGATATAAAGTCCTCCTCTCCTCCTCCTGATGATATAAAGTCCTCCTCTCCTCCTCCCGATGATATAAAGTCCTCCTCTCCTCCTCCTGATGATATAAAGTCCTCCTCTCCTCCTCCCGATGATATAAAGTCCTCCTCTCCTCCTCCTGATGATATAAAGTCCTCCTCTCCTCCTGATGATATAAAGTCCTCCTCTCCTCCCGATGATATAAAGTCCTCCTCTCCTCCTCCTGATGATATAAAGTCCTCCTCTCCTCCTCCCGATGATATAAAGTCCTCCTCTCCTCCTCCCGATGATATAAAGTCCTCCTCTCCTCCTCCCGATGATATAAAGTCCTCCTCTCCTCCTCCCGATGATATAAAGTCCTCCTCTCCTCCTCCTGATGATATAAAGTCCTCCTCTCCTCCTCCTGATGATATAAAGTCCTCCTCTCCTCCTCCTGATGATATAAAGTCCTCCTCTCCTCCTCCTGATGATATAAAGTCCTCCTCTCCTCCTCCTGATGATATAAAGTCCTCCTCTCCTCCTCCTGATGATATAAAGTCCTCCTCTCCTCCTCCCGATGATAAAAAGTCCTCCTCTCCTCCTCCTGATGATATGCAGTCCTCCTCTCCTCCTCCTGATGATATAAAGTCCTCCTCTCCTCCTCCTGATGATATAAAGTCCTCCTCTCCTCCTCCCGATGATATAAAGTCCTCCTCTCCTCCTCCCGATGATATAAAGTCCTCCTCTCCTCCTCTCTGATGATGTAAAGTCAGGTGAAGTGTCGTAGTCTTCAGAACAGTTCTGGAGCTTCACAGTAAAGCAGAGTTGCAGCGTTCTGCTGAGCAGCTGAAGCAGCTGGAGACTTGATTTAAAGACAACTGGAAAACAAAAACAACATGAAATGTCTCCATCCAGCTCGTCTGGTGTAATCAAAGTCCTTCAGAAGCCCTGAGCGCTCAAACTGATTTAAAAAGATGTTATTTCTCCCCTTTTGTAAAGCAGAAATCTTCACGGTAGCTGCTGAGCTAAAAGTGTGCAAAAGCTGCTAATGAGGAGAAAAAACACATTTTCATTTTGGACAGTCGGTGAACTTCTCTGGTCAAAATGTGGATATCACACTGAGAAACAAGCCACTTACAGATTTTTAAGTTGAGTCCTGTCGGCGTGCAGGAACTTCTCTCAGACACAAGGTGGCAGCAGCAGCATTCAGACTGAGAGAGACTGAAGGAGGAAGCAGCTGCAGCCATCGATCAGAACACGAGTCTGTTCATGCTGTCAGCACAGACGAGCTCAGAAAAGGTGATCAAAAGTAAAACCTGATATTGACAGGAACTCTTCTGGTCACGTTCCAGCTCCCCAGAGAGGACGAGCTCCTGATGTTAATAACCTCCTGACCTTTTCCTCTGCAGCACCTTCAGGGCAGGTTAATCAAACGTCAGCTGGTGACGGACACGGAGGTCAAAGGTTTAAACTGGTTAGACGTCTCCAGGCGTCACAGCGTCTCCTCTGATCCGCTAACGTGTCCGTCAGCAGGAGATCAGCATGAAACCATCAGTGACACCTCGTGCAGTGATTGGCTGGCTGTGTGGAGGCGATGAGATGGTTGTTTGGGTTAAATATTCATAAATTAAATTAAATTAAACATAATAAATGTGATACAGTTGACAGAAGTGTGGCTGAGGTCTGTGTGTCTGTGAACAGACCAGCTACAGTAGCTTGTAGCTCACTCGTGGAGCTGATGAGCTCTGAAAACGTTGGAGCATATTTGTTTCGAATTCAACATCACTTTTTGTAAATATATAAACATCTGCAAAGTAAGAAAACAGAGAAAGACAATGTTTTTCTCCTCATAAAGGAGGAAACAACAGAACAGAGCTTCATCTCATGTGTCGCTGTTTAGTTTTAATTCAGGAGGTTTTCGAAAACATCCGTCTTTAACTGCATGTTCCTCCTCCTCCATCTCCTGCCCCTCCTCCTCCTCCTCCTCCTCCACCTCCTCCTTGTCTTCCTCCTTCTCCTCCACCCTCCCTACTCTCCTCCTCCTCCTCTCCTCCTCCTCCTTGTCTTCCTCCTCCTCCTCCTCCTCCTTGTCTTCCTCCTCCTCCTTCTCCTACACCCTCCCTACTCCTCCTCCTACTCATCTCTCCTCCTCCTTCTCCTCTTCATCCTCTCCTCCTCCTTGTCCTCCTCCATATCTTCCTCATCCATCTCCCCATCCTCCTCTTCCACTTCGTCCACCTCCTCTCCTCCTCCTCCTCCTCACCTCTCCTCCTCCTCCTCGCCTCCACCTCCTCTACCTCCTCCTCCTCACCTCTCCTCCTCCTTCTCCTCTTCATCCTCTCCTCCTCCTCCCATATCCTCCTCCTTGTCCACCTCCTCACCTCCTCCTCTACCTCCCCCTCATTGTCTTCCTCCTCCTCTTCCACCTCCTCCTCTTCCACCTCCTCACCTCTCCTCCTTTTCCACCTCCACCTCCTCCTCCTTCTGCTCCACCTCCTCTTCCTCCTCCTCCTCCTCCTCTCCACCTCCTCCTCCTCCTCCACCTCCTCCTCCTCTCTCCTGCTCCTCCCCTCTCCTCCTCCTCCTCCTGCTCCTCCTCCTCCTCCTCCTGCTCCTCCCCTCTCCTCCTCCTCCTCCTGCTCCTCCTCCTCTCTCCTGCTCCTCCTCCTCTCCTCCTCCTCCTCCTGCTCCTCCTCCTCCTCCTCCTGCTCCTCCTCCTCTCCTCCTCCTCCTCCTGCTCCTCCTCCTCCTCCTCCTCCTCTCCTCCTCCTCCTCCTCCTCCCCTCTCCTCCTCCTGCTCCTCCCCTCTCTGTGACCTCTCTTTCATTTGCACAGGTTATAGATCTGCAGATTCCAGGAGGACAATTAAGAAGATTTACTCCTCTCGGCCTCGCAGCCCATCGACTCGCGCTCGTTTCTCCACCCAGAGTTTTATTGTTTCCTGAACGCAGCGAACACACTCTCTGATGTGTGTGTGTGTGTGTGTGTGTGTGTGTGTGTCTCTGTGTGTGTGTGTGTGTGTGTGTGTGTGTGTGTGTGTGTCGCTGAAGCATCTGCAGATCTGTTTCTAACTGAAGACATGTAAGAGACGTTCTGTGTCCTCGACTGATCCACCTGCATTTTATTTAATCAAGTAATCCGACACGTCTAATTAAAACAAATTGTCCTCACTCTTCAAGAAATATCCTTTTTTTAATTTCACATTTTTAACAAGTCTTTCAGAAGAGACGCTGATGAAACAAAAAGGTCTAAACGTCCTCTCATCCTTCTTACTGTCCTTTCTCATATTCCAACAGCATCCAAAAACATCTCAGTCACAAGAAAAGAGCTTTTTTAATTTATAAAATAAAAATCAAATCTTTCAAATTTCCAAATATATCTTCACTTTCCTCTTTAACCGTTTCCTGCAACACGTCCTCACACAGACGGACTCACAGAGGAGCAGGAAGTGACATCACACAGACGAGATCTTCATCCCAGTTTATCTTTTTCATTCTATTTTTGAATAACTCAGTCAACATGAAGGTCTTTGAATGCATCGCGTCTGGAAAATGAGTCCCACAGATGAATTGAAGTGATTGAAGGTGAAGCTGAGAGACAGAATCTGATTTCAACACGTAGAAACTCTTATCTGCTTTATTGAAACGGTCCAATATGAGTCTGCAGGAGACGCAGCGACGCTCGGAGGAGAAGAATAAAGACAATAAGCAGGAGGAGATGAAGGGAGGTGATACAGGAGCTTCATCACCACCTCCTCCTCCTCCTGCTCGTCCTCCTCTTCCTCCTCCACCTCCTCACCTCTCCTCCTCCTCCTCCTTGTTTTCTTCCTCTCCTCTTCACCTCTGTCTGTCTGTCTGATGAACTGAAGAGGCTCCTCTCCTCCTGTTTCTATTCTCTGTTCCACATATTCCTCTTCATCTCATTCATTCTCCTTCTCCTCATCCTCTCCTCTTCCCCTCCCGTCTCCTCTTCACCTCCTCCTCCTCTTCACCTCCTTCTCCTCTTCACCTCCTCCTCCTCTTCACCTCTGTCTCCTCTTCACCTCCTCCTCCTCTTCACCTCTGTCTCCTCTTCACCTCCCTCCTCTTCTTCTCCTCCTCCCTCCTCCTCTTAACCTCCCTCCTTCTCTTTACCACCTCCTCCTCCTCTTCACCTCCATCTCCTCTTCACCTCCTCCTCCTCTTCACATCTGTCTTCTCTTCACCTCCCTCCTCCTCTTCACCTCCCATCTCCTCTTCACCTCCGTCTCCTCTTCACCTCCCTCCTCCTCTTCACATCTGTCTTCTCTTCACCTCCTCCTCCTCTTCACCTCCATCTCCTCTTCACCTCCTCCTCCTCTTCCTCTTCCCCTCCGTCTCCTCTTCACCTCCTCCTCCTCCTCCTCCTCCCCTCCTCCTCCTCTTCCCCTCCTCCTCCTCTTCACCTCTGTCTCCTCTTCACCTCCCTCCTCTTCTTCTCCTCCTCCTCCTCCTCTTAACCTCCCTCCTTCTCTTTACCACCTCCTCCTCCTCTTCACCTCCGTCTCCTCTTCACCTCCCTCCTCCTCACATCTGTTTTCTCTTCACCTCCTCCTCGTCTTCACCTCCATCTCCTCTTCACCTCCGTCTCCTCTTCACCTCCCTCCTCCTCTTCACATCTGTCTTCTCTTCACCTCCTCCTCCTCTTCCCCTCCGTCTCCTCTTCACCTCCCTCCTCCTCCTCCCCTCCTCCTCCTCTTCCCCTCCTCCTCCTTTTCACCTCCGTCTCCTCTTCACCTCCATCCTCCTCTTTACCTCCCTCCTTCTCTTCACCTCCCTCCTCCTCTTCACCTGTTTCCTCTTCACCTCCATCCTCCTCTTCACCTCCCTCCTCCTCTTCACCTCCTCCTCTACACCTCCATCCTCCTCTTCACCTCCCTCCTCCTCTTCACCTGTTTCCTCTTCACCTCCATCCTCCTCTTCACCTCCGTCTCCTCCTCTTCACCTCCTCCTCTTTACCTCCATCCTCCTCTTCACCTGCCTCCTCCTCTTCACCTCCTCCTCCTCTTCACCTCCTCCTCCTGTTTCTATTCTCTGTTCCACATATTTCTCTTCATCTGATTTATTCTCCCTCTCCTCCTCATCCCCTCCTCCTCTTAATCTCCTCTTTCTCCCCTTCCCCTCCTCCTCCTCCTCCTCTCCTCTTCCTCCTCTTCCTCCTCCTCTCCTCTTCCCCTCCTCCCCCTCCTCCTCCTCTCCTCTTCCCCCTCCTCCTCCTCTCCTCTTCCCCTCCTCCTCCTCCTCCTCCTCCTCTTCCCCTCCTCCTCCTCCTCCTCCTCCCCTCCTCCTCCTCTCCTCTTCCTTCCCTCCTCCTCCTCCTCTCCTCTTCCCCTCCTCCTCCTCTTCCTCCCTTCCCTCCTCCTCCTCTCCTCCTCCTCCTCCTCCTCCTCTCCTCCTCCTCCTCCTCCTCCCCTCCTCCTCCTCCTCCTCCTCCCCTCCTCCTCAGACCGGACTCTTGCTCCTCCTGCAGTGAGAGGAGTCAGTGATCAGCGAGCCGGTCTGAGTCCTGATCTCCTCTCGTCTCCTCGTCTTCACTCTGTCTCTCTGTAATTGCTTGTCAGAATCCACAGCCTGTATCTGTGAGTGTGTGTGTGTGTGTGTGTGTGTGTGTGTGTGTATGTGTGTGTGTGTGTGTGTGTGTGTGTGTGTATATGTGTGTGTGTGTGTGTGTGTGTGTGTGTTAAGGCAGACACAATCTGCTGCTGTTGAACCGTCACCCCGTCAAAACGAGCCCCCTGCTGTGTCTCTGAACGTGTGTGTGTGTATGAGTAATAGTCAGTGTGTGTTTGATGATGACATGTACTCTGTGTGTGTGTGTGTGTGTGTGTGTGTGTGTGTGTGTGTGTGTGTGTGCGACCTCTAACCTGCAGTGTGTGCACTGAGCTGTTGACTGTCGAAGCTTTCAGACTGTCAGCATGTGAAGATTACAGTCTGTGTGTTTTCTGCAGGCCATTAATGTGTCCCCCGCACACACACACACACACACACACACACACACACACACACACACACACACACACTCTCTCTCGCTCTCTCTCGTCCCCCGACGCTCGCTCTAATTTGTCCCTCGCCTCCCTCCGTCTCTGCGTTACGAGCGTCGGGACTCTTTGAACGACGGCTGAAGGCAGAAAATGGATTTTCAAAACGCCAGAAAATGAAAAGAATAAATAAAGACGAGTGTGTCGGCGCTGATCCAGAAACACTGCGCGGTAATAAGTGTCACGCTGCAGCGTGAAGGATGTGATTCACTGAGGTTTAACTGTTAGATTAGACTTTATTTCTGTGTGTCTGCAGGTCGTCACATCACATCACATCACATCACACACGTGTGATGATATAAACACATTCATTTCTGCAGATTTAAACGGACCACAGGGAGTTTTACTGTCTCGGTTTAATGCTGACGTCTACGTGAGCAAACGAGACCATCAGTGAGAAGAGAGGCTGTTTCTGGATAGTTATTTTGTGATCCTCACAAAAGGATCACAACAACGACGGTTTCTCTGTTTGTCCACAGAGGGACCACACAGAAGCAACAGTTACAACTCAGAATGTGGCTCATGTAGATTTCAGGAGGTAACACTCTGTGATGTTATTTGAATTTTCTGGAACTGAAGAGCGTCTCGAGGAGCCACGGATATCAGAAGACGTCAGGAGATCGTAGCGCGAGCGTCCACGACACAATAAATGTTTGATGATTCTTCTCTCTCCGCTCAGTGTGCAGAGTATTTAACACTTGTATAACCTGAACCAGATCTCCAGATTACATGTTAGCTAAGTACTTTTCTGAAAACCACACTCTGTGCTCATGTTCTGTCAGAAAACATCATGATGTTTCGGTCGCCACGATCACAAATGCAGACACACGACTTCCTGTGAAAAACAGCCGCTTCTGTGAATCTAGAAATGTCTCCAGGTTCGTTAGAAACAACAACACCCAGTTCGACGCCACAAAACCAGATGGAAATGTCCCCAGGAGTCCTTAGGAGCCTAGATTCAAACCAACGACCAGCTGCCTTTATCCGACCACTCCGTCGCCTCTCGTCTGACCCGTTTGGCAGAAAAGTTGTACTGAAACGTACCGCCTCGACTACTGCCAGCTACACAGCAGCGTGTAGCATGCAATAAGTCTCCTTAACATCGGGTGGCGCTAGTCTCGTGCCAGTAATCCAAAACTTAAAAACAGGAAATGACGGACCGAAGAGTGGACCATCGTCACTTCTGCCCCTCACACACACACCACTGATTCGCTGGCACACCGCCAATCAGAATGGTCACTGAACAGCTCGCTAACAACCAATCAGAGCATCCGATGGCGTCCAATCCCTAGACCGCCAACTCTCTCAGACTCTATAAGTTGAATCTGACCAGACGCCGTCTGCGCAGTTCCAAAAGCTTCAAACACAGCTGAACACACCAAACAGATTTGTTCCCCAAACGTTCCAGATGTCGGACGTTCGGGCCGGTGTGTTCCTGCAGTGACTCAAACTGTGGCCGGCTGTTCGGCAGCACTGTCGGTCCGTGATGACACCGCCTCCGTCACCTCCACCTCCTGATGTGAAGGTCAGCTAATCATCATATAATGTAATTGTGATGTGGAACAAATGTCAACCTCAGACGTTCAGTATCTCTCCGACATGTTTCTGTCCTGGAGACACAAGTAAAGACACAACTGTTAGATTATTAACTGTAATGTGAGGAACATGTAGCTGTATTACAGACAGCAAACATCCAGCAGCAGTGTGAGGAGGATTATAACCTGTTTGCCTTGTTGGCTGCAGACTGTCACAATGAAACATTGTAATAATTATTATCACTATGATCAAAGTTAAACTGTATCGATCTGTGAGCTGATCAAAGTGAGTCAGCAGGAAAAAGACGAAAGATGGAAAAAAGAAACCGACGAAAAAAATCATGAAGCAACAAAAGAAACACACACACAGCACAGAAACACACTGAGCCTGCAGACTAATGCATATGTGTTGTGTATGATGGATCACACACACACACACACACACACACACACACACACACACACACACTCAGACAGACAGTGTGTATGCTAAAGTGATAGAGATAAATAGATGTTTGGGCAGCAGATTCGCTTGAACACACACATCAACACGGAGTTTCAGTCAACAGCAGACACACAATAGCACAGTGCAGCGTGTGTGTGTGTGTGTGTGTGTGTGTGTGTGTGTGTGTGTTCTGTTTGCATGCACAAACACAAACACAAACACAAGAGCCGTGTTTGTGTTAAAGATGTGTGTGTGTGTTCATGTTTGAGTCTGTTGCTTTATCTGTGTTTGAGCACCTGAACCTGTGTGTGTGTGTGTGTGTGTGTG
>CM077792.1:32099403-32109403 GCA_039737535.1 Lagodon rhomboides | reverse complement strand
GGAACAGTTCACCCAAACGTGGAAATCCAGTCATGTTCTCCTTCCTCCAGATGTTACGGCGTGCAGAAACGTTTGATTCTGGTGGTTCTGGCTGTGACCCGGATCCAAACTGACCTGTTGTTTGTGTCCAAGTGTATAAAAGAGTCAACTCTTCATTTTACAGTCTGACATTTACTGTCCAACATCTTATTTGAGTATTCAAATTCTGAGGGCGTAAATTCAAATACCTCAACTGCCCTCTGTCTCAACGTTTCCCACAATGCAACGCTTCAGATTCACAGATAGATATAGACAGATATAGATTTATATCTTATATTCAGTCTGGACGTCTCTCACTGAACCAGCACTCGGTACGTTTCCATGCACACGGTCACTCGCTCGATTAGGCCGTTTAATTGGACGCTGCCATTGTTCCAGGATTCAAGCACCAGGGGAGAATCCATGTATTGACCACCGCGGTTGAAAAGGTCGCCATCCGTCTTTGTACTTCAAAATGTTGAATTCCTTCAGCTGAGGCGACGTAAAGCTCATCGGCCCGAACATGTGTGTTTCTCGCTCGGGCCTCTTTTGTTTTTCACGGCTTCCTGCTGTGGATTTAACTTCCACGCTGAGGCCAGTTCAGATTGATGCTTTATTAAATTTAAGACATCCAGTAGCTGATATATACACACATATTTCACCCACATAAAAAACAGATCACTCACAGAAATATAATAGTAAAAAGGATGTGAAGAAGACAGTGCAGGAATATAATCAGTGCAAACTCTGCTTGTTGTTAAATACAGCTCAACAGTGACCGCCCACTTTTTTAACATCTCCGGTTCCGGAAGTGAATTTTCCATTCATTCATTGACGCTCAGTTCTTATTATCGAGAGCTGACAGGGAAAAGAACAGAAGTAATGGAGTAATAATCAGACATTTTCATCCTTGAGCTGCAGAAATCTGCTGCACTCGGTAATCGACTCGTCAGGGCTTCCCCACACAGGCAGGCTGCTGGAGGAGAGGGTGAGTTGAGCTGTGTTTTTAATACAAATCCGGCAAAGCTAGCAGATGTTTGATGCTTCGTACTGTGTGCTGGGACTGTACATGTACTGTTGCTGAAGTTTGCTGCTGTTCTCACCATTAATTGTGGCTTTTTGATGGCGGTTTCTAGTTGGAGACATAAGCTGCAGTGTATTGTTTTCGTGCGGTCTTTTCTGAGGTTGCTAAAACTAGCTAAGCTAGCGGTCAGCTAACTTGACCTCTCGAGGGGGAGTCTTACTCGGTGTCAAGGTGTGTTAGGCCATGGATTAAATTTACACCGGAATATCCCTTTAAGTCAGACTGACACAATAGTCCGACTTTATCTCACATCGTGTAGTCGTAGCGATGAGAGGAAGTGTGCGGCCGTCATGAAGCTTCTCCTCAGTTATCTAACTCCATCAGGGTCAGCAGACAGCAGCTATTTTTGCAGTTGCTTAGCAACAACAGATGGACGCTTCCCCGCGTGATCACATTAATTAAAAGATCAATACTTCCTGTTTGTGGCTCCGCAATAAGATCAGAGTCTTAAACTCGTCCTGGTGGCGAGGAGTCACGCAGGCGTCACGTGTTCGCCATGATGTCGCTGCGACGGGAGCGCCGACCGCCAGCGAGGTCGTTAGAGACACACACGTTTACTTTAACACACACTCATCGGTTTGTAATGTTCATGTTAGTGTGCTCGTGTGTGTTAATGTGAAAATAATTCATGGACATGTTTGTTTAATGTCTGTGTGTGTGTGTGTGTGTGTGTGTGTGTGTGTGTGTGTGTGAGTGTGTGTGTGTGTGTGTGTGTGTGTGTGTGTGTGTGTGTGTGTGTGTGTGTGTGTGTGTCAGTGTGTGAGGCTGTTATACAGGGAGATTAAATTGAATTAAATTAGATTCATATAAATGTCAGCAGAGTTCATTTAACGGGAGACAAATTGGTTTCGGGAAAACACACACACACACACACACACACACACACACACACACACACACACACAGGTCGTCCAGGTTACAGAGGGAACAGAAAACAGGAGACTCTCACGACATTTAGACTGAAAGAGGCTCGTGTCGTGTAGACTTTTATGTTAAATATGAAGCTGAGGAGAAACAATAAAAACACTGTGATGTTGCTCAAACGTTTGTTTTACTGGTCGTAGTAAAATGTGTAGTTTGTCCTGAGGGGGGCGCCGGAGGAAAGACAGGCGAGATCATTATAATCTGAAGGGTTCATCTCCTGGAGAGCAGGAACGTGATCTAAGCATTTTATAGAAATCTGCTTTGGTAGATAGAAGATAACTGAGTGTCGCTCACCGAACTCGTCAGGATTCATGATGAGCGTGAACATAACGGGACATGATGGATCCATGTTGGTTTCTGCAAACCAGAGTCACCTGCAGACGTTGCACGTTCACATTAAATGATTGTGAGCCACCTGCTGCAGCCTGAAGTGGAGGGAAGGAGGTGGAGTCGTTACAGAACAACAGAGGACCGTCTCCGTCCGAGATCCAGAACCAAACAGGTACTTTGAGCCAAACCAGGATGTCCTCCTGACCCTGACCGAGCAGCAGCTCAGCGTGGAGACGAGACAGAAACAAGCTTCAACGTAAAGTTGCAATATAAAGAAACGTTAAAGCTCCACTGTGTCGTGTTTTAAGTAATTTATTCCCTCAAATCAGCGTCTTCATTCATAAATAAGTCCTCATTGGTGTAAAATGATCTCTGCCAACAATCTCACTTCTCCTCCTGAGGGAAGAATCACACATTGTGACGTGAAGCAGGAAGTTGGGCGTGAAGAGAAGCAGGGCAGTTTCTGCTTTGCTCCCAAAATCCTCTTCCCGTTTAACATTGGGGCTTATGGGGCAGTTGCTGGAGTTTGTGTCGGTTAGACGCAGATCATTCAAAAACCGTACATCCTCCCGATAAAGTGGACACGTTGCCAGACAGAAGACAAGTGTGGCTACGTTCTTGGAAAATATCACTATTGTAGTGTGAAATCTGTGGCTAGGATCGTCATCTAAAGAAACATTTTCGGAGAGTTTTTTTCAGGCTCCCCCACTCTGCCAGTTGGTGCTGCGCAAACATTCCGCAATACACACTCATTGAAAACCCTGAATTTTTCTGAATTTTTTCGAAATCACTCACGATCAATTAAGGGTCACCGTTCAAAAACTAAACATCGTAGAAAGAAAGTTCAAATACAACTCAAATAGATGAGACTTGTGTCTACATTTTAAAGTTTGAATGGTGTCTCTAGGTCAAAGTCTGCCAGAGCAGGAGATGTTTGAAAAACGTCAATGATTTTGCGACTTTTTTGACCCCGTCCCATTCATTCCTTATGGGAAGTTTTTCATACGGAGGCTTCCATGTCCTTCCGCTCTATAAAAAACGATGAACTGGTGAGAGGGACAAAAAGCTCTACGTGGTACAGATAAGGCTAAAGGCGTTTTCACTCAGAGCCAGCGTGACTGTGGAACGGAGGAGGAGCTTAGCCAGACGCGCTCGTCAGCTGCAGTTTGAAGTCTGTTTGAAATAACGTACCTCATCACCCGAAACTAAACTTGATGAAGTGCTGTTCGAAGACACGTTGTTGTCACAGCTTCTTGAATCTTGACACATCCCGCCTGCCGTAGTTCCAACAGGTTGCAACGCACGTTTGAAAACGCGAGGCGCTAGAGAGCAGTATTTGTTTGGATGCAGAATAACATTTAACCACCAGATGGGAGAAATAATTCCACAGTGTGTCTTTAAGGATGAAATGATCTGTGGTTTTGCAGAAACGGACTCGGCTAACAAATATTCTGGTGACTGGGTTGGTCAGAACACAGGTGTCCTTTATGTAACATTACTTTCATTTAAGGTAACTGACACGTCGAACAGTGAATTAAGGGTCCGGTTGTGATTGCTGGAACAGTGGAAAGACAAATGAAGACGGTTTTGGTGAGTTTTTGTTTGAATCAAGTCTTTTTTTAGGACGATAAAATCACTGATTTTGCAAACTGAGTCTGGTGGATTCATCAAGAGCGACTCAGTAACTTTTATATTTCAACAAAAGGAATCTCATCCCGTCACAAAGTCAGGATCCTTTCTGACAACAGTCTGATCCTGTCAGTCGCAAAAACAAACTCTTGGACGGGATTACCTGCATGAGATCACCTGATGAGACACAAACATGGGAAGAAAGTGACCCAGCTGAAAAACACCAGAGTTAGTCCGTCTGATTTAGACTCTGGTTGCTCAAGCAGGTGAAAATAACACTTCATACCAGCAGAGTGTTTTATATGTGTGCGTGAGGAAACACTTTCTGTACGACACGCTGATTCTGTCTGTTAGAAGACGACACATAAAGAGAACAAAGATGATCTGCAGCATCACACGTTCACCTTCCTCTGCAGGAGAAGAACCCGAGCCGAGGAACTCAAACACTCCCGCTGCTCTGAACTGTTAAAGTTGACATTTTGAAGATGACAGTGACGAGCAGACGTGGAGATGTGGAGCTCCGTCTGCCTCGTGTGGATCGAACCGTGAAGAAGACACAGAAACGTGTTTACATGCGTGAAAGCAGAGGAACGTTTGAGTGTCACAGAGATGAATGAACAGGTGAAGAACAATAAGGAGAGAGAGACAGAACGACGGGAGGGAGGGGAGGAGGAGGAGGAGGAGGAGGAGGAGGAGGAGGAGGAGGAGGAGGAGGAGGGGAAAGCCATCGCGCAGAGGGAAATTAATTGCCGGCTGCAGGTTATTGGCTGGCTGTGCTGCCGCGGAGGCTGCTGTTGTTCAGCGCGGGGAGGATGCTGCTGCAGAAGAAGAGAGAGCGGCGAGCAGAGAGCTGCAGATCTGTCTGATCCAGCAGCAGCTCATCTCACCGTCCCGTAACAGATCTGTGCAGAGCCGATGCTGCTCAGACAGGCAGGAAACACTGGATCTGTGTCGGTGGTCTGAAGGAAGGAAAGCAGGAGGAAGAGGAAGAGGAGGAGGAGGAGGCGGCAGGGAAGCGTTGCCCAGGCGAGGAGCATCTTCTGTGGGAGGACCGGCAGGCTGATTCCCCCGGGGAAATCACCGACTGGATGCTCCCTAAAACATCTGGAGAGGTGAAACTTGAGGATCTTTAGAGGAGATTTAATATCAATATTCTCATTTTGCCAGCAGCAGCAGGGAGAGGAGGAGGAGGAGGAGGAGGAGGAGGAGGAGGGAGGCTGACAGGAGTTTATATTTGTTCTTCTACAGCTGCAGAAATCTCCTCATCATGTCATTTTTGTCCTAAAATTTGTTCCTGACATAAATCAGTTTGTTGCATCGTCTCATGTGTGATTCAGCTGCAGCAGTCCGACTCATTCAGGCTGGTTTACAGATGATTTACTCTCAATATCTAATCATCTGCAGATTATTAGTGTCGTTAGTTAGTTTGTTCGTCAGGAAACAGTCTCATCTGTTCAAAACTCACGAGTCTATTTACTTCACAGGTCAAAGAGAAGAGGTGAATCCTCACAGAGAAAAACATCGATCAGTTATTGAAACTGTTTCTAATTAATTTTCTGTTGATTGAAAAACATGTTTTCAGTTTTGTTTGAATAATTTCCAAAAGACTGCAAATACCAAAAATCAACCCCGTCGTCAAAAACCTTTCAAAACCTAAATTTTTTTTATGTTTCAACTTTATATTTCTTTTGGGTTCGATTTTCAATTTTATGTTGTGACATATACGTATGTGTTTACGCTCTGGTCGGGTTTAGGCACAGAAACATCTTGATACGGGTTCAGAAAATCATCATGTTCGGAGTTAAAAGACACGTTAACAGTTGTTAGTTTGACGCTTGTTGCCCCGATAGCGTCCGTCTGATCCCTCAGAGTTTCCTTCTGAGACCCAGAATCAAAGGTGATTTATTACGTGAGGAGGTTCACGTACATTAAACGACGTGACTTCCATCACGTGTCACACTCGTGTCACGTATTTCACACAACGTACGTAACGTAACTTCTGTTCCATTATAGTTCTCACCAGACTGAACAGAGTTAATTTAACTGAAAGTACGATCTTTTCCTAAACCACAATCGTTAGACAGCGTTACTAACAGTCATAACATGTGAACTGCCTGTCAGCGAGCTTTTATTTTGAAAGTTTAACTGGATCTTGTGTTTTACGTATCGACTCTGAAACCCTTCATGTGTAAAACTGCGGCTGTATGAGACGAGTTATTGCTGTTAAATACCTGTTTGTTTCGGCACAAACTCATCTGGAGTCGCCTGACTTCCTGTCCAAAAAATTATTTTCTTGTCGCCACAAACTTACAAATGTTTAAACACAGTCTCAAATGCTTGTCAGTGGCTTGCTTGGCCTTGTGCATGGAAACCGAACAGAAATCTGCAAGAAACTGTCATTTTTTTAGTCGAATAAGTTTTTTTTCTGCTTTAAAGCCCTTAACTACTAACAGATCAGCTGACGTACCCACAGATCATTTCAGCTTCATCAGAAACAGGTTGAGGACTCAGACTTTGTGTTAGTGAAGCTTCGTCTTCGCCCTCAAACAGCTGCTGGAGTGAACTTACGTAGAGAATCTGCAGCCTGAGTGAATCTCGGCTTTGTGAAACTGAATTCGTAGCTTGTTAAACCTTCAGGAAGTGCCGACGTGAGCGAACACACCTGCAGCGAAAGATTTAAAATTCTGAGCAGGAAGAAAAACAAAGAAATCTAAAAAAAAAGAAGCCGAACTGTCTAACAAGCCTGTGTGTTCATGTCCTTCATCCCTTCAGTGTGTAAAACCACTCAGAGTCGCTCTCTTTCTCTGTTTGTGTGTCCAGGAGCGAAACTAAGCCGGATTTAAAAACCTTCGCAGAGAAATGACGGAGCAGCGGAGGAGAGCGAGGGATGAAGGGAGCGAGGGAGGAGGAGACGGTCGGAGCTTCTAGCTCGGCTCAGAAAACAACAGATCCACCTCCGGCTGCTTCACCTCCTGAGAGACCGGACGGGAGGGTTTTGGTGGAATTACACGGAGGATCGAGCGAGTCTCGTCGCAGGTGTTCGGCGCTGATGTCTGCTGAAACCGACCCGGACTTCACGTCTCTGGATTATCGGACCTGAAGGAGGATTTTGGAGAAGAGATCTTTTGTCTGGCCAGCGAAGGATGTAAGGAGATAATTCCTGAGGGAAGTACTGAACTGGATCCAAACTCATTTCTGGTTCTGTTCTGACTGAAGCATCTACAAGCACAAAGGAGTTTTAACCCTCCTGTTTCTCACCGTCTCATTGTCTCGTGTTATCTTCCCTCTTGTCGTACATTTTACCCCTTTTCCCCTTTGCATCGCTGACAAGAACCCCGCGGAGGTTTACGGAGCAGGTGTTGGTGACAGATAGCAGCTGCAGAGAGGCGGAGGTAGACTCTCGTGGAGCCAGATAAGTGATGCTCGGTGACAGGAGCAGCAGGTAACGCAGGCCGGATGTGCTGGTGTTCCTGCAAAGCGTCGGCGCTGTCTGTCATCTTCCTGCAGGCTAATTCCATCTCGAGGACCTTCAGTGGGCGACGTGGGCGATTATAACGGCAGAGGGAGGGAGAGGCTCGACATGACGGGAGAGAGAGAGCCGAAGCAAAGACCAGAAATACAGCAACGTTTATGAGAAAGAATCAGAAACAGATGTCCTGTCAAGCTTAACGTGCAGAGATACGCGTCTAAAGGTCAGAAACAGAAACAATCGAGTCGTCTGCAAAGAGTCGAATGTAAAAATAAGCACAGAAACACAAAGTTTGAAAGAACGACGAGGCTCATCGAGAGGAAACTGAGCTGAAGAGCTGAAACTAAACATTTATAGCCTCCTTTGAAACTTTGGATAGTTTTGATAAATAAAACTTGATGATTCAAATTAATTTGATCCTGTTCTTTAAGCACAAGTAGAGTTTTATCCGATCGACATTTAGGTACAAAAACATGAAGCACAACAACTGTTTTTATCGCTTGATAGAGCACAAATCAATTTAAAGCACAAATAATAGTAATAATAACAAAGATCCAGGTGCTGAAAACACAGATTTGCTCTTTAACTTTCAATAAGCACAAACTCTGTTCAGATTACGTCAGTTTTCCGATATTCAGGTGCTAAAATTTGATTGATTTGTCTTGATCTCAGTTCAAAGCACAAGGAAACAGTCGACCTCTGAAGAGCACAAAACTGTTTGTTTCTGATTTTCTCTGAGCGTAAAAACTTTAATATTTGACTTAAAATCAGTGATTATGTTCAGTTTCCATCTCCTGCTGGTCTGAAAAACAAATCTTCAGATAAACGACTGAAGATTTATCTGTTACTGACACTTAATATTTAATATTTCAGATTCAAGTCTCTCGTTGTCTCTCGTCTGTTTGTGGAGAAAAGACGACCTTTTAAACGCTCGTCTTCGTTCAGATGAATTATTGAACTGAACAGTTTTACACCCGGAAGAGTTTTCTTTCTTCCTTCTTCTTCTTCTTCATGTCTTATTAATCGTCGGTGGCCTCGTTTCCGCTGTGGCTTAAAAACGAACCTCAGGAGACGGAAACAGTCAACGAGATTCAACACCGGAGCGTTTTGTAAAGATTAGCGAGTGTTGAAGAAGAAAATATAAATAAAAGTCCAAATCCTTTTACTGTGAACAGAAGGTGGAACTTTACATTTGGACAAGACGAGATTTATTTAGATTTAACACTTTCAGAGCAGTTTATTCAAATCTGGAACCAGAACGGATGAATTTGGTCAGAAATATTTGATATTGACCTTAAAAAACACTCTGGTTCTGCAGACTGCCCACACAGCTCACACACCGAGCTGTTAGTGTTGGAAACAACCGAACACATTAAACATTCAGCTCGTTCTCCGACTCTGAAAGCAGCTCGAGGCGTCGAGACTCAGACGAGGTAAACGCGACGCGAGAATCCTTCACTGAACAAGTGAACACACAGCGAGGTCGGCGTGAACCGAGTGTGTAGGTGGAATTTAATCAAACACAGAGCGCGACACACCTTCGTCCTGCCCATCACCTCCATCCGTCTGGGACGCTCACAAACTGAATCCTTTCCACATTCGAACAGTTTATAAACTCCAGAGCCTCTCCACCCTCCTCCTCCTCCTCCTCCTCCTCCTCCTCCCCTGCAGCGCTGAAACAATCTGTCGCGCATGAATAAAAATTAATTTTTCACCGTGATGAAAAGACGCAGCATCTCGCCTCCTCGCCGCCCGCGGGACGGCAGATAAAAGCTGCGAGGAGCCGTCGCAGCGACACAACGCGCCTTTTTTTTTTTTCACGAAGGAAACAACAAAACGAAGCCGAGCGGCGTCCTGCTGCTTCTGTCTTCTGCTTCTTCTGACTGCGAGAGAAGAAACACAGAGGTGGCTTTTTGTTTTTTAAGTCTTCAGAGTGAAGTTGTTGTTGAAGTTGAAGCACATTTCGGGGATTCACAGATGAAGCGGCTCCAGGTTTCTACTTTGGTGCCAAAAACAATAAAAAGCTGAATGAAAACTGACTCGTGAGGATTCCTCCTCCACTGAATCTCACTGGAGCTGCTTTCTATGAATCGCTCGGACTGATTTCTCTGAGGATCTTGAATCAACAATACAGAGGAAGAGTCTTTGTCAGCAGGGATTACAACATTTTACCAGAAGCCTCGAACGCTCGTCTGAAACCTGGTGATGTTTTTAGACTTTCGGCCTTTTTGTTCGTTGCTCTGGACTCAGTTATCTCCGTGAACATCATCGTGGGTCAAAGGTCAAACAATCGAGACAACAGACGGTGAAGACACACCTGAGGACGTCACGTTTGGAGGTTAAAGGTCAAACGGACGAGCTGGATTATCGATACAGAGAGCGTGTTGTCTTCTGAGGGACAGAAGAGAAAGAAGACGAGGAGGAAGCAGAGAGAGCGTCATCATGGGCTGCAACATGTGCGTGGTGAAACGTCCGGAGGAGCAGTACAGGATCATGTTCCAGGTAAGAAAGCACAAGTGATGCAGGTGTTTCCTGAAGTCATTCTG
>CM077792.1:31986903-32094403 GCA_039737535.1 Lagodon rhomboides | reverse complement strand
CCTCCTCTGCATGTTCTGGGGATTAAATATAAGAATAAAGAGCTTTTTGTAGCAAAAAACATGCAGACTTCAGTTTTATCAAGTGAACTGAACCTGATTTCCAGCAGATCAAAGCTCTTTAATAACATGAATGTAAAGATGTCGCCGTGTTCACAGACGCAGCTGAAGGTCGTTCATGGCTTCATGACACACACACACACACACACACACACACACACACACACTCATATGTGCTTCCTGCTAAACACACACACACAGAATTGTTTCCTCATACTCGTCTTTCATCTCCTCGTCTTCCTCCCCGTCCTACACACAGAAACAAACACACACACACACACATACACACAGATGGCATCGTCTCCTGTAGCAACAACTCCACAGTTATTGCCTCAGTGCGCCAAACCATCCACACACACACACACACACACACACACACACACACACACACACACGAATGCCCCCTGTCACCTTGGCTCTGTATGAAAGGGTGTCACTATCAGTGTGTGTGTGTGTGTGTGTGTGTGTGTGCGTGTGATTAATGAGGTCTGTAATGGATTCTGATGACCTCATGAGATTTGAAGTGGAGATGGTAAGCAATCACACACACACACACACACACACACACACACACACACACACACACACACACACACACAGGAGCAGGTTGATTCACTCAGTCTGAACATGAAGCTAATTTTAGCCGCGCTGACAGAACCGCTGCCCTGATGTGCTGTCAGCTTTGTGTTTTGGCTTCAGGTGAGGTTTCCTGAAGATGCTTCACCAGGTGTGTGTGAAGTTCAGACGTTCACACTGAAGCCTGCAGCCGTTTGACTCGTTCATGAACTCACAGAGACACAAAGAGAAGCTGAGCTCATCATCATCTAAGAGCTCGTTTGAATCCTCGTCCTCACTGAAAGCCTTCTTGTCGTGCTTCCAGCAGCGGCGGTGTCTGTCTGGCTTGTCCCACGCTGGCGCCGAGCATTTGAACGCCTCTCAGTTGGCTTCAGGCGCCGTCTGTCTGAGCGAAGCTAAACGGCTGCTGGGACGCAGAGAAAAGCCTCGACGTGTGAAGTGAGAATCAAACGTCAGGAATCAAACCGCGCAAATCAAAGAGCTGTGTGACTGTGTGTGTGTGACTGTCTGTGTGTGTGTGTGACTGTGTGTGTGAGTGTGTGTGTGCTGTGTGTGTGTGTGACTGTCTGTGTGTGTGTGTGTGTGTGTGTGTGTGTGTGTGACTGTGTGTGAGTCCAGACAGGCCCAGGCAGCGAGGAAATCGAATTAAATGAAATAAGTCTCTGCACCTGTCATCTTCAACACACACACACACACTCACACTCACACACACACACACACACACACACACACGAACACACACACACACACACACGAACACACACATGAATGAAGGAAAGCAGCACATCTTCATTTGAGATGCTACATTTACAGAATGTTTAAAGCGTTGAGCTTCATTAAAGACTGAAACAAATCAAAGATCATTAATAATATTGATTATTGATTAACGTTCCTGCTGATCAGTTCGTCATCACACTGTTCATCCTCAGAACCAGCAGACGTCCCGCTGCTCCTCTCAGCTCTCCGTCTTCTACCCGACACCGTGGCTTCAGTATCGTCCTCCTGTGGCTTCAGCGGCGACAGCAGCAGTGCATCATGGGATTTGTAGCAACATGTTACCACCTGGCGTTCGGCTGAATACAAACGAGCCGGTTCTGTCTCTGGAGTGTTGTTTCTCTGCGCCGCTGACAGCCTAATGAGCCGGCAGCTCATTAAGACTAATGTCGTTTTGACGACTCCAAGAGAGAGAAAGAACGTTTAAAGACGAGCGTACGAACGACGCGTCGGACCGCCGCGACGGACGGGACGGGACGGACTCGTTGTTTTCTCCCATCGGTCTGTCAGTCAAACTCTCCGTTGCTCCGAGCTGATGGTTGCTGGTTTACATCTGTTGTGGGTTTTTACTGCTGAGATCTGGAGCTCAGCTTCGAATTAAAAATCTTTCAGCTTCACAGAACGGCTCTGGTGACGTCACCGTGGCTCTTTTTCTTTTAAGAGTATTCACCGTATGTATGTCTCGTATTCATCACGTCATCGTCCACATCCTCCTCGCTCTGATGTCCTGACGTCAAATAAAAGACAAGATGTGAACCACAGAGACGAGACGGACCTGCAGCGTTTTGTGTGGACACGGGGCCTAAATGTTCCCCTGCTTCGATGCTTAATGCTAAGCTAAGCTAAACTAGGCTTCAGTTCTTCGCACACAGACATAAAATTCATCTTCAAAGCAGATCTTATAAAACGGTTGAGCTAAAGAAAGACGAGTGTCTCAGTGTGGTGCTGCATTAACTCCACTCGTCTTTATCTGAGTGTTCGTAACACTTCTAGCTTTAATGGTTCAGTTTTGGCTCCGTTTAGATTTTTCTCCGTGTTGGCGGCAGAACAAAGCCTCGGTTCTGTTGAACAAATGTTGGAGCTAATGACTCGTACGTCGGCGTCTCGCTCTCATCTCGCTCTCCTCAGTCGTCTCTCTCGCTGCAACGACGCCAGCCGGCAAAGTAAAGTCGTTTACAGAAGCAGCTGGTGGGGTTTTCTATCCATCTATCTGTGTGTGTGTGTGTGTGTGTGTGTGTCTGTGTGTGTGTGTGTGTCTGTGTGTGTGTGCGCGCTCATTACAGCAGATCTGCCAGCTCCGGTATGAGAAAGCATAAATACAGCTTCCCTAATGACCTCGGTTACCGCGGCAACAGCATCCCATTGAGACAAATCTGACAGCAGAGTGGGGAAGAAGAGGTGACGGAGACGGAGGGAGGGAGGGGGGAGGTGTGTGTGTGGGGGAGGTGTGTGTGTGTGTGTGTGGGGGAGTAAGAAGGAAAAAGAGACAAACAAGAAGAGGGTGAGAGAGGTGGAGGTGGACGGGTGGAGGTGGAGGAGGGAGAGGCGACAGACAGTACATCAGTAATCCTCTTCTTTACTTTTCTTTGTATCCTGATTACATCATCTTCTTGTTCTGCCAGCACACCTGCACACCTGAGCTCGTCAGCGGGAACTAGAATTAATTTATTCATTTCATTTTGAGTCGGATGAACAGTCAAGTGCTCCGTCCACTCACAGAGCACTTCATCCACTTTACCACTGAGATATAAGCAGGTTTTTTAAACTAGCTAATAATCAGCAGTTACTTTCAAAACACAATCTATAGTTTCCTTCATTTTAAAGTGATATATTACGATGTCTGTGTAGAGATATATAATGTTTAGTTCAATGAAACATGATGTGTTTAGATAAATGAACGTCAGGACTCAGACAGAAGAAGATCAGTCTGAAACATTATGAGATAAGAATAAATATCTTTAATTGTAGGCTCAGTCGTATGAAACACAACAGACCTAAACCTTCGATAATTTAGCCTATAATGACCTGACAAGACAAACATCTCTTCTTCTTCATTAACTGCGTTACTGTTCATATTTCAGTCATATATTATATGACTGAAATATGAACAGTAACGCGTTTTAATATTCCTCGTTACCGCTCAAATAAATATATTACTGTAACGCCTTGCTTTTGTAGCATCGATGGATGGTTGAGATGGAAAGGAATTAACAAGCTGTAACTTCAACACGTCATCACATCGAGCCTGACGAGGGTCATGACCCTCGTCAGGCTCGATGTGATGACGTGTTGAAGTTACAGCTCGTTAAGTTAGAGCTCAAGGCGTTAATATTATAACGACTGACCCAGGAGAAACATCCTGATTCACATTTCACACAAAAGCCTGATGTTAGTGGGTTTATTTAAAGCTCCACTGTGTCGTGTTTGAAGTAATTTATGACCTCAAATCAGCGTCTTCATTCATAAATAAGTCCTCATTGGTGTAAAATGATCTCTGCCAACAATCTCACTTCTCCTCCTGAGGGAAGAATCACTTCTCTGTATTTCCATAGGACGGGCGAGCTCTACGGAGGCTTCCATGTCCTTCCGCTCTATAAAAAACGATGAACTGGTGAGAGGGACAAAAAGCTCTACGTGGTACAGATAAGGCTAAAGGCGTTTTCACTCAGAGCCAGCGTGACTGTGGAACGGAGAAGGAGCTTAGCCAGACGCGCTCGTCAGCTGCAGTTTGAAGTCTGTTTGAAATAACGTACCTCATCACCCGAAACTAAACTTGATGAAGTGCTGTTTGAAGACATGTTGTTGTCACAGCTTCTTGAATCTTGACACATCCCGCCTGCCGTAGTTCCAACAGGCTGCAACGCACGTTTGAAAACGCGAGGCGCTAGAGAGCAGTATTCGTTTGGATGCAGAATAACATTTAACCACCAGATGGGAGAAATAATTCCACAGTGTGTCTTTAATCTAAATTGTTGATTATCAGTAATTAACGTTTAGAGCTCGTATTGAAACAGACGTCACACAGCGCTCCGTAATTTGCGATAAAATTAAAATAATCAACTCAAGGAAATAGAGACTCAAATGTCTCCGGGTGTCCTGATTTTAGTTTTAAAACTGCAAAATTCTAAACTTGTGAATAGTCTTAACTGGGAAACATCAGAACCGGGCTGAGACTACAATGGACCTGAGCCAACTCGGTCCAATCGGCTCTCACGGCCAAATTATAATCAGAATAATCAACCGTCTCCTAAATCCTCTGGATCAGAACTCTGAAAACACATCTGCATCCCAATAAACCAAATGTTTGTCTTCCTCTCTTAAAATGCATTTTGAAGATGGAAGGTTTTCACTGACAGGACGACATGCAGCCGCCATGAAGGACTCAAATGAGTGTGTGCACATCTGCAGACACACACACACACACACACACACACACACACACCTGCACAGAGCAGAAACACATCTGTTGTGTTTTCCGTCCTCAAGCCTCCCGGGTTTCCTCGACATTCTCTTAATTATGAATCATTATCCAAACATAATTTACATTTTGCTGGCAGGCGTTTCACTGACGCTTCTGTCAGAGCTACAATAATCCACAAAAATTCCTCCCACGTAAACGTCTGCTCCCGTTTTCTCCGTCTGAAGCTCAGACCGGAGCAGCGCCTGAGTCCGCTGAGACGCCGTAGACGCTCAGATAACCTCTGTGGTTCAGATTTTATTAGTTTGAGGAAAGTGAGATTACTTTGTTAAGTTCAGCTCAATAATATCCTGATGGTGAAAACGTTCGTGGTTTCACTGGAGCCAAGTTTCTGTTTCACTTCTAATTTTAGACGTCTGGAAATCTTAACACGTCGAGAAGAGAGAGGCTCAGACCTCGTTCCAATCTTCACCACCACCACCACCCTGCGCCTCCAGGTGCAGAACAGAGATATTCTGTCCTGATAATCATCTGATTTGACGAGTTTACATGATTCAGTCAGTTAGTTGGATTTCTGACGTAAAACAGAAACATCAGGTCAACGTGACGTCACTGATGGTGGCGTCTCCGTTCGTCAGGTCTGTCCTCATGTGGGATTCTTCCTCTTCACGTTACGTACACGAGCAGAAAACACATCTGCTTCTTCTACGTTTTTACACGTGTGCAGATGTAAAAGAACGAAAGATTAACTGTATACATGCACCGAATAAAAACGTGTTTATCTGATTTCTCATAATCCGACGATAATCGGTTTATTAAACGTGCTCACTGAGAACAGTCTGATGTGGATCGCAGTTAGTTTATGGGCGGTTTAAATCCAGATATTGATGTTGGATTAGACTTGATTGAATCAAAGGGACTGTTGGGCCGTGGTGGAGGTATGCACTCTACTGACTCTATACTCGTTTGAGAAGCACTGAAAAATCAACAGTCAGAAACAACCGTGTGTTTCCAGGAACGTCGTCTGTTCCTCTGAATAATCCACAGACGGATGTTTTCTGAAGAGTTCTCCTCCATCGAGCCGGAGGCAAAAAGAAAAAGATAAATAAAACCAAAACTGGGTTTGAACAGAAACCTCTGGAGAAGACGTAGCAAACAGGATGAAGCTGAACTGATCGTGAGCTGAGAAACAGGCGTGTTTTCCATCAAACGGACGAATTATTCAGATTTAATCTCCTCGTATTCAGCTCGTCGTTCAGAAACACTCGCCGCCGTCACATCACACGTGAGATTTCCATTTCATTTTTTTATGAAAAGCAGACAAAGCACGTAAATATGAGCCCATGAATCATTTAAATAACGTATATTAGCTCCCAGCTGAACGAGCTGACGGACGTCACAGTTTCCTCTCAGTTATGAGCCTATTATGTAAATCCACGGAGCGTAAACATGCATCACGGCTGTAATGTGGTTTAAGATTCCAGAATAAAAACAATCATCACTTTTATTCACCTCACAGCCTCAGAGAGCAGCTCAGTGCCTTGCTCATGGGCGTCTCATCTGCGTACGTACGTTGAGAAGATAAACCCGTGAAGCTGGTGAAAGACGTGTTTTCTCATTAATTCCTTCTCACGTGACGACAACACAGCAGATTTATGGTTCTGTACGTGGAGCTGATGGTTCCACGCCCCGTTTATGAGCCCGACGCTGTTTTATCTGCACGAAGACGCCGTGTGGCTGCGAGTTTATCCGACACACACAGATTATCTCCGTCTCGTGTGTTTAAGAGTCGTAACTGCTCTGCAAACAGCTCTGATCCCTGCCGACGCCGCCTGACAGCGTCTGTTCAGCCCTCCAGTGTCAATATTTAGTCAGAGATCTTGTTTGTGGACACGTCTGATCTGTATCACATCCTCGACTATATGTACTGTGAATATCAGATATATTACTTCAGCTGGAGAACGTATCATTCTGGAGTGAATACAAGAGACGCACCGGTTAAAAATGTCGTTGTATATTCAAAATAAAACTATTAAAGACACTGTGGAATTATTTCTCCCATCTAGTGGTTAAATGTTATTCTGCATCCAAACGAATGCTGCTCTCTAGCGCCTCGCGTTTCCAAACGTGCGTTGCAGCCTGTTGGAACTACGGCAGGCGGGATGTGTCAAGATTCAAGAAGCTGTGACAACAACGTGTCTTCAAACAGCACTTCATCAAGTTTAGTTTCGGGTGATGAGGTACGTTATTTCAAACAGACTTCAAACTGCAGCTGACGAGCGCGTCTGGCTAAGCTCCTTCTCCGTTCCACAGTCACGCTGGCTCTGAGTGAAAACGCCTTTAGCCTTATCTGTACCACGTAGAGCTTTTTGTCCCTCTCACCAGTTCATCGTTTTTTATAGAGCGGAAGGACATGGAAGCCTCCGTATGAAAAACTTCCCATAAGGAATGAATGGGACGGGGTCAGAAAAGTCGCAAAATCATCGACGTTTTTCAAACATCTCCTGCTCTGGCAGACTTTGACCTAGAGACACCATTCAAACTTTAAAATGTAGGCACAAGTCTTATCTATTTGAGTTGTATTTGAACTTTCTTTCTACGATGTTTAGTTTTTGAACGGTGACCCTTAATTGATCGTGAGTGATTTCGAAAAAATTCAGGATTTTCAATGTGTGTGTATTGCGGAATGTTCGCGCAGCACCAACTGGCAGAGTGGGGGAGCCTGAAAAAAACTCTCCGAAAATGTTTCTTTAGATGACGATCCTAGCCACAGATTTCACACTACAATAGTGATATTTTCCAAGAACGTAGCCACACTTGTCTTCTGTCTGGCAACGTGTCCACTTTATCGGGAGGATGTACGGTTTTTGAATTATCTGCGTCTAACCGACACAAACTCCAGCAACTGCCCCATAAGCCCCAATGTTAAACGGGAAGAGGATTTTGGGAGAAAAGCAGAAACTGCCCTGCTTCTCTTCACGCCCAACTTCCTGCTTCACGTCACAATGTGTGATTCTTCCCTCAGGAGGAGAAGTGAGATTGTTGGCAGAGATCATTTTACACCAATGAGGACTTATTTATGAATGAAGACGCTGATCTGAGGTGATAAATTACTTAAAACACTACAGAGTGGAGCTTTAAATAAACCCACTAACACCTGGCTTTTGTGTGAAAATGTGACGATCGTCAGGCTCGATGTGATGACGTGTTGAAGTCAGAGCTCGTTAATTCCTTTCCATCATCTCAAGGTGTATAATCTGTTTCTTGAGCGGTAACGAGGAATATTAAAAGGCGTTACTGATCATATTTCAGTCATATATAACTACAGTTACGTCACGTAACGTGTTAAAATCCACGTTGCCGATGATGAAGCCTGATCCTCCGAGCGCACTTTAATTTACAGTCTTGAATCGCACCATGTATTAATAAAGAAGAAGAGATGTTTGTCTTGTCAGGTCATTACAGGCTTCATTATCGGGAATTATTTATGAATGAAGACGCTGATTTGAGGTAATAAATTACTTAAAACACGACACAGTGGAGCTTTAAAGAAAATATACAGGAAAATCAGAAATCAGACTCACAGAAGGATGTCTGAGAATCAACTTTATATTCATATTCATGATCGATATTCAGTGTATTTATCAGTGGAAGCAGTGCAGAGACTTTTTTATATTTATTTGAATTTGACTCTGTTTACAGTCTGGTTAGGTTGAAGCACAGAAACAACACTTGGTTCTGGGTCAGAAAAGATCACGTTTCAGCTTAATCTCCCGCTTCAGTCGCCACAAACATGAATATATAAATAATATCCACTGGTTTCACACAAGTGTGAAACCAGTGGATATTATTTATATATTCATGTTTGTGGTGACTGAAACAGACTGTCGAAAAGCCGTCGATTTCACGTTCAGTTTGCAGAAATGTGAAATATCCACATTATTCTGCAGGACAGTCTGACCTGATCCTCTGTACAGCAGCAGGTATCTGCTGCTCCTCAGAGGCCGTCAGGTCTTTGTCGTCTCCAGTAATCTCCTCGTCTCTTCTCGGCCTCGGTCCTCAGCTTGACTCCCATTAGACTGAGAAGGTCCGGAGGATTGATGGAGGTGCAGAGGTTGAGTGGAAAGACTCGAGGCAGAAATCTCTTTCCTAACGGTTCAGACTCGCCGCTTTTCTCACACTTTCATTTTCACCGTCTCCAATTTTCTCCCCTTTTTTTTTTTTCTCCATCTTTTATCCTCGTCTGGATTTAACCTCCCTCCTCTTTCTCCTCTTTCTCTCTCTGACCGCTCCCCCGTCTCCTCCTTCAGCTCCCCCGTCTCCTGGGTATGATTATAGTATCTCTGGCTTTCCCCTCGGCATGCTGGGAATGAAAATGGATCCCGCGTCCTGTCTTTCTGTGTGTGTGTGTGTGTGTGTGTGTTCATGCACTACAGGGAGTGGGTGGGTGAAAGAGATGAATGCCAGAGGAGAAGTGTGTTGATGTGGAACTATTTCTGTGTGTGTGTGTGTGTGTGTGTGTGTGTGTGTGTGTGTGTTGATAGATTGGGTGGAAGTGTGTGCTGATGGAAACAGTAAATAGTTAATGAACGGGGAGGAGAACGTGTTGAAGCCGCGGGAGGTGATGATGCTGCTGCTGATGGAGACAACAACCACACAGGACAATAAAACCCGTCCGTATGTTCACGTGCTGCACGGATCAGAACCAGCTTAGAAACCCGACGGGTCTGTAAGCTGAAGGCACGACTTCTGTTTTAGTCTGATTTGTTTTTTACTCGTCGATATTTTGATTATAATCGGTCCTGCTGCGGTACCTAAATGACAGAACAGAACACAGAACATTTTTCTGGAACTGAAGATCGTCTATATGAGCGCTGCACGACATCACTGAGTTGAAATTCACAGATATCAGAAGGCGTCAGGAGATCATAGTTTGAATGTCCAGGAAACAACAAATGTTTCTCTCTCAGCTCACTGTGCAGATTATTTGACTTGTATAACCTGAACCTGATCTACAGATGTTAGCTAAGTACCTTTCTGCAAACCACAGATGAATTCAAACTGAACGTTTCTTTCTGTTTAGTTGAATTTTCTATTTCTCTCTCATCACAACTCTGTGCTCATGTTCTGTCAGAAAACATCATGATTCAGCTTAAATACGTGTTTCGGTCACCACAATCACAAATGCAGACGCACGACTTCCTGAGAAAAATAGCCGCTTTTGTGAATCTAGAAACGTCTCCAGGTTTGTTAGAAACAACAACACCCAGTTCGACGCCACAAAACCAGATGGAAATGTCCCCAGGAGTCCTCAAGAGGCCCAGACTCAAACCAACGGCCAGCTGCCTTTATCCGACCGCTCCATCGCCTCTCGTCTGACCCGTTCGGCAGAAAAGTTGCACTGAAACACACCGCCTCGACTAGTGCCAGCTACACAGCAGCGTGTACGTTCTGCGCCTGCGCGAGTAGGAATCGAAAACACAAAAACAGGAAATGACGGACCGGAGTGCAGTCCATCGTCACTTCCGCCCCTCCCACACGCCGCGCTGATTCGCTGGCACACCGCCAATCAGAATGGTCACTGAACAGCTGGCTAACAACCAATCAGAGTATCCGACGGTGTCCAACCTCAGACGGCCAACACTCTCAGACTTCACAAGTTGAATCTGACCAGACAACATCTCACGGTTCAAAAAGCTTCCGACACAGCTGAACACACCGAACAGATTTGTTCCCAAACTCGTCCGAGTCTCCCCGAACGCTTCAGATGTCTGACGTTTGGGTCGGTGTGTTCCTGCCTTTAGAGAGTGACACTGAGAGGTGAACCTGACGAGGTTAACACTGTGAAGGTTTGTTTCGGGTTCGGCACTGAAAACATCCTGGTTAGGTTTGGGAAAAAATCATGGTTTGTGTTAATAGTTCTCTAATGTGACAGCGTTCCCCCTCGAGCATTTCCATATAAACGTCCGTAAATGCCAGAAAATTATTGTTGCATCTCTACGTTACGTTCTTTTCCCCTCTCGCCTCAACACTGTGCTTATTCTCCGCTTTGGTTGAGGCACAAGATCCACTTGGTTGGGGTTTGGAAAGCGCCGTGGTTTGGCTTTAAAAACACGGATGGAGATGATCTGACTCCCCGTGGAAGGATATCTGGTTTTGCACCAGACGTTTCTGTGGCAACAAAACTGGTGTGGAAACATTCTCACTGCTGTGACTCTGACTGCTGCTGGAAGCCTTGTTGGCTGTGATAATAAAGTTTACAGGGAACAAATATCAACGCTGATGGTTTCATTATTCTATTTCTGTCACACTATGCAGTCGACATTGACTTTATAAGGATGTGATGAGGCAGAAGTTACGTTACGTACCCGACTTTATTGCTCTTGTACGATGTCACCTGATGTCCTGATGTTGCTCCGTAATATTGATTTATAGAAAGCATCAGTTCTGAATATTTGAAACTGTTTCAGTGCTTATGTTCTGCAGTATCGTGTCACAGAACCTCGCTACTCAGATGTTGTTCTGCTCAAACTCGCAGCTCATGAGCCTTGTTAGTCTTATATTTATATTTTAATAATAATCTAAACTGTTCAGCCCTCAGTGTTCGACCAAGGTATCAGATATCTAAGTTGGAAATTAGAAACTCCAGTCTCCAGTGTGTCGGCTCGCACAGAAGAAAAAGACAAATGTTTGATACGTTCACGTTCTCCAGAGGATGAATATTAATAACATCAGTGATCCCCTGAGTTTTATTTCAGTTTATTCTCAGTTTAACACTTTGGTTGACAGATTACAAACACGTGAGTCCCGAGTTAATGTGGCCCATTAATCAAAGTCCACGTCTTAATTTAAAAGTCACTAACGAGTAATAAAGAAAATGTGGCATGAACACACCCGATCGCCTTCACTTCTCCTCGAGACACTGAACCTGCAGCAGATCAATCCTCATCACCGATCGATACCGACCGAAGCGTCGTGGAGTTTAATGAAGACGCAGACGGACGACGCTGCTGCTCGTTACTGTTCAGCGCAACAATCAACGAAGCCTCCGAGATTTAAACCTGAGCTAACCAGCCTCGTGGTTATTACACGACACCAAATAATGAAGAGTTATGTGTTTTTTCAGCGATCGCTGGAGCTGATCAATAACACGGACACGACAACAGGCTTCTGATTGAGACTCAAACAGAAAGCAGCTCCGTTTGTTTCCTGCAGAAGAGAACAGTCAGCTCTTTCCTCCTCGCTCCGTTATTAATTTCACACTTCGCTTAGCTGTGATTTCTGTCGGGCTAATGTGGCGGCGCTCAGTCGGGACTCTTATTGTCGCCGTGCCTGTAACCAACACATCCACGCGGCGCTATAATGAGCCGGAGCGCAGCAGGCCGCCGGGGAACGCTGTAATTATCGTGCACGAGCAAATCACACATTCGCTGCCGACTGCCAAAATCCACACAGACAAATAACAACAATGACACTGAACGTTCAGATCTGCCAGAACCAGCCGTTAATATCACTGCCGGTCCGTTATCTCAACGCCAACACAGAGAGAACATCCCGATGAGCGTCCGTCACAGCTGAGGTGAAGCTTCAGTGAGGGATTAAAGGTACGATATGTGACGTCTCATCGCATTAAAATGTCTAAAAACAGCCAGATCTTTGTTCTACGTGTTGCTGAGATGATCCCGAATGTTTCCAACAACGTTCAAATCAGAGAAAAATCCACAAGTTCACTCGAGACAACGGTGAGTTTCATTTGGAAGGAAAGAAGGAAGGAAGTCAGAGAACGAGATGAAACATAACGCGAGTAAAACTTTAAAACATCACATCACCTGTGTGTCTGTGGTGGTCGTTAAATGATGTGTTCACCGCCAGAGAAGCGAGTTTGATGACGGGAGTGTTAAGGCCCCCACACACCGGCTCCAACGACTTCCTTCTCCTTCTTCCACTCCGTCGGATCCGTTCGGTAGAAAAGTCACATTGAAACACTCCGCCCCGGCTACACAGCAGCGTATACGTTCTGCGCCTGCGTGAAATGCAATAAGTCTCCTAAACATCGGGTGGCGCTAGTCTCGTGCCAGTCACCCAAAACATAAAAACAGGAAATGACAGAACGGAGTGCGGACCGTAGCTTATCAGAACAAAGCACACACAGTGTTAGCTCGGCATTACTTGCGTGATGTCGTATTACGGTGGTCTCTCTTCCACCAGGGCAGCCAGCTGCTCCTCAAAGTCCTCGGTCCACACAGCCATGGCTTCCAAACATACGTTGGTTTATCCCCAAAATAAGGAACGGTGAAGTGTTGTTTGTAACTCTGTGCCGTCTCTGTTTATGTGGTTTGTTTACCATCGTCACTTCCGCCGCCCCTCCCACACGCCGCGCTGATTCGCTGGCACACCGCCAATCAGAATGGTCACTGAACAGCTAGCTAACAACCAATCAGAGTATCCGACGGCGTCCAACCTCAGACGGCCGACTTCGCATGTTCAGTCGGATCAGACGCAGCTGAACACACCGAACAGAGCAGCTCCCGAACTCGTCCGACTCTCTCCTAACGCTTCAGACGTCTGACGTCGGAGCCGGTGTGTGGGGGCCTTTACTTTACGGTACGTTAATCTATTGAGCTCTGGCCCACACAAGGGTGTTTGAGTTGAGGTGAAGCTCTGAGTGAAGCTCTGGTTCTGGTTCTGGTTCTCTCTCCTCTCTGTAACATTACGTTCATGAAGTAGAGTCCATTTCCTCTCCAGCTCCAGTCAGCAGAACAGAACCTGGAGGTCACCTCTGGATCACTGCTGCAGTCGGGCCGATCGACAGGAGTGAAGATAAATCACCTTTTTAATCCCACAAGTTACAAAGTCATCTCTGAGCTCTGCTCTTGTCGTTAACTGGCTCCAGACTCAAGCCCCGTTCACACGAAGGGAAAACGCAGATATTTCCAGGCGGTTTGGCCTCTCATTTACACGAAAACCCCGTTTTTATCACAGAAAACAATTATTTCTAAAAACTCCGGGCAAAGTGGAGAATTTGGAAAACTCCGGTTATGTGTTGTCGTGTCAGCTGGGAGAAACGGGGTTTTAGCTTCTCACGCTCATTAGGCTATGCGCCAGAAAATGCTTAACGTCATGTGAGCGCTTTGTTTTGAAAGGAACAGGAAGTCGCTCGTGTTATTCGTTGTTGTTGATTCTGAGGATTCTGATTGGCTTGCATGGCTTCATCCTTCTCCCTACACTGCCGCCCAGAGGTTTGGCAGAGTTATAATGGCGCTCGACGGCGTATTTATGCAGGTTGATGGAAATGACAACTTTTTTGAAAACGATGTTGTGTGCACGATGTTATTATTGAAAACGGAGGGGGAAATATTTGTTTCTCTAAATACCCTGCTGTGTATAAACGTGGACTAAAGGCAGCGTTACACTTCTGCAACTGCGTGATGCGCTATCCAACTGTGTAACCACGGAGACCCCTCGAGTCCTCATAGTTCTCCGTCGTGGTGCCGGATACGCAATGCAATTTCCAATCGTAGCCCTTGCCGTCTCCGTTGTCGCTTGACGGAATGACGGACACTTAAAAAAATATTTCGTGACGACGGAGAGGCTCTCCGACTACGTAGAGGGCTCTCCGTGACCTATGTACAGCACTTTACGCAGTAGTAAAAATTAGGCATAAGAAGTAGAAGAATTGTCTCAACTGACAGGAGCGCTCCCTCCTTCCGTTTTTTAAAAAATTTAAAAATTCCCAAATTGAGGATTTGTTGGTTTTACTGGACACCGTGAAAAAAGCAAAAACTAAAAAAAATGCTCAATAAAATTTGAAAAGCGCCTCCATTTGGTCTTGCTATTGTTTTAACTTAAGCTGAACTGTAGTCGCGCCCACAAAGCCTAAGAACAAATACACACACACACACACACACACACACACACCTGGACGCTGTTGTCTCCCAGAGAAACGTGTTTGTCGGGTCGACGGTCGAGGCCGACCTACTTAATGGCAGATGAAACACAATCAGTGACCAGACGCCAGCAGGCCTGATAGATGCTTCTGGTTATTGAGTGGGTATCGACTGGCTCAGGCCTTGTGTTCGGACACACACACACACACACACACACACACACACACTTCCAGACAACCTGCAGAGGACATGTAATGCATAACAATCAGCTCTGAAACAAAGGCAGCGAGGAGGAGAGGTGTGTTCGACAATGTCTGTGTGCAGCCATGCAAGTATTCATGAGCTGCTGTGTGTGTGTGTGTGTGTGTGTGCGCGTGTGTGTGTGTGTGTGTGTGTCACCTGGAAGCAGCAGGTTAGCTGTACATTTAGAGGTCTTCTGCATGTGTGTCTTCAGGCATTCGTCTGATGTGTGTGTGTCTGCAGATTCCAGCAGGCTCGAAAATCTAATGACACACAACGTATTCTTATTATTACAATTCACACACACACACACACACACACACACACATTCATAAATAATTTGCTCCATGTTGTTGCGAGCAGGTGTTTCTCTTCATATTTCCCCCTGAGTGACGCCTGCACACACTCGCCTGTGCTTACAGCTATATTACTTATGCTAATGTGGCGGCTGGCGGCTCGTTGTGCGTCGGCTCGTTACGAGCTGCTGATGGAGGCGGAGTGACCGAAGGTTACAGTCGGCCCGTTAAATTAGCATCTGCTCCGCGTACGGCACGTTCACCTGAGCAAAACACCTCATTTCATTTAACGTGGCCCCCTCGTGTGTTCGTCAGTCGGCCTCATACCTGAGTAGGGTTGCAACTTGCCATGGGAATTAATGGGAGTTTAAGGGAATAAATGGGAATTTATGGGAATAAACTGGGAATTTTCAAAAATTTTCTTCATAGGGAACGTAAATATAGTTGGGGAAAGTATATTTTACTCGTGTGTTCGTCAGTCGGCCTCATACCTGAGTAGGGTTGCAACTTTCCATGGGAATTAACGGGAATTTAAGGGTATTAACGGGAATTTATGGGAATAAACTGGGAATTTTCAAAAATTTTCTTCATAGGGAACGTAAATATAGTTGGGGAAAGTATATTTTACTCGTGTGTTCGTCAGTCGGCCTCATACCTGAGTAGGGTTGCAACTTGCCATGGGAATTAATGGGAGTTTAAGGGAATAAACTGGGAATTTTCAAAAATTTTCTTCATAGGGAACGTAAATATAGTTGGGGAAAGTATATTTTACTCGTGTGTTCGTCAGTCGGCCTCATACCTGAGTAGGGTTGCAACTTTCCATGGGAATTAACGGGAATTTAAGGGTATTAACGGGAATTAAGGTTATGGGAATAAACTGGGAATTTTCAAAAATTTTCTTCATAGGGAACGTAAATATAGTTGGGGAAAGTATATTTTACTCGTGTGTTCGTCAGTCGGCCTCATACCTGAGTAGGGTTGCAACTTGCCATGGGAATTAATGGAGTTCAAGGAATAAACTGGAATAACTGGAATTTTCAAAATTTTTCTTCATAGGGAACGTAAATATAGTTGGGGAAAGTATATTTTACTCGTGTGTTCGTCAGTCGGCCTCATACCTGAGTAGGGTTCCTACTTTCCATGGGAATTAACGGGAATTTAAGGGTATTAAACAGGAATTTTCTAAATTTTTTCTTCATAGGGAACGTAAATATAGTTGGGGAAAGTATATTTTACTCGTGTGTTCGTCAGTCGGCCTCATACCTGAGTAGGGTTGCAACTTTCCATGGGAATTAGCGGGAATTTAAGGGTATTAACGGGAATTTATGGGAATAAACGGGAATAAAGTGGGAATTTTCAAAATTTTTCTTCATAGGGAACGTAAATATAGTTGGGGAAAGTATATTTTACTCGTGTGTTCGTCAGTCGGCCTCATACCTGAGTAGGGTTGCAACTTTCCATGGGAATCAACGGGAATTTAAGGGTATTTAACGGGAATTTATAGGAATAAAGTGGGAATTTTCAAAATTTTTCTTCATAGGGAACTTAAATATAGTTGGGGAAAGTATATTTTGGCAATATCTTGACTAAAACAAGCAGACACTTGAATATCCAGCCATTCCTCAATCACATGCACATAGCACACTGCTTCCTGCATGGCTATTGAGGCCACGCCCCCTACAGGCACTGTGCACGCCTCCATCACCTGTAGAGATGATTTCTAGAAGATTGGACCACACTTTGAGCCCAAAGCACAAGACTATTGAAGGCACACATTTGAGCCTGTGGACTACACAGAATTAAGTACGTTTTGATGATATTATGGGGAAATATATTTATTAAATGTTTAACCCTCTGGGGTCGACGGACGCGCCGGCGCCTCCAAATCACGTGACCGCTTTAAGACGACGGAGCAGCGAGATGCAGCCTCACTGATTCTCCGTTTCAACTTGTGGCGAAAGTGCGGACTTCAAACTATATACCAGTTTTTAAATTGTGTTGATAGGCCGAGTAAAACCGGACTTGTGATAAATAATGTGTGCGACGCTTTTTTGCGTGTCCGCAAACAGGAAGTGCTTGCGAGCAAAAAAACACGTGACACCCCCTTTCCTATTGGTGGAAAAAGCCACCACATCAACCAATCACAAAATTATATGGCAAATCACGTGATTTGGTTGCCGGGGAACAGGGGGAAGTTGTGGGGAATATTTCCAAAATTCCCCAGCTTAACTTCCCATGGAAATTTACTGGAAATTTACTGGAAATGTTCCGCCCCTTTGCAACCCTATACCTGAGGTCAAGTGAGAAGAGTTGAAGACAGAAAAGCCCCAGAAAGACAAATCTGTTCATGTTTCTGTCATCTGTTTGGATTCGAATGGTTTTAAATCCTGAACTCTTCTTTCAGATGCATTCAATATTTTATCAGTCAGAAAAAGCAGAGTCCTGAGTCGAGTTCTCATCAGGAGCGTTTTAAAACACACTGTGCACAAAGAAATACATGATAAAGACCAGGAATGCTCTATAATACCGAAGCTTTCTGTCTACAAATACAAAAAGACGTCTTGGTTTGAACGCTCGTGTCTCTTCAGCCTGTGCTCTTATCTTCTCCTCGCTCTCCTCCACCCTCAGTAACACCATCCATCTCTGTCTCCTCATCAGCAGAAAGGCTGGAACAACTCCCTGCGGCCGATGGACAGACATGGAAACGTGAAGGTAGGACACACTCGGATGTTTCCATCAGTCATCCTCCTCCGTGACTGACTCCTCTTCCTCTTCACCGACTCTGGTGTCCCACATCCCTCCGTCCGCCTCCTATCAGTCATCTTTAATAAGCCTCCACTCCCATAAAGCTGATGATAGATAGAGAACTTCCTCCCAGACCGTCACCGACGCAGCTTTTAATCACTGATTTATCTGACGACCGGTTTGAGAAGTGTGTCGAATCTTCTTCTTTTTCACATCCACTTGTGAAACTTTATATTCTTGGCTGTGTGGCTCCGTATTTGCCTCCTGGTCGAAGTAAATCACACCTCATGTTGACTGCTGCTCAACAATCATGTGTTGCAGCGGCAGTTCTAGACCAGTTTTAGCAGGGCAGCCAGGTTAGAGGGGCAGGTACATATCTCATTCAGACAAGGGATAAATGAGACTTAAAACTACGGTGGCCGACAAGGGTCAAACGGACGGCAACGGCCCAATACGTCTCAGTTCGAGAAAACAGCTTCGAGTACAGAAACGATGCAAAATCACAAACTCAAACACAAGTCTACACGAGGTACAAAACGAGGAACGTGCTGCAAATAACAAAGACAAATGTACGTAAGCGTATTGCATTCACTTGATAAATGTATTTTTTGGTTTGTTTTACTGAGCAATTTATTTTTTTGTCTGTTTTTTGGAATAATTATTTCTGTAATTTTTTTTTCTGTTTTTCGGAGTAATTTTTTTTCTGAAATATCGAGATACTTTGAACTCCTGCGAGAACATCCAACCTGTAACAGTGTCGTGGACCTATGGTGACTCCTGCCCGCGCATACATGCCTTCAACTCTCTACCGTACCGGGTCAATTAAGGTAAGGCATGTAATTAGTTACACAGAGAGTTGAAGGCATGTAGATATTTCAGAAAAAAAATTACTCTGAAAAACAGAAATAATTATTCCGAAAAACAGACAAAAAATAAATTACTCAGAAAAACACAAATAATTACTCGGTAAAACAAACCAAAAAATAAATTTATCAAGTGAATGCAATACGCTTACGTACAAATAGAAGAAAGAAACGAAAATCATCGCAAGAAATCTGTAATTTTATTATTGATGCAGACTCTTCGTTTGGGGGCCACAGGGGGTCCGGACTCAGAGTTACGGGGGCTCTGGACCCTGTTGGCCCCCCAGAACCGCCACTGATGTGTTGCTCTAGAGATTTCTATCATATCACTTTCCAGTCTCCCTCTCTGTCCGTTTACGTCTTTGTTTTCGTCCTGCTGCGTCTGCCATGTGTGATGTGCTCTGAGAGGTTGAAATCAGTCTCAAATGCATCAAACTAAAGTAACGAGGCTGTTCTGAAGCTGTGAGGAGGAGAAAGTTCAGATGTTTGTGTTCAGATAGAGATAAAGATACTCAGGTACAGATACATAAAACATGTACTGAAGGACAGTAACAGAGTATTTGTACTGCGTTACTTCCAGTCTCTGAATGACAAACTGGTATCAGAATCAGTATCAGAGAAGCGAGAGGTCCTGTTGTTATGGTTACCCAGTATTTAAAATGGGAGGTTCTGGAGGTAAAAGCTCAGTTTGTTCTGTTCCTGTGGGCCTCTAATGAAAGTTGGAAGGTGGAAGCTAACGATCTCACATCACGTTCAGCCGCCTGAATCGATTTAAGCTTTTAAACTGGGCGGTTTGCGACGCGCAGCCTCTCTGGTTTATTGTCTTTTCAGAATAAAAGAGCGAAACCCGGATCATCGTGTGCACGTAAACACCTCCGCTGTGCCTCCGTCCTCTAATCGGAGCAGAATGAGCCACAGCAGTTGCTGATTTTTCAGAAATGAGTTCCAAGTAATTAAGCGAGCCTCCAGTGCCGGGCATTGTGGGTAATGAGAAACAGGTGCAGACCCTCATGTTTGGAAAGCCTCGGAGAGCCGTGAAATATGGGAGGATAATGATTGTTCACACGATCCTGACGGGTATTTACCCATTTTCCAGATTTTTTCTGCGACGTGTCGTAGTTCCCCAGAAGGAAATAAATAAATAAATAAATAAAACCTCAGCGGTTCAAAAACAGCCGCTTAAAGTTGATTTATTAGCTCAAACTCTGCAGGCTGCAGACTCTGAATTATGCAGCTGCCTGGATCCATTATTAGTCAGCTGTGACCTTGAGTCCTGTTTTTTTTCTCTGTTCCACCTTCAGGTTTTTAATCGTATTCCTCAGGTGATTTCTGATCTCTTGAATCATTCATTTTATTCTTCAGATGTTTGTAGTCCTTCGTCTCCGGACTGTCGCTCAGATCTGCGTGAGATCTTCACAGTCCGGTTTGATTCTGGTGACCTTCAGAGAACATCAGAAGCTCCCCAGACGATGAACCCTTTTCCATTTTGAGCTTTGCCCGACGAGGTGTCCATAATCAGGAATTAATGGACGACGCGGAGGCCTCCGCGTCGTCCATTAATTCCTGATTATGGACACCTCGTCGGGCATTATCCCGCTTATACCATTGTCACTTGCCAAAGAAAATAAATTAGGATCATTAATTTATATTTTCATGCGTTTTACAATCAAAATATAAAGTTTTTCACAGGTAATAACTTAGTTTCCCTGGTAACGCCTGAGGGTTTGACTAATACCTGGAACAACCGTTACCCTCCCGTAAGGTTCTTATGCAACGGAAACGTTGTTCACCTCTCCAGTAAATAGGACGGACCTTAGATACGACTTGGCAACGGGAGATATTCTAGTCCGCTCAGCGGTGAGCCAGGAAGCTAACGCTATGCTAGCAAGATTCAAAGTCGATAACATTGCGTACGGTTGACGAACAGTAAATATAATTTGACAGTATGTTTAACAACAAGACTAGCTAGCTTACCAGTCATGTCACTGTCCCCAAATCAATATCAAGATGTTCACGAACAAATGATCGGCCGTGTGTAACGTTACTGTGGCCGCAGCCTGAAGCAGAGAGCTGAACAGCCAACGGGATGTGAGATTATTCGCTTATGTGATATAAAGTAAGTCAGTAAGTTTAGAGGGGAAGTGAACTTTCTGCAGCTTGTGTGTTACAGTCTCCATCCTGTGGTGTTCAGAGGATAAGGCTCTGAAGGACTGACGGACTGCACTCAGTGCTGGAAATAAACTGTAAACAGAGGCTTTGACTGCGTTCCCGTCGCTATGGTTACGCAGCTAGCGCATTAATTTAGACGGTGAACAGACAATTTGACTGGAACTACTTAGTAGTCTCAAGGAAATTGAATCGAACGCAACTGGATTTGGTTTTTGTCTTGAAGACGTTTTTTTGTCTTTTGTCTAGTTCGGACTAGTCTCAGCCTAGTCAAGCGAGCAGGAACTGATGAAGCCTCTCGGATGAGAGGTGAAACGTCTTCGAAGACAAAAACCAAATCCAGTTGCGTTCGATTCAGTTTCCTTGAGATAACTATGACCTGGATGAATGAGAATATTCACAGGCTAACTACTTAGTAGGTGTTCATATATCAGGGATTAATGGACACCCTGCAGCCAATCAGAGTCGAGTATTCCCCCAGACCATGGTATGAATCAATTTAATCTTATATTCAAATATAGTCAAATAAAAATGTCTCACAGCCACAAAATCTGCTGGACAATCTGTCGACCGATGACCTTTTTCATCTAAAACGATACTCGGCACCAATTTCTGCTCATCATCTCGTCTGTGCATGAAGCTTCAGGCGTCTGTTTTACATTCAGGATGGATTTTTATTGCTTCCACTCTCTCAGGTCGCAGCAGGATTTGTTCTTCACTGTCTGTTTCGTCTCGCCGTCCACCTGATGCGTGCAGACACGAGCAGACAGAGCAGCTGAGGATCTTTAACTGTGTTTCTGTCAGATATGAAGCCTGCTGCCAGTATAAAACCACAGGAGGTCAGGAAACGCTACGGAGCTCGACCTCTTTAATAAACTGCACACACACACACACACACTCTCTCATTAAAGAGGTCCGTTTGAGTTTTGTTCAGCGTTTCACACCGAAGCACATCGTCTGAAACCTCGAGCTCGAACATACGGTAGAAAGACGAGAGGCGTCACGCTGCTTCCTCTCTTGTTAAAAGTCAACGACTACACTTCACAGACACACAATATTTACATGCAGCAGCGCCGGTGACACTGAAAAGGTCACTTTCACAAGTCTTTCATAATGTTTAAAAGTAGGTGTGTTTCTCCGTCTGACTGGAAATGAAGGTTTCTCTTCTGTGAACCCGTAAAACCTGAGTTGAGGCAAATGATCTGAAAGCTCCTGAAACAAGACGACTACCAGCATATTCATATAACGCTACAAAGGCCTGATTAGGATTATTATCCAAACAGAAGATGCACGACCCGAATCAAATTCTGAATATTGTCGTATTTGGAATAATAGTGAAAATTGACTGGAATGTAAATAAGACTTCCTCAAATGTAGTTAAAATCTGAGTGTTCTCACTAAATTGGATGTGTTGGTGGATGATGGATTAGATTTAATTGTCCATGATTTCAGCTTTATACTCGAACATGCTGCTTCCACTAAATACAAACTGTTGCAGGTAAATAATGAGTTTTTACTGCACTGATGCTGCTAGATATTTAAAATAAGAAAAAAACAACTCGACAGGGAAATTATGCCGTTTTTCCACCGACAGTACCAGCTCGCCTCGGCTCAGCGTGGCTCTACTTGGTTTGGTTTCAGATGCGTTTCCATCTAGAATTAGTATCTCTTCAACGTGGGCGGGTCGTCTTCAACGTGGGCGGGTCGTCATCGACGTGGGCGGGTCGTCATCAGACGTGGGCGGGTCGTCATCAGACGTGGGCGGGTCGTCATCAACGTGGGCGGGTCGTCATCAGTGACGTACTTATCCACGCGACACATAAACAGGGCTAGCTGTGGGCGACGCTAAACACGTCCACCTTTTCATTTCCTGTCGCACCATCGAGCTCGTTCTGGATGCGTCTTCAGCGACAACACTCAGGAGCGTCTCCACCTCTGCCACGGTCCACGCCGTGTTCCTGCGCGTTGTTCCTTCCATGTAATCGCTATGTCGACTGAACGCAGATGCTAGTTTTTAAAGGTAGCGGGTGTCGGGCTCGGACGTCGCGCTCGTCATGAGTCATCAAGTGGCGTCGCTCTCTGTCCAATCAGTGGCCGGCTGCCAGCTTACGTCACACAGAAGTATCAGCTCAGCTCGGTTGGAACTTATACGGAGGTGATACTAAAAAAGCTCCACTTTAGCAGGTACCAGGTACCAGATTTCAGTAATGGGAACGCAAAAAGGCGAGCTGAGTCGAGGCGAGGCGAGCTGGTACTGTCGGTGGAAAAACGGCATTAGACTCAGGTCGATATTAGATATTATCGAATATCGCGATATTTGCTGTCACGTGATATTTGTCACAATATCGAACATCTTTGGGCTTTTATTTTGAAAAGAAAATGCAGAGCTGTCACGGCAGCGGGTGATGTCACTGTGATGTCACTACAGGTTAATGAGCCTGATGTGAGAACGCCAGCTCACCAACTTGGCAGTATTTCGGATTCAAAGCAGGAGAGAACAACGATCTGAGGGAGTTTAATGAGGCGACATGTCGTCTTTGCTGGAAACTAAACAGAGCAACACCATGAATATCTTCCCTGGGATGAACTTGCCAGGCAAAAAAATGTAAATCAAAAGTATTTGAGGAAACAAAACTCAAACAAAAGTGATTTATTTTCCTGTGCAGTCTAATGTAGTCGTTTCCTTCATAAGGCTCCATGAGAACAGTATTTATTCTGTATTTACTGCATATTAATTATCCTATTTTAATTAAACACTGCTCGTCTCATCCTCTGCTCAGGTCCGAGGACGGAGGGCCTCTCAGCTCCCACTGGACCGACCACAAAACTCCCAGGAGTCTTTGCAGCAATCGGGGTCGATCCGCAAGAGTCACAGGAGGAAAGGTAATCCAGCAGACGTTTTATCATCAATCAGAGCTTTTACCTCTTTTCATTTCACACAGGTGTTCCTCCTTTGAAGCCTCGAGCCGCCGTCGCACACAAATCCTCTGTCTCGTCTTTCTTATCTCGTCTTTTAATATCATCTCGCTTCATTACTTCTAACTCGAACATCGCTTTATCCTCTTTCCCACGTTCTTGCCTCATTACGTCTCATCTAACATTTTCATCTGATCTCTCGTTGAGTTTCAGCAGCTGCTGTTTCCTCTTCCTCGTCACATTCCTCCCCTCTTTTATCTTCCCCTCCTCGTCATATCTCCCGACACTTCCTCTCATCTCTTTCCTCTCGTAAACATCAAATATCTCGGTGTTATCGCTTGACTTTTACCATCTTTTCTGATGTAACTGCGGCGTTTTATCAGTTCTGCTCATCGGATTCAATTTCAGTCAGATGTCATCTGTTTGCTCTCCGACTTTATTATTTTTTTTATCGTTCGTTTACCCAAAAAAACTGACAAGAAAGACTTTTCATTGCCCCAAACCACGTGTTTGAATAAACTCCACCGCCTGAATAAATGTTGGTGATGTAACAGCTGATAGACTTTTCATTCCTTCATGTTGTAACTTCATGTGTCTTCAGAGTCGGTCTTCAGTTTCATCTTGTGACGACGTGAGGATGTTGTGGGTTTGATTTAGGCACAAAAAACATCATATTTAGGCTTTAAAGGTCCACTGTGTTGTGTTTTAAGTAATTTATGACCTCAGATCAGCGTCTTCTCCTCCTGAGGGAAGAATCACTTCTCTGTATTTCCATAGGACGGGCGAGCTCTACGGAGGCTTCCATGTCCTTCCGCTCTATAAAAAACGATGAGCTGGTGAGAGGGACAAAAAGCTCTACGTGGTACAGATAAGGCTAAAGGCGTTTTCACTCAGAGCCAGCGTGACTGTGGAACGGAGGAGGAGCTTAGCCAGACGCGCTCGTCAGCTGCAGTTTGAAGTCTGTTTGAAATAACGTACCTCATCACCCGAAACTAAACTTGATGAAGTGCTGTTTGAAGACATGTTGTTGTCACAGCTTCTTGAATCTTGACACATCCCGCCTGCCGTAGTTCCAACAGGCTGCAACGCACGTTTGAAAACGCGAGGCGCTAGAGAGCAGTATTCATTTGGATGCAGAATAACATTTAACCACCAGATGGGAGAAATAATTCCACAGTGTGTCTTTAAAACACCTGTGTAGTTGCTGCAAACACGTCTGGACAAATCCCGACTTTTTACCGTTTTTTTGTCGCCCCGACACTTGTGTGACTCTTACAAATATTGAAACGAGGTCACTGTCTTGCGCTCAGCTGTAACTCCACCAGCATCTCCTCCGCCTCCAGACGTGAACGTCATTAATGTGTCACATGAACATAATATGAACCGTTTTATCCTGATGACTCAGCTGGTTTCAATCGTCACAGACAGATCAGAATTAGTTTTGTGTCTTTACGGTCACAGAGGTGTGTTTGGTTAACCTGACCCTCCTCCACCTCTCAGGTACGTTGGTGTGCAGCGGTAACGGGACCGGCAGCAGCTCCATCTACTCCGTCGCCATGGTGGCGATCCCCGACTGCGTCGACAACGCCACGCAGACGGACATCAGCTTCCAGAACATCGTGACAGGAGGGAAGAGCAGAGGTCATCACCACCATCACCACGGCCGGGGGGGAGGCGGCGGCTCCTCCCCTCCACCACCTCCACCCTCTCCCCCCCTCCCCCACCTGGCGGGACCGTATGGGATCAATGAGTTGTAAGTCCTGACCTGTTGTCTTTTTACGTGTCAGGAAAAATGAAGAATCAATAATGTTGGATATGACGGGGATTGATTCTTCCTCCCTCCAGCTGTGTGTTCGAGTACAACGACCCCGACGACTACTTCGACGTCTCCAACCACGAGGTGGACCGACAGGACGACCTGGAGTACGAGGTGAGAGCGCCGCCGCTGTCAGACAACGGTTAACCTCCGTTACTGAGCTGAGAGGAACTCACATCTGTGACCACATGAACATGTACGAGGACACGAGCAGGCCTGATGAACACATCTGGAACAAACTGAGCAGCTGCTCGCTCAGAGAGGAAAGACTCCTTCTTTCTTTAAACACAGCTGAATGATTTTCAGACGAGCTCTCACTCGTATAGTCAGTCCTTCCAGAAAAACGTTTTTTTTTGTGATTGTTGCAAAAATCCTTGATTATGCGGCACGTTTTCTTCAAAAATGCGATGGAATATGCAGATATTTATGCCATTTTACGCGGGAATTTGCAAAAACGTTAACCCTAACCCTAAAAAAGTGATTCCCGACACTGTGTTCTCACTGGGCTACTACCTTAATGTGAAGAGTCATTTCTAATGACTTCCTGTGATAAGCGAGCAGACTACATCACAGGAAGTGCTGGGAATAATTCAGTTCTCATCTTGTCAACCTTTTCATACTTTTACGAGCTTTAATCTTGCAGCTACTGACCTTGATTCTTTCAGCCCAGCAGCTGTTCTGGAAGTTAACACCTCGGTGCAGGTGAGCTGCTTCCGTCCTCGAGCGTTTGGAGGAAGTGGTTGTCCAGCGTCGACTTCCTCCTGTGGTCCGACACGCAGCTGCACAGAGTGCAAAATAATTTGCCTCCACTGTCGTGTAACACACCGGGAAAATGCTTTGCTCGGTCTTTGAGACTGATTTGCGAACTTGATCATGTCTTCTTCGTGGGGTTTGCAGTTTTCCGATGACGTCACTTCATAACGTTTCCCGAGGCAACAGGAGGAAAATGGCTGCTCTTGTTTTCAACTTTCTGGAAGATATATGTGACTTTTTTGCAACGAAATCATGCAAGTCCCGCATATTTCGCGCATTTTGTGCGGAAATTGGTGATTTATGCGGCGAAAGTGCGGCGTCTTTGAAAAGATGTGGCCACCGCATAAATGTGCAGACTTTGGCTGATTTTGCGTTAAATCATGCGATCGCATAATCGCGTTTTCCTGGAGGGACTGTATAGTGTCGGGGAAGACGTCATTCAGGATATCTGAGGAACAGACCGCTGAAAAGTGACGGGAAGGTTAGAAGGTGAGGTGAAAGCAAAATGTGGGATCGCAGCAGAGAAACGAGAAAAGAAATAACTGAGTGTGAAAATGAACGAAGAAAGACAGAGAGGAAGAACTGAACCACTAGCCGTTTTTATTCTGGGCAGTAAGCCACCAATCTGCCGTCCTTTTGGCGGCTCGCTCTGCAGATTTAGACAGAAGGCGGTAAACTGGTGGTCTGTTTTGTTCCTCCAGTTTTGCCCTCGGAGGGTAACGTTACACTTATTTGCGCCTCCATTGCTGTAAATCCGAGGCGGCAATGTGGTGGCAAATGCTGAGATGGGCGGAGGTGTGGATGACGTGCACTGCTGCGCACCCACAGCCGGGAGTTTTAAAACCAGGAAACAGCTGATCACAGCAGTCAGTTCGTCACTTCATCCACGAAGATGAGCAGCTGGAAAGCCGCTGAGATCCGGGAGATGCTAGCGTCTCCTCGCTCTCTGTAGCTGTCTTGGTTGTCCGCTTGTTGTTGTAGCGGCGAGCTAATAGCGGTCGCTACTTTCAAATTAAAAGCCCCCCGCTAAGAACCCAGTTCTAAACTCCGATGGGGTGCAATGTAAAGCTCTTATTTTGAAGACAAATTCGACCTGCTTCTCTTCACGCCCAACTTCCTGCTTCACGTCACGTCACATGTTGACGCCTACCAGAGGAGGAAAAGTGGAGGCTGTTTGGAAAAGGAGGAATATTACACCTCCCTTTTAGACAGACAAGGAGGCACATTGCAGCCTTTACCTTGCTGCACATGTGCCACCTTTTCTATCTGAAAGGGGCTACTGATGACTGAAACAAACCTGGTGGATGGAGAAGGAGCAGAGAGGAGGACAGAAGAGGGAATATAGATGAATCTTTCACAGCCTCCTGACGTGTTACTGAAACAGATCGACTTCTACAAGCCGTCGTGTTCGCTGGAGGAATGACGGTCTTAACCTTTGAAGAGAGGCTCTTGGTTCATCTAGTCGTCTAATGGACGGCTGTGTTTAGCTTGAGCGGCACTTTTCTGTTTCCGCTCCGCTGATTCGCTGCCGTTTCCTCAGACGGAGTCATTAAAGAAGTCAACACAGTGGAAACCTTCTCTCTTCTCCCAGAGAGACGTTCTCTAATCGTTACCATCGTTATATCTTAAATCACTTCTTAATGTCCTTTGTTCCTCAGAGGATTTCCTCCATTTCCTCCCTGCTTCACCTCAGTGTTGAGCCCTCCAGATAAACCGGGTCGTCGCTGCGATGAGGGTCACGACTTGACTTTCATCGTCTCAGCTGGTCTTTGATGGTTGCTGCTGACCTTTCTCAGTCCCAGCTGATCTCGTTAGCGATCAAACTCCGGTTCAATCTTTCCTCTTTGGTGCGATTAGCTGCGGCAGCTGTGAACACAGGAATCCCACTCAGGTGTTCACAAAAGCAAAGCAGAAGCAGCTCTGAAGCGGGTCTGGTCCTGGTGGACTCGTGATATCCAGAACACAGAACCTTACTTTCTCCGTCACGACCCAGAAACATCGGACCAATAAGCAGAGTGAACGTTCTCACGTGGTTTGCAGAGACGCATTTGGGAGGTTTTTCTGTCATTAAGCTTCTAGCATCTCTTATTTCATGAGGAGAACTTCGCTGTTCCACTTCCTGGTCTGAAGATCAGCTAAAGACCAGCTCTGTCCTTCATAAACCAGCTCAGACCCTCCATCACTCTTCCTTCTTCCTCTGTTCCACCAGGAGGTGGAGCTGTACAAGTCCAGTCAGCAGGAGAAGCTCGGTCTGACGGTCTGCTACAGGACGGACGACGAGGAGGATCTCGGGATTTATGTCGGAGAGGTGATGACGGAAAACATCTTCTCTTCACTCACCTCCAACGTGTTATCTATTCACTCCATGTGCATCATACAATCTTATTCCATAAATCACTTTCTCTTCATTAAACCCTTCATACGTATAGTTTCTTCTCCATTTACTTATTCATTGCATCCATCCACTAATCACTCCGTTCATTATCTCACCTTTGAATCATTCAGCCGGCTCACTCATGTGTTCACGCAGTCGTGATTCATTTATCGGCTTCTTAATTCATGAGGTCACTTTATTGATTCCTCTGGTGCTTTGTTTACCTCTCTCCTCCTCCCTCCATCACTTCAGGTTAATCCAAACAGCATCGCAGCCAAGAACGGACGTATCCGAGAGGGCGACCGGATCCTACAGGTACACAAACACTGACGCTCGCTGCTCCCGTTCTTCTCTCTTCGATCAGCCCAGGCGCCATAACGAATTATTAAATTAGTACGATTTATACATCAACAATCTGACAACATGTGTCATATCACGTTCACGTTACATGTAGATGAGCTGACTGACGTGTCGTGAAGTGAAGGAGACGCACGATTTGAAACAGTGTTTCAATATTTGTAAGTGTGAAACCAACAACTGGATGTTTTTAACGAGACGCTGGGACATTTTCCAGCCGCGGTTGTGGCGACAGATTCGGGTATTTTGAACTCAAATGATCCTTTTTCCAAACGCTGACAGGTGAGTTTTTGTGCCTGAACCTAAACAGATGTTAACCACAGCACTGTCACAAATTAACTCAACCTGAAGAACGTAAAGTTTCTACGTATCCGTGTAGATTCTGGTGATCGGGTTTCTCTGTTTACTCTCCCTGAGATCTTGGACATTTGATGACTTTCTTCTGAATGTAAAAAAAAGTATTTTATTGTATTAACAGAGCAACTTTAACATTTTTGAACTTAAAGGTCCACTGTGTCGTGTTTTAAGTAATTTATGACCTCAAATCAGCGTCTTCATTCATAAATAAGTCCTCATTGGTGTAAAATGATCTCTGCCAACAATCTCACTTCTCCTCCTGAGGGAAGAATCACTTCTCTGTATTTCCATAGGACGGGCGAGCTCTACGGAGGCTTCCATGTCCTTCCGCTCTATAAAAAACGATGAGCTGGTGAGAGGGACAAAAAGCTCTACGTGGTACAGATAAGGCTAAAGGCGTTTTCACTCAGAGCCAGCGTGACTGTGGAACGGAGAAGGAGCTTAGCCAGACGCGCTCGTCAGCTGCAGTTTGAAGTCTGTTTGAAATAACGTACCTCATCACCCGAAACTAAACTTGATGAAGTGCTGTTTGAAGACATGTTGTTGTCACAGCTTCTTGAATCTTGACACATCCCGCCTGCCGTAGTTCCAACAGAAAATCCTCTTCCCGTTTAACATTGGGGCTTATGGGGCAGTTGCTGGAGTTTGTGTCGGTTAGACGCAGATAATTCAAAAACCGTACATCCTCCCGATAAAGTGGACACGTTGCCAGACAGAAGACAAGTGTGGCTACGTTCTTGGAAAATATCACTATTGTAGTGTGAAATCTGTGGCTAGGATCGTCATCTAAAGAAACATTTTCGGAGAGTTTTTTTCAGGCTCCCCCACTCTGCCAGTTGGTGCTGCGCGAACATTCCGCAATACACACACATTGAAAATCCTGAATTTTTTCGAAATCACTCACGATCAATTAAGGGTCACCGTTCAAAAACTAAACATCGTAGAAAGAAAGTTCAAATACAACTCAAATAGATAAGACTTGTGCCTACATTTTAAAGTTTGAATGGTGTCTCTAGGTCAAAGTCTGCCAGAGCAGGAGATGTTTGAAAAACGTTGATGATTTTGCGAGTTTTTTGACCCCGTCCCATTCATTCCTTATGGGAAGTTTTTCATACGGAGGCTTCCATGTCCTTCCGCTCTATAAAAACCGATGAGCTGGTGAGAGGGACAAAAAGCTCTACGTGGTACAGATAAGGCTAAAGGCGTTTTCACTCAGAGCCAGCGTGACTGTGGAACGGAGAAGGAGCTTAGCCAGACGCGCTCGTCAGCTGCAGTTTGAAGTCTGTTTGAAATAACGTACCTCATCACCCGAAACTAAACTTGATGAAGTGCTGTTTGAAGACATGTTGTTGTCACAGCTTCTTGAATCTTGACACATCCCGCCTGCCGTAGTTCCAACAGGCTGCAACGCACGTTTGAAAACGCGAGGTGCTAGAGAGCAGCATTCGTTTGAATGCAGAATAACATTTAACCACTAGATGGGAGAAATAATTCCACAGTGTGGCTTTAACTAACTTTACAGAGTGTGAAGAAACAACTGTTGACTTTATGTCAAAGACTAAAGTTTTCAAGCGTGCACCGTCTGAATTCAAGTTTCTTTCTTTTACCGAACTAAGACGAGCACCTGAGCCATGAGCTAATGAGCTAACGGTAACTAGCTACAGCTGAGGATTACTGATCATCACTCACGCTGATGAGAGGTCAAACCTTTTTCATCCTCATGACTTTTCCTTCAGCTTCACCCTCAGGACAAAAGAAAGTAAATAAAGAAGTGTTGACCTTCAGGATGAGTCGAGCTGAAAACACAAACGTGTCCTCTGCCACATTAACTGCCTCGATTAGTGTTAATAATAGATCCAAATCAAACTATGTAAATGTACACCTGCAGCCCCCGGGGACGGCCTCGTCCAATCAGAGAGAGCGGTGAGCAGCCCAGTTACTGCTGTCCTAAAAATAGACCGAGGCAGGGAGAGAGATGGAGGGGGAGACAACGCTGTCACCCTGAGTTACCGCCGCACAGTTCAGCTGTTCGTCAGACGACAGAAACAAACCGCCATCGAGCTGTCAGACGGCGGAACAGAACCGATCGCTTGATATTTACATCAACGTTAATTAAAAGTTACGCAGCAGCGATCCGGCCTCGAGAAACTTTCTATACTTTTATACTTTATCTGTTGATTGCAGAGAGACAGAGAGAGAGAGAGACAGAGAGACAGAGAGAGAGAGAGAGGAAGGGAGAGAGAGAGAGGGAGAGAGGGAGAGAGAGAGAGAGAGAGGATACTGCTGCAGAGATGCTTCATCACAAAGGCAGCAACTTTGTGTTTTCACGTGCACACAGGAACAAAAGATGTGCAACAGAGTGACTTCTAAAACAACAGCAGTAACAGATCATCACATGAGCTCGTCAGCTGGAAATAATCATTTGCCATCATGATATATGGTGGATTTCTGCTCGGAGGATCTCGTTATCTCACGTAAACACGTAACGTATGTTTGTAGTTGTGTACGGTGGACTCACGTTGTATTGTGTATTTGTTTTGGGGAACGTGACCTCAGCACCTGAATATTTAAAGAAACTTTTGGTAGTTGAGCTCAGAGTGAATCTGATGAAGCTACATGTTCACTCCTTCTTGTTTTAAATGTAACTGTTCTGGTCTGTGCTGGAATATCGATGGTCCACTGAGGTTCTGACCCGTAGCGGCTACACCCAGAAGAGAATCACTGCCGTGTTCGGAGGATCCAACGTTTTATTTTTAAACCTACATTTTGTGTTTATACATTTTCACACAGAACAGTGAGACGTTCATATTAGGGCTGCAGCTATCGAATATTTTGGTAATCGAGTATTCTATCGAATATTAATCGAGTAATCGGGGCGGCTCCGGACTGCCGGAGCCGTGACGCAGCGCATCCACAGTCGTTGGAAACTGACAGTGAAACGTATCGGCTCCGTCGCCGTGTCGGACCAGTTAACAGGCTCGGTTTGCCGTTTCTTCGGTGGTGAAACACCAAAGAAGCTGCTTAATTTCCGCTGTTTTTCAAATGAGTTGTGTGTAACCTGACTGTCAGATACGCAAAGGCGCGTGGTGACACACGTGACGGGACGCATTCCTTATTTTCACCGCGCACAGCCTTTGACGTAAGCACGTTGTGTCACACTAAAAAGAATCCGTGCGAAACGTGCGCTTTGAATTTAATTAAACGAGGCTTCGATCGTTTTTTGTAATCAAGTTGTAATCGAGGTACTCGAGGAATCGTTGCAGCCCTAGTTCATATGTGTAAGATATATAATTTATCGTATTTATCGTATGTACAAAATCATTGTTAGATTAGATTAATTTACTTAATTTAATTCAAATTGTTCAATATTTACCAAATGAAACAACTCAACAGAATTTAATTAACAAATAATAATTGCGAGCGATAAATATTGTTTCATTCTAACACATCAGCTCATGGACTTTGTATTAGAATTAACACTTAAACACTGAAGTTTGTTAATAGCAGTCAGAGAGTTAATTAGCAGTTTAACCTTTTTATTCAGTTAAAACTTGTTTCTGATTCAGCTGTGTCGCTCCACCAGCATGAATACATTTATCTCCCTGACATTTCTGCGCTCGTTATCCTCTGACCCCGCCGCCGCCGCCGGCCTCGAGAAAACAGCGGCGGAGATGAAGCACCTGGCATCGCCATGGTTACCAGACGGTGGATCAGTGACGTCAGCGCCGGTCGTCACCACAGAGATAAAGGCCTTCTGGACCGATGTGGCGTCTCCTTGAAAGTTTTGGGAACATATCTGAGACATAAAAACACGATTTACAATCATGTTGTTGAAGCCGTGAGGATATTTTATATTCTGTACACGCTTCATCCGAGTGAAACCTCACATGAAGAGACTTGAGCGAGCTTCTGTCTTTCTTGCTCACTCTTCTGGATAAGATCATACTTCAGGTTATAAAAACCTGAGTTATGTCATTTAGGTCCGTTAACTTACGGAACATAACTTCACAAATCTTCACTCTTGGTCACAAACTCGATGCAAACCCTTCGTCTCCGGACAGAAAGTCCAGATTCTGTCTTTTTCTAGACGAGAGCTTCAACAAGCGACACAAGACGGTTAACGGCTGCTGTATTTAACATGTCGGGTGTGAAAATGGGCTGATTATTATTTTTTAGATTAATTGTTTGTTAAGTTAATAATAAGACAAGAAAAATACTTCCAAGAATCAAAGTCGATGTCTTTAAATGTGCTGTTTTGTCTGAACAAAAGTCCAAAACTCAGAGATTTTAACTCTCTTAACTAACAAATGATCAGTGATCGGTTTCCAGTTCTGGTTCCATCTACACATCCTCCCTGTATATTTATATATGTGCTGATTAACACGCAGTAACTGATCTCTTCACCTTCCCATCATCTCTTCCAGATCAACGGAGTGGACATCCAGAACAGAGAGGAGGCGGTGGCCATCCTGACCAGAGAGGACAGCATCAACTTCTCCCTGCTGCTGGCCCGGCCCGATATCGAGGTGACACCATGTGACATCACACAGTTAAACCTTCGCTCTGCATCGACGCTCCCGATGAACCCAAGTTACAGCGTCAACTCTCACTTCTGTTAAGCCAAAACTCCAAAACCAAAAGATTTATCACGTTCATGCTGATGTAAAACAGAGTGACGCTCTCGTGTTCCGGTCCAGAAATAGTCCTCACATCCAAACCTGGAGGTGTAACGTCTCTCTCGCCTGCAGCCTACTTCACTAACCTACTTTCTCTCCGTATCGCTGCTGCAGGTGGCCGACAGCAGAGCAAACACTCACAGTGTGGTCGATATACGTTCACCTCCTTCTGCCTGCTGTTGGTTTCATCCATCGATCTGTGGCTAACGTATACGACATATAGGAAACTAACAGCTGCTTGGCAGGAAGTCAGTACGACGACTCTGTGACCTTCCCTCAGGCGCTCGTAGACCAAACTTAACTTTTTCACACGATTTGATCTCACAGTTTCAAACACAACTTTTCCTGAACACATTCACTCTCCGAACACTGACTCTGGTGACCTCGTGATATTTCTCTAAATGCCGCCGTCAGCCTGAACCCCTGACTCGGTTTGTTCTGAGATCTGATCTTCTGCCCTCCATCCGCTACGGTGTCGATCGTGAAGCAAAACTAACCGAAGAAGAATATTCAGTATGTAGTCTAGATGAGTAAAGGCCCCCACACACCGGGTCCGACGTCTTCCTTATCCGACTTCCTTCTCCGACCACTCCGTCGGATCCGTTCGGTAGAAAAGTCACATTGAAACACACCGCCCCGGCTACACAGCAGCGTATACGTTCTGCGCCTGCGTGAAATGCAATAAGTCTCCTAAACATCGGGTGGCGCTAGTCTCGTGCCAGTCACCCAAAACATAAAAACAGGAAATGACAGAACGGAGTGCGGACCGTAGCTTATCAGAACAAAGCACACACAGTGTTAGCTCAGCATTACTTGCGTGATGTCGTATTACGGTGGTCTCTCTTCCACCAGGGCAGCCAGCTGCTCCTCAAAGTCCTCGGTCCACACAGCCATGGCTTCCAAACATACGCTGGTTTATCCCCAAAATAACGAACGGTGAAGTGTTGTTTGTAACTCTGTGCCGTCTCTGTTTATGTGGTTTGTTTACCATCGTCACTTCCGCCGCCCCTCCCACACGCCGCGCTGATTCGCTGGCACACCGCCAATCAGAATGGTCACTGAACAGCGAGCTAACAACCAATCAGAGTATCCGACGGCGTCCAACCTCAGACGGCCGACTTCGCATGTTCAGTCAGATCAGACGCAGCTGAACACACCGAACAGAGCAGCTCCCGAACTCGTCCGACTCTCTCCGAACGCTTCAGACGTCCGACGTCGGACCCGGTGTGTGGGGGCCTTAAAGATGAGCGTTCGTTTGTTTTTGAGGCAGAGAACAGGAAAAACAGTCTGAGGCGCGATGTGCAGAGTTTTGAGATTCTTTATACACAGAAAACCGAACATACTAAACAACGTAAATAAACACATCTCTGAATTAACGGCCTGTCTCAGTTAACAGCCTGATTCTCCAAAATCACAGCCTGCTCTCCGAGAGTAAGAATTACGAATGATACATTTAATTAAAACTCCTGCACAGTGTGGATAAAATCACAAGCATATTGTAAAAAATACTGCACATAATGATGTAACATTATAAACCTCAAACTACAGGATATTAAAAAAATGCATGACTTCTGCAAACATGAAATCCTGAAACGCAAGGCAGGATGGAAATTCAGGAGGTTGTGTGTCTGCACGCCGTGTGTTACTACACACACACACACACACACACACACACACACACAGGCATGATAAATGTCTCTAGTATGACAGCAGGTCCCTGAGTGTGTCCACATCTGCTGACGGAGGAGGAACTGCAGGACGGCGTATTCATACACGTCAGTTCAAAACACACACGCATACATATTCAGTGTTGAATCTGTGTGTGTGTGTGTGTCGTGTGTGTACAGTCACATTTCAACTAAATAAAATGAGCCGTCACTCAGTCGGCCCGTCAGTGTTTAGACAACTGTGACCCGTCGGCCCGTCAGATCTCCGTGTTCTGAGCGAGCAGGAGATGATGGATGTTTTATCGGCGGAGCAAAAAACAAATTAGAGCGAGATGAGAGAGAAAACACCCAGAATGACGTTCTATAAATGTGTTTTTAAATTAAATTGTGGTTATTATTCCTGGAAACTGTTACGTATGTCTGTGTAACACCGGATTCATCTCTGCACAGCTACCGTCGAGGCTGTCATGAACTATCCTGATGAAGCCTTTTATTTTTAATGACGATCCCTCCGGTGCCACATTCAGGACGAACGTCACATCATCAGCCTCTCTGAGGTGTTCAGTTTAAGTCTGAGGACAATAATGTCCTGACACTGAACAAACCTTTTTTGAGCGTGGAAATAGGAGCTTAAAGACAAAATCTTTACTCCGTATCTGTTTAACACCTTTATCCTGCAGACTGGCAGACGCTTTGGAAATAAATCTCTGGATCTCAGGGAGACTAATGCTCATGAATAAATTCAAATATTGTTTTGTGATTTTAAGTAGACAGTGAAATATTTTATAGTAGCAGAAAAACGTAATGTACAACATCCAGCTGTGACGTCAGCTGATAAGGGCGGGAGGGAAACGTATCAGAGGTGGATGAAACGATGCGAGGATGAGGGGATGATGGATGGAGAGAGGAGATGGAGGAGAGGATATTTATCCCAAGTGACCCAGTTTTCTTCCTTCAAGGTCACAAACGCAGAGACACACCTTAATCACACAAGTAGAGACAGACACACACACACACACACATAACAATCCTATTAAAACTGAGCAGAACTGAGAAGATGACTACAACACTGTTGATGTATGATTATTATATTAGATTTAATTAAACCTTTACACTCGGTGGCTGCAGTCGACCCTCAGCTTGTGTCTTTCTGTCGCTTCTGCCTGTAATTATTTCCGTATCTAAAGCTCAAATACATGAGGTACGAGAACCCCGATGTTCTCATCTTAAAGGTCGGTACGTTATTCCAGAGTGGTCCTAAGTTCGTTTCCATTTAAACAAATAAAACGTAGTTTAGACCAGGTAACAGTTTCATCAATCAATGAAGCAAATGTTTCTCCCCACATGCACTCTGTCCACACATTCACTGCACATGACTGGAGTCTTTAACAAAGCTATGTTGCTAAAGCTATTAGCGAGCTATTTGCACAAGAATGGCAGAGAGAGTGCAGCCAAAAGCCTCAATGCTAACATGCTAGCTTGTCAGAGATAGACTCTACTGAGCATGTGCAAGAGGCCCAAAAACGTGGAAGCATAAATAGCATTTTCCACATATTTGACCAGCTTCCACTGGTACGGAGGAAGACGACTCGGTCCAGACAGTCACGGTCCAAAGACAATGAGTCCTGAGCAAAGATCCTGTTCATGACAAGATACTAATGATGAGATTCTCTCTATTAATGAAAAAAGCGCTGGTAGATTCTCTAGATTTTCTTTTTGTTCTGTTTTGTTGCTCACATTCATTTCTCTGCCTCCTTCCAGAATGAAAACCCAGCTGATCCAGAGGAGGTGATGGAGCTCACTCTGGAGGAAGGAGGCTTCCATCCAAACCCCCGAGCCTCCATCACTTCCTCTCACCTCTCCGGCTATTATCGCCTGTGCCGAGGCGCAGGAGGAGGAGGAGGAGGAGGAGGAGGAGGAGGTGGTGTTGGTCTGACCTGCCCGGGAGAAGCAGCAGGTAGAGAAGGTGCCGTTGGTGACGTGGACGTGGAGGAGGAAGAGGATGAGGATGGAGAGGAAGGAGAGAGAGGAGAGAAGGAGGACAGAGACCCACCGGTACCTCCTCCTCCTCTGCTGAGCCTGGCTCCTCTGCTGTCCAACAGCCAGGAGCTGGACAGCGGAGTGGGCCGGACCGACGACAGCACCCGCTACGAGGAGTGGTCCGAACACGACCTGCTGGGCGACCAGACGAGCGCCTGTAACACCAACACCACCAACACACCGGGCAGCACCAGGAAGTTCAGACCAGGACCCAGCCCCAGGTAGGACAGGGGGTTCAGGGTCGGTACTGAAGGCAGATACCGAATCTAACAGCATCGGTTCTTGAGTGTTGTGGATTTGTTCCATTTCTCATCATAAACAAGTGAAACATCCTCATGTTTTTATACTGAACTCAGCCAAGAGCGTTCATGCTAACGACCCGTAATATTCAGTTTGAGAGGACCACAGCCAACCGCTCTGTGTTTCCTGCACCCAGGCCCAGTCCGAGACCCAGCCCCGGCCTCGGCCCCAGTCCCGGGCACGGCCGAGGAGACACCACCCCTCCTTTCCTCCACCTGCGAGACCTCCAGCTCAGCTCAGACTCCCTCCCTGGTCTGGACTGGGCAGCTGGAGGAGGAACGGGAGGAGCAGCGTACAGCCCCCACCACCATCACCACCACAAGGTACATCACGTTGAGATCTCGTTAAAGACCTGCTGCCACAAACACTCACTAGAGAACCACATGTGGATTCATCCGCCGCTGAAAATAGAGCCCAACAAATGCACCACTTCCTCCTGTTTGAGTGACGATACGATATATTGATGAAAATAACTGAAATGAGCAGCTGTTTTAAGAATTAAAGGTACAATAGGCAAGAAATCTAAAGCAACTGGCCATAAAATCATTCTAACATGTCACAGAGACTCGGGAATAATGTTCATATAACACACTGAACTCACCAACAACAACAGCACAGCCAAAATATTCGCATTAAAAAAATCTTTTGCAGACCGCAAATCATGTTGATGTTTTGACATCATGTTTTTGCACGTGCCGTCTACGAATCAGTGCAGTCAGTAGAGTCTCAGCTGCTGTGCGACCAGAGGTTGCCAGTTACGACTGAGTTGCAATGGCGGAGGCAACGAAACCCAAAAGGGCTCGTTATGAATCGCAAAAACAACAAGATAAACAGAGAGGCAAAGCGAGGGTCTATATAGGAGAAGAATCTGAACGATGGAGACATTTGAAGGCTGAGAGGAATTTGCGAACAGATGCCGAATTGGCGACTCTTCTCCTAGACAGGTAAGTTACGCTTGGCTGACTAAGTTAGCATCATAGCTTGACGGGGATGGACATTTCAAATACTTTGAACTGTCGAGTAATAACGTTATTCATTTCAATCATAGAAACAAACGTTAGCAGCACAGCTAACGCTAGCAGCATTAGCACTGTCTTGGTCTCCAGCCTGCTGATGTCCAGCTGATGTCCAGCCGCCCGCTGTCGGCGTGTTTGACAGCAGCGGCTGGACAATACGAAATCTTACGTTTGATAAATTCGAGTCCTCTTTAGGTCTTTGCATGTTTATCGCCATAAACTACCGTATATAATGTTATAAAAGGGGAGGCAGTTCTGTCAAATATCATGCATAACGTTATTCCATCTGATATGTCAGCTAACGTTACCACAAATTATAATACATCTTGGTCTTTACTGAGAGAAAAGAATTGTGTCTTAGAGCCTCATTTATGAAAACTGCACTGGCAACCTCGAGTCTGGAGGGGAGGCGGAGACGACTCGCTGCAGTATTTTGAATTTGAGTGTAGTAACCGTTTTGGCCACATTCTTGCCTGTGGCGCCTTTAACTATACTTTACTAAAAATGAAACTAAATGTTTGTGAGGTATATATAATGTTTGGAATATTTTCAAAAGGAAGCCAGACAGTTTTGAGAGACGCACAAACACATAACAACAAGAGCGTTTCGTCGGGTGAAGCTGATTTGACTGATACAGGCCACGCCCCTTTGCACAATTTTAAAAAAAAACGTTAAATGATTGTGACAGGAAACGTGATATTGGGAGTTTGGTCGCTGTGATATAAAGTCTAAAAATGTCTAAGCAGTGAAAAGCTTCGCTGGCCTGATGCTGGTTTCTGCCTCTGGCCTGCAGCTCTACCACCACCACCACCATCAGCCCCCTCTGACCATGATGATGCCGGGACTGACGGAGGAGGAGTGCCAGAGGTACCAGGAGCTGCTGGAGATCAAGTGCCAGTACGAGAGACACAACGAGAAACAGCAGAGAGAAGCGAAGAGAAACGAGCGCGATGACGTCGAAGCGGAGGTCAGAGAGCAGGAGGAGAGAAGAGAGGCGGGGCAGGAGGCTCTTCCTCCTTCTTTGGTGGCGGACGCGAACTGCGACGTGGCGACGCTGAGCGAGCACGAGATGGCGCTGATCGACGAGGAGCTACGCCACCTGGAGTTCAAGTGCCGCAACATTCTGCGGGCGCAGAAGATGCAGCAGCTCAGGGAGAGATGCCTGAAAGCCTGGATGATGGAGGAGGAGACGGTGGCGGCCGGCGCCGGGCGACCGGGCCCTCCTGAAGCAGGTAACCATGACAACAGCTGGCATGGGGATGTGTGGAAAAAAAACCTGTCATCCCGTCCCCTCGATATATACACCCACCTTGTTTCAGTTCATGACTTCAGATAAGTTGAGGTGTTTTTCAGGGGGATTGCTGTGTCTTGTGACTGTGCGGTTGCTAGGCAACCAGAGACTCCAGTCACAGCTCCAGGCTGTATGATAAAAAAGCCTTCAGCTAAATGAAAATGGAGATTTAATGTGCTTTAATGTGTTTCACAGAAGAATGACAGTATTTTCAAGATTCTTAGATAATTATTTAAACTATTTAAACTCTAACAGCATTAAATAAAATGTTCCTGATGAAGCTGGGAGTGAATTTTCTCCACATTACTTCACAGGTGTTTATACAATAGTTAACAAAAGTTCCTCCCCTGTAGGTCTGGATGGATGTAACGATGACGATGATGACGACCCTCATCACCACGAGCTCTCGGCCATCAACGAGCTGCCGGAGCGCGAGCGGTCCGACGACAAGGACAGCACCAGCGCCTACAACACCGGCGGAGAGAGCTGCCGGAGTACGCCATTGGTCAGCACGGAGCAGATCCCGCCTCTCCAGGAAGATGAAGACGAAGGAGGGAGACGGCTGATGTCACCGCCTCCCCTCCTCCCCCTCGCTCGCCTCCCCCCTCTGAACTCCCCCCTCACGCCGCGGCGTCACAGGCGGGAACGCGACAGAGAGCGACGCCACTCGAACCTCAGCTGCTCGTTCTCGCCCAGCACTTACAGGAAGTACGAAGCAGCCAATGGTCTCATGGCAAACGGCTCAAGCTCCACCCCTTCCACTCCCTCCAAGTTCAGGTCTCCTTTTGTGTTTTCACACTTCATGTTAGTTTAAACTTTGTAAAATTGTGTGTCTATTTTTGTGTGAAATGATTTTTGGACATTATGCTGTCAGGTCTCTGACCAGAGAGGCGGGATCATCTTCAAGAAGGGGCGTGGCTGATGGAGGGCGGGGCTCCAGAGGTACGCAACACCTGCTTCGACAGTCAACGCACTTCAAATGCTAACTCTGCAGCTAAACTGTTAACTTCTGCCTCTCTGTTTATACTTTTTTGTACTTCGATTACTCCTCATTCATTCTCTGTCACTGCAGGTGGCGCCACCGACAGGCCCGGAGGTGGAAGTGCAGAGTCCAGTCCATATTTCACCAGAAGACACCACAGCCACAACAAACCGTTGGAGCGCTACCAGAGCTGTATGACCCTGCCGTCCGAGGGCCTGGTGGACCCGCTGGACCGAGTGAGAGACAGAGCGAGGGCCGAGGGCGAGGAGAGAGGGATGGGCACGGGCAGCAGCGGCCCAGCCAGCCCCAGGAGCGTGAACAGCGCCCCCTGTGGTCTGGAGGACCACCATACGCGCGCCTCGCGGTTAGGACTGGCCTTACCGCTCGGGATGACACACTCATCACCGACTGCCTCACCGCAGCGCATGGAGTGGAAGGTAAACGGTGTGATGATCCTGACTAAGTGAGACTCTCTCATGAAGGTATGGAATCAAATTTCCTTCATCTAGCTTCGAACCTCGAGAGTCAAAGAGAGTTGGAACCCAGTGAACTCAAAGAAAACATATAGGTCCGTCTCTAAACGCTCACGTCTTTGAACAACACGCAGCTGATTTGTGCTATCTTTGTGAACAGGTGAAGATCCGGAGCGATGGCACTCGCTACGTGGCCAAGCGGCCGGTCAGAGATCGTCTCCTGAAGGCCAGAGCCATGAAGATCAGAGAGGAACGCAGCGGCATGACGACTGACGACGACGCTGCCAGTGAGATGAAACAGGTCAGCACAGCCGTCACAGCGACCGCGGAGGACAAAAGTCCAGATCAGACCAAAGATTTACGATGAGACTTTACCGTGTCAGGCTGGTTTGAGAACGTGAATCAGCAGCTCGTAGCAAAGTCAGCTGGTTAAGTCAGTTACTGGTCGAAACAGCAGTTATGGACAGAATGATGAGACTTTTGAGCTCTTGACTCACAAACAATTAGTATATCTCATTACTTCCAAACTATATACTCGTTCAAGAACTTCATTTTTTCATGTACTGTTACGCCTGCAGGACTTTCAAAGCCCACCGGGGGAACACTGTGGGAGTCACTTATGCCGTTTTTCCACCGACAGTACCAGCTCGCCTCGGCTCAGCGTGGCTCTACTTGGTTTGGTTTCAGACGCGTTGCGTTTCCATCTAGAATTAGTATCTCTTCAACGTGGGTGGGTCGTCTTCAACGTGGGCGGGTCGTCTTCAACGTGGGCGGGTCGTCTTCAACGTGGCCGGGTCGTCATCAGACGTGGGCGGGTCGTCATCAGTGACGTACTTATCCACGCGACACATAAACAGGGCTAGCTGTGGGCGACGCAAAACACGTCCACCTTTTCATTTCCTGTCGCACCATCAAGCTCGTTCTGGATGCGTCTTCAGCGACAACACTCAGGAGCGTCTCCACCTCTGCCACGGTCCACGCCGTGTTCCTGCGCGTTGTTCCTTCCATGTAATCGCTATGTTGACTGAACGCAGATGCTAGTTTTTAAAGGTAGCGGGCGTCAGGCTCGGACGTCGCGCTCGTCATGAGTCATCAAGTGGCGTCGCTCTCTGTCCAATCAGTGGCCGGCTGCCAGCTTACGTCACACAGAAGTATCAGCTCAGCTCGGCTGGAACTTATACGGAGGTGATACTAAAAAAGCACCACTTTAGCAGGTACCAGGTACCAGATTTCAGTAATGGGAACGCAAAAAAGGCGAGCTGAGTCGAGGCGAGGCGAGCTGGTACTGTCGGTGGAAAAACGGCATTAGAGAGAATAAATATGAAATCTTCACCTCTGATGTTACAATATTTAGAATTTAATTCTTTTCTTCTAAATTCTTTACTTAACTTCCCTCGTACCTGAATTATTTTAATCCCTCATGTTCTACTTGTACTACACATGCTGAGGCAAAGCGCTCGCTGAACCGGCGATATAAACGTCTTCCGAACTGTTTTCCAACAGGGCCGATACTGGAGCAAAGAGGAGAGGAAGCAGCAGCTGCTGAGAGCCAGAGAATACCGACGGAGACGAGAGTTCATGATGCAGAGCCGCCTCGACTACCTCAGAGGAGACAGGTAGAGGACCAAGTTGACATTTTAGAAAGAAACACATCACGACTGACTGAAACAACCACCATCACTGAGAGAACATATGACTTTCTTATTGAGTCATAAGATATATGTAGTTTAAGGTACCCTTGATTCACACAAAGGGCTTTGGGTGGAGAACATGTTTTATTGCTTTTAAATAATTGTTCTCTTTGTGGTTTGTCGCTGTCAGGAGCTCAGAGCTCGTCCTGTGTTCACCACCACATCGTGACATCTGAAGATTAATGTCAAAAACAAAATCCTCTTACCTTCTTCTGCTGATGAGATGCCAATAATCCCAAAGTCAGACTCCTCGTGAATCCAAACCGATAATCCTTCAGTCAAACTTAGTTTATGGAAATCCCAAATTCTGAAACAAAGAGAGAATCATCTCGTGTCAGTTGCTGACCCAGTGTGCAGCCTGAGCACAGTGAACCATGACAGGTGCTGATCAGCATCATTCCCTTCACCTGTGAGCTCAGTGAACACCTGTGAGTGCAGGAGGAACATGTTGTTTCTGAGCTGAAGTCACTTTTTTTATCTGACGCTGCAGCATGAAACTCAAAGCATGCACAGAGGAGTTCACCAGTGCTGCAAACACTTCACAAGCTGTGGTGTCAGAAAACCAAAGCAACATTTGCATAGAAAGGTTTGAGATCACAGGTTGACTCAGAGTTTCCCTCAGGCAGGACTCACAGCTCACAGCGCGACTATCAAGCAATGGTGGAAATAAATGGCCGCCTGACGCTGCACAGAGCTGTAAAGTTGGTTTAGCGGGACGTTAAAAACGTGCATGTAAATAATCTGTAATAAATAAAGTATTTTGTTGAAGCTGCTCGACTTCTAACTAGAAAGAACAATAGATCACACGTGACGTAACGTTATCCTCCGTTTTCAAATATCGGCGCTGACTTTTCGAACCTTGCATGGTCAGAGGGTATGTTGCTCAACTCCTTCTCCTTTATTGGCCTCTTAGATCATCTGAACAGAAATGACTGGCTGTCAAACCTGCTATAAAACCAGAGATGAGCTGTTGCACCGAGGTCATAGATTGTTCTCCTCTACTCGTCTTTAGATTTCTGTGACAACTTCATGAAACAGCTGAAAATGGATTTGAGCTACCCGATTATGTTTTAGTGGTTTTACGTCCTTGTTTGTTCATGTGCCTCTGCCCTCATTGGCTTAGATGTTGCTGTGATATTAAGACACTTTCGTCCAAGTGTTTTGGGAAAAAGGAGTTGTAGTTTTTGTGAAATTCTGCTGACGAGCCAACCGACAAAGACACGAACAGACACGGGTGAAAAAGATGAACAGAGAAAATGAAGTAGGATTTACAATCTGCTGGAAGATAATATTTGTTTTAGATATACGATAATCATTTTTAATGTACAAGATAACGAGACGGCACAACAGACAGGTCTTGTTTGAACTAAGTGTCTCTGTAGGAATCAGTCAAAACTTGACAACAAGTAAGTTTCAGCAGTTTCTCACATAACAGGAAGTCAGTTGAGAGAAAAAAATGAAGCTCAAAACAGATTTACAGCTTTGGAAAATATTTAATTTGTAGTGACGTAGTAGTGACAAAGAGCCCAAGAGTTCTGAAAGTTAGTGAGTTTTATCTTCTCCGGCTCATTTCATCTTTTTTAAGCAATGCAAACAAGATCTTTTAAAACTTTCAGGGGCTACACAATGTGACAGAGGACTGAAACAGTGCTGTTTTTATTAATTCCAGGGACTCCTCAGCATCAACAGGGGCTGAAAACCCGCGGTCATCCCTGAACGGCCAGCTTCACCCCCAGCAGGACTCCCCCAGCAACAACATCCTGCTACTGAGCCAGAAGAAGAGCATGAAGAAGAGGAATCGCCGCATCCTCGACAACTGGATCACCATCCAGGAGCTGCTGGCTCACGGCTCGAGGTCGCCGGAAGGGAAGAAAATCTACAACCCGCTGCTGTCTGTGACCACAGTGTGATCTGAGGACAGGGAGGAGGAGGAGGAGGAGACGAGAGGGAAGAAAGTGACGATACGAACTGACAGAACTAAACGACGAACGCTTCAGATTGAAGGGTGAATTGAAGGATGAAACCTGTTGATGACAGAGGGAACACTTCGGAGAAAAAGATGAACACTTTCATGTGATTTGAAGGGGAGAGAGGGCGATACAAAGAAGTAACGAGACGGTGGAGCGTGAGGAGAAGAGCAGCAGGAGTCCTGACAACATCTGGAATAACCCTGGAAACCTGCAGAAACCTGAAACGTCTCATGTCCTTTTTTTTGCAGCCAGTTGGTGTCACTGTTTAACTCCTCTGCTGGAGCTGCACTGGGTCCCGATCAGCAGGCCTACAGTGTAAAGAAAACACTTGATATGTACCAGGTTTTCAACCACTCTCGGGTATGACGTCCCCTCAAATGTAGTGAAAACACACTGAAGGAGGAGGAACATCTGTAAAAGGAAAGGGAAATGGCAGGTACAGAGACTGTTCTCTGAGCCAGAAGGACAGAAGCTCGTATTTTCTTCTCACATGTGCCAAATGGAAAATAATTAATTGGCGTTATCTGAGGCCATCCTGGGACTTAATGAATCTTCTTCGTTAACTTCCTCTGGTTAAAGATCCACGTCAGCGGCAGCGTGATGTGTGATGACACACTTTGACCGCCTGCTGTACGGACGCTGATATCCTCAACACAACATGTGGACAGGATGAAAACCTTTGAGAGAAGAACTTTTGAACTTAACGTAGTTTGTTTTCATATTTAAAGAAAAGTTTCAGAAGATTCAGGATGAAAGTCGAAGTGGTTGGATTAAAACAATAAATGTACAGATATTTGGGCAGACACACATTAACAAAACAACAAACAGTGGAAGATTGTACTACTGACCAACATGCGGCGTTTGTACATTAAAGGACACATCCACACTTTTATATCTCCCTGTCAGATCTGATTGATCTGTGACGATCTGTCACAGGAGTTTTTTTTACTTCTCACTTGCCTTTTTATTTACAGGTGTGTCATTTGTAAACACTTTCCCAGAATGCCTTTCGAGAGTCCTGTGGGGGAACATGAACACCTGACCCACGAGAGCAAACTCTTTTTTTTAACCTTATTATATTCAAAATCATTTTAACATTGAATTTTGTTGCTCATGGGCTTTTTCTCCTCGGCGACAGGATTGTTCGCAGTGTTGGTTTGGACCTCAGAAGGCCGGTCGTGTCCACCGTTGTGTTGGACGCGTATAAAATGAGATTAATACTGAGTTACGACATGCATGAATTAAGTATTGAACGTTGTGGATTATCGGACATAGTTCTTGAATCTAAAGTGGTGTAGTGTACAGAGCCTCGTGCAGACATTTTCTGTAGTGAAAAATGTGAAAAAATGTGAGTAAATGACATTAAAATGAAGTGAAATGTATGAAGTGTTCCCTGGTCTTTCTTTACCTCTAATATCTGCGTTCAGCTGTGGCGGTGAACGTGGACGCCAGCAACGCGAAGGATCGTGGCGATTTTGATTTGAGACAAGAGAGACGAGGACAGCGGCAGAGAATCTGTCATGTTCGTGTCCACTCGGTGTGACGATGCTGATCTAAATCCCTCCTCCTCCGCTGCACTGATGAGAGAGAGAACATGTGTAATAGGCTGAATGCAGGGTTCAGGAGGACAGAGGGGAAAATGAGATGGTTCAGTCCGGTGGGTAACGAGCTCAGGGAGTTTTCAGAGCAGCAGGGAGGGAAGGAAGACGAGGAAGACGAGGAAGGGAGGGGGGCAGCAGGAAGAAGGTAATGAAGGAGGATGAGAGAAGTGAACCAAAAGAGAGAACAAAAAAAAGACATGACAGGAAGTTAGATTCTTCTTTGGAGCTGCAGAGAAGAAAGAAAAATAAAAGGAGGGCAAACGACAGAAGACAGACAGAAAGGAAAAGACGAGAGACAACATGTCGGCCGAGAGAGAGCAAGAAGCTGTACTCAAAGACACTTTACAGGGTTAAAAAAGCAGAATAATAAAAACAACAGAGACAGAAGTTAAACATTCAAAGCTTTTTAAAGCAGAGTTCTGGACGTATTGGAGTTTATTTAAGAGTTTGGATGGTGTGCCGCGGAGGATGATTTTCTAATAGTCAGTCCGACGTGATGGAGGCGTGGATCAGGGTTTCTGCAGCAGAGAAGGACAGTAGCCCCTTTCAGATAGAAAAGGTGGCACATGTGCAGCAAGGTAAAGGCTGCAATGTGCCTCCTTGTCTGTCTAAAAGGGAGGTGTAATATTCCTCCTTTTCCAAACAGCCTCCACTTTTCCTCCTCTGGTAGGCGTCAACATGTGACGTGACGTGAAGCAGGAAGTTGGGCGTGAAGAGAAGCAGGGCAGTTTCTGCTTTTCTCCCAAAATCCTCTTCCCGTTTAACATTGGGGCTTATGGGGCAGTTGCTGGAGTTTGTGTCGGTTAGACGCAGATAATTCAAAAACCGTACATCCTCCCGATAAAGTGGACACGTTGCCAGACAGAAGACAAGTGTGGCTACGTTCTTGGAAAATATCACTATTGTAGTGTGAAATCTGTGGCTAGGATCGTCATCTAAAGAAACATTTTCGGAGAGTTTTTTTCAGGCTCCCCCACTCTGCCAGTTGGTGCTGCGCGAACATTCCGCAATACACACTCATTGAAAATCCTGAATTTTTCTGAATTTTTTCGAAATCACTCACGATCAATTAAGGGTCACCGTTCAAAAACTAAACATCGTAGAAAGAAAGTTCAAATACAACTCAAATAGATAAGACTTGTGCCTACATTTTAAAGTTTGAATGGTGTCTCTAGGTCAAAGTCTGCCAGAGCAGGAGATGTTTGAAAAACGTTGAGGATTTTGCGACTTTTTTGACCCCGTCCCATTCATTCCTTATGGGACAGTTTTTCGCAGTTTTTCTTCAAAATAAGAGCTTTACATTGCACCCCATCGGAGTTTAGAACTGGGTTCTTAGCGGGGGGCTTTTAATTTGAAAGTAGCGACCGCTATTAGCTCGCCGCTACAACAACAAGCGGACAACCAAGACAGCTACAGAGAGCGAGGAGACGCTAGCATCTCCCGGATCTCAGCGGCTTTCCAGCTGCTCATCTTCGTGGATGAAGTGACGAACTGACTGCTGTGATCAGCTGTTTCCTGGTTTTAAAACTCCCGGCTGTGTTTAATTAGGACAGAAAGTCAGATTTTGCTTGGACAAAAGTCTTGTCGTGTCTTACCAATCAGTCAACCAATCACAGATTAGAGCTCCACCTGTGACAAATACTGTAATTAACAGATTCCCAGGTGTGCATAAAAAGAACCTCAGCACACCAGACCTTCATGTGAAGTGCAACCTGACCTCTGACAACATGCCAAAGATTCAACCACAGACCAAAGTGCTGATCATCAAGAGCCTGAAGACCAAGTCTGCTGCTGAGGTGGCAGACATCTTCAATGTATCCAAACGTCAAGTGGAGAGGATAAAAAAAGATTTGAAGAAACTGGTGACATTCATGACAAGCCAAGGTCAGGCAGACCCCGCAAGACAACTGTTCAAGAAGACCGTTTGTTGCTTCGGCAATCCAGCCACTTTTTCAACTGCAGCAGAGCTACATGAGAACTGGTCACCAGAAACCCCTGTATCTACAAGAACAGTTTGTTGAATTCTCTCACGCAGTGGTCTCCATGGTCGAATTACTGCTCACAAACCAGCATTAAACAGAAGACAACAAAAGAATTGTGTTGCATTTGCCAAGGCCCACAGTTTGTGGAAAGGATGGACAGTGGAAAAGTGGCATGATGAATCATCCATTGAACTGCATCCCAATCGCTGCAAATACTGCAGAAGACCTGTTGGAACCCGCATGGACCCAAGATTCACCCAGAAAACAGTCAAGTTTGGTGGAGGAAAAATCATGGTGTGGGGTTACATCCAGTATGGGGGTGTGCGAGAGATCTGCAGAGTGGATGGCAACATCAACAGCCTGAAGTATCAAGAGATTCTTGCTACCAATTACATTCCAAACCACAAGAGAGGGCAAATTCTTCAGCAGGATGGCGCTCCTTCTCATACTTCAGCCTCCACATCAAAGTTCCTGAAAGCGAAGAAGGTCAAGGTGCTCCAGGATTGGCCAGCCCAGTCACCAGACATGAACATTATTGAGCATGTCTGGGGTAAGATGAAGGAGGAGGCTTGGAAGATGAAACCAAAGAATCTTGATGAACTCTGGGAGTCCTGCAAGACTGCTTTCTTTGCCATTCCAGATGACTTCATCCATAACTTATTTGAGTCATTGCCAATACGTATGGATGCAGTCCTCCAAGCTCATGGGAGTCATACACGATATTAATTATTTTTCCCAAGGCACCATGACTTTATGTTCAGATGTTATTGTTGCATGTTTGTGTATTCAAAATAAAGTATAATTTCTACCATACATTATTTTTGTATGCGACAAGACTTTTGTCCAAGCAAAATCTGACCTTTCTGTCCTAATCAAATGATAAAATGAATGATAAATGAATGATACACAACTTTATTTTGGTATAATAAGCATAATCTAGAGGCCTTTGCCTTTCATATAAGCCATTTCTGATTCCAATTGATCAACTACAAGTCAAGTTATTATTTGTTGTTCCTACAACTTGGATAAGCGACAAGACTTTTGTCAGGGACTGTAGTGAGGATGGGCGGGGGCCAATTTCCGCTCACAACTCTTCATCCATAATTTGGCATAAACAAAGTAATGTATTAACATTGTCTTTGGAACAAACACAGGAAAGATCCGGCCAGGTCACTCTAAGTGCTACTGACTGGCGCCAGGCCTTATTTAATATCCTGTTTTGAACAATATCTAAGTTTATTTAGGACATTTCATAGGAATGTGTGTGTGTGTGTGTGTGTGTGTGTGTGTGTGTGTGTGTGTGTGTGTGTGTGTGTGGTTTTATCTGCAGCAAATATAATAAGAATATTCATGTAATATAATGTGACCTGTGTTTGACAATTAGTCAAATCAATGATCCACTGCACCCTCAGATGCATCAAACTAAAGTAACGAGGCTGTTCTGAAGCTGTGAGGAGGAGAAAGTTCAGATGTTTGTGTTCAGATGTAGAGAGGAGAAGACACAGAGACACTCAGGTACAGTACAGATACAAGAAAAAGTATTTGTACTTGCATTACTTCCCACCTCTGATGACTTTTACCGGAGGGTGGTCGGCTCCATTCAGAAAAAAATTATTTGATGTGGGACAAAATAACATTGTTTATGCTAAAGCTAAAACATAAAGGCCATTGCTATAACTAATTCAAGGGCAGAGGGTCTGTGTGTTTGTCTGAGGTGTGTTCCAGTGTCAGGTGAGGGGAATGGTTCTGGTATCACTCCCTTGTAGAGTTACTGGTGTTGCAACTACTGACTTTATTTCGCCAGACTTGGACTCTGAAAGCCAACGACAGCTACAAGCTTAAACAGGCAGCATTAGGCGGTGAGTCTGACTGGTGGGATTTACTGACAGATATGGAGAATGTATATGTAGAGGTATGTTTTAATTAACGTTTAATCACCTCACAGAGGGAGCAGGTTCTCTTTCAGAGTCCACCATAATTCTACAGCAGCCCCGAACAGACAAACTAAACACTGACACTAGAGATCCTTCACAATGGACTTTTAACAGCCTAAACAACTGGATCCACACGTTCTAAAGGACATTATTGAAATGTAGGTACACATATATAATCCAATGCAATCCAATACAACAGCTCTGCTATCATTTCTACCTTTGCGAGGTTGAGTTCAGATGGTGACATGTCTGATAGGCCAGCTTCTCTAATCCTCAGCTTTTTCCAAGGAAATTACTTTAATAACTTATCAGTAGTTCTTTTTCCTTCCTTGTTCCTGAGAAGTGATGCATTTAAAAAAAAGAGCAGGAAACACAAGTTGACCTCCCGAAAGTATGAAAAGAAAGTATAAGAAGCAGGTTTGACAGAAATCATGAAACAAAAGCAACGTCAGCTTCCTGTTTGTTCAGACAGACAGAGTGGAAGGAGTGAAGTGACCAGCGGTTTTGTCTCCATCAGGATCAAATTCAGAATGAATATCCACCACGTTCTGTTCTTCTGCTTCATCTCAGGTGAGGACTGATGACCTGACTGTCTCTTTAACGCAGCACCACAAACTGCTTTGGGACATTTAATTTGTACATTTGTCCGAATGTTTTACAGTTGCTGTGTTCAACCACAATTTAATTCTAACTAAATATTCAGCAGCCATGTTTTGTTGTTGCTCCGGCTGATACAGAAATGATCATCTGTGTTCTGTGTTCATCTTTCCAACAGCTCTGTGTGGAGACGTCGGGCTCGTCAGCGGAAAAGTCAGCATATATACAGGAGCTGAGGGAGGAAGTGGTTCAATTTCATGCTACCTGTCTCAGCCTAAAAATGTGAAGTTCTTCTGTAAAGAAGAATGTAAAGCAGAAGGTATTCTCGTTAAAACAGAAGATGTCAGAGCTCAGAATGGCAGATTCAGCACTCACTATAAAGGAGAATCTTCTGGAAGAGGAGTTCTGTCTGTGACCATCACAAATCTGACCAAGTCTGACGCAGGACGGTACAGGTGTGGTTTGGGCACAGGTCTGGTTCCAGACTCTTACTCGGACTTGGGGATCAGAGTTTCAGATGGTGAGTTTCTACTGAAAGTCTTTAAACCAAATTTATTTAGTGAATTCAACAATGAAGGAATATTTCTTTTATCTAGATTTGAAAATAATAGAATATATAATTTACGTTTGATAAGAGATTGTGAGAAAAACTTTGTGAAGGAAAGCAGGAAAATTATTTTAAAAAAAAAGGAATCAATGATTTATTAAGTCTTTAAGACATTTGTGATTTGTAGTTCTGGACTATATTGATAAAAGATTTAATCAGATTATGGGAAGCATTTTATTTATTCGTGTTATATGAACTTTCAGGGCAGCTCTCAGTGAGGATCTGTGTTCATGTGAAGCAAGAAATACTGTGATCAGACTGCAGCATTTCACAGACAGTAACTGTTGACTGTTTCTCTTCTCAACAGAGCTGCCATTTGGAAACACTCAGTTTGCCCGTACAGGTACTGAAGGAGAGAATATCACATTGGGATGCCTCGATGCTGTTGACAGAAAGCAGAAGTTCCTGTGTAAGGACGAATGTAAAACGGAAAAGGACATTATCATTGAGACTGATGGCACCAGAGCTCAGAGTGGCAGATTCAGCATTGAATATAGAGAAGGATCCACATTTGGACTGTCTGTGATCATCACAAATGTGAGCAGGTCGGACACGGGACGGTACAAGTGTGGCTACGGCAGAGCTGTGTCTCCAGATTCATCCTACACATTCCCGATCCTTGTCATTGGTGGTGAGTTTCTATTGAAATCATGAGCTCTGCATAATCCACCAAACGTTTGTTCACAGCACATCATTTGAAGTTGCTTTGTTATGCCCAAAATCCGAAAGTAAATGATGGAGTCAACAAACTTACTTCAAATATTCATAAACATTTACTCCTGAGACCCGTTACTATTGTTTTTACATAAATTAAGTGTTGGGGTGGTAAAAAAAACAAAAACATATTGCATAGAAAAAAAGATTTAAACTTAATTTTATTCACAGCACACCTTCAGGGGTCTCGTGGAGTCAATACCTCGATGGGTCAGGGCTGTTTTGGCAGAATATTAGGCAGGTGTTATGCCTGATCGGTGTATGTCTGAATCTCACTGAATGATTCCTTATAAAATCCTCTCTGCCTCCGTCATAGAGCTGTCTACTGAAAAAATATGAAACAAACGTAAGTAGAAAGTCCTGGACGTCCAGGACAAAAATGAATTGCTGGGTCTCAGGAGGACATGATATTTAATTCTGCCATGTTTTGTGTATATTTGCTTGATTGAAACTGTCAATATAATCTGTTTCTATGTTCCTACCAACATCAGACCTGTCAGCCTCCTCGACAACACAGAGTGTCACGCCTCCATCGGTTTTCGCTGTAACCACCAACCAGGGAACAGGTACACTCCACTCCAACTATCAAGATCATGTCTAATTCTAAACTCTTTGTTATCATGACAGGATCATGTAGAGCAGGTCGGATGTCTCCATTATGCAAAATACTCTCGGTTTTATACATAATGTAAAATATAAACGTCTCTTTTTTTACATGACATAGATACAGAAGAAGGAAGTTTATTTTTTCATTATGCACTTCGAGGTGTCAAAATACATTTCCGTGCAGCCTCCTCTCCTCGTGTGGTTTTTGCTTCTGAACAGACGCAGTTTGCGGCACAATCTCTTCAAAGTCCTCACGCTGACTGTGATGGAAATTTTGTATTTAATGAAAGAAAGATGTGAACTGAAGTCTTGCACAAGAAAGTTCAATGTAACTGTTTAAAATGTGACCTGTGCCCTGTGACCCTTTGTATTGTTTTGTGACACATTGGTGTTGAATAGCCACTCATGGTTATCACTTCCTGCTCTGTGATAGATTCCTTTGGGTGCAGGAGGGCACAAATTAAGTAACTATCAGGGTGAAAACACACCCACAGAGACAGATAAACACCTTCCCTCAAAATGTACTGTATGAAACTTAACTGGGTAATACCAGCTAAAAAGGTAGTTCATTTAGGTGGCCGGCAAATGTCTCAAAAGACAGAATGATATTTACTGACTGATAAGGAAGAAGAGGAAATGAAAGATGTTCCTGAAAGACTGTGGTCTAAAGGAGCAGCAGATATAGTGTTAATATGAGGTATAAAACTAGTACATTTATACCCCGAGATTATGCCTACACATATAGACCACACAAACAGGAATTTGGCAGAGCCTAGAAGGAAAACTTACATTACAAAGAATAAAAAAACAAAAATAACAATTTGATTTAGATTTGCTGCAATTTTGAGTCATGGGAATATCCATGTCTCAACAGGAGGGATGGTATCCACAATAGAGAACATCTTTACTACATATGGATTTCAAAACTACTCTTCAAAACAAATTTTTGTGCCTCATGATTAATATGCTCCAAGCATAATGCTCAAGTCCGAAACCAGGTAAATTCCCTGAAGCGACTTTTCAATGTATCTGTATGGATTTTATTGAATTAAACAGAGCTGAAGGAAAGAAATACTGTTTAGTAATAACAGATATGTTCTCCAAATGGGTAGAAATTACACCAACAGTAAACAATGATGCAATAACTGTGGCCAAAATCTTAGCTACAGTAACAGCTCCAAGGTATGGTTTTCCAGAAAAGATTTATTGTGATAATGGTCCTCATTTTAGAAATCAAGTAATACAGAGACTATCTGAAATATTTTCAATCCAACTCAGGTTCCATTGTAGCTATCATCCACAGTCAGCAGGACTGGTGGAAAGAAACAATGGAACTATTGAAGCAAAACTAAGAAAGGCTATGGAAGAAACAGGGAAAAGTTGGGTAACATGTCTACCAGCTGTAGCATTAAGTTTACACATTCAACCCAACAGTACAGGATTATCACCATTTGAAATATTATACGGAAGGCCATTCAGGGTACCGCTAATAGATACGAAGGGAGATGATACAGGATTGACTGAAACAATCGTTGACTATATGTCAAAAATGATGAAGAATAAGAGTGTTGTGTCTACAGTATCTCCTCCGACAGATCCAGCACCAACAGGAGAGCCAATAAACCCAGGAGATTGGGTGTTCATCAAAGTCCTGAGGCGAAGGAATCGGTCAGCTCCACGCTGGGAAGGGCCCTATCAAGTATTACTGTCTACACCTACAGCAGTCCGTATAGCTGAAAGAAAGAGGTGGATCCATCTCACACACTGCAAAAGAGCACAAATACCACTTTCAGAGCACCTGATCGATGATCCTCTGACAGGATGGCTCCAGGATTTTTTTGTTTGAGAGGACTGTTACAGAGACTCATTGACACCGCTGTGACCAAAACAACTATGCTGTATGAAAGGGTTCCCACCACCGATGACCACCAAGGGGACTATGAGAATACAGCACAAGAAAACGTTACATCTGATCCGACAGATGATGATCTATATGGGAACCTCTTTGATGAAGATAAGGACACCACGGTTTAAGGGATAATTGCTGTTTATGTGTTAATTCTACTGATTATGATGATACTACAGAAAATCTAAACTGAAGTTGTAGTTTTTCTGAATTGGCCAACTAGAGCCACTTAGGAGAAAAATACTCACAGCATTTGTACATATTGAAAGTGACCCCATTTCTTTTGTTCTTTTTACATGCATGGGATAGTTTAGATAGGGATAGGTCCGTAGCCAAGCCCAATAGGTTGACTAGTTTGGTGAAGACGTTTTTGTTTTGTTTTGGGGGTAACAATGTAATTAAAATGCTTTTGAATTTATGCTTATTTTATATAACTTCAGTGCCTTGATAAATGGAGTACCTGTGTGTGGTTGCCGGGGCAGCGGGACCGTCAGAGAGTTTCCCTATCTAGAAAGATAATGGATAAGTAGTCCTTTACTTTTAAACAATTACATTAACCTCTTCATTTTGTTTTTTTTTTAGTTGTGATTTGGCCTTAATGTTAATTTTGATATTCAGAGGTCATCTCTATACTGTTAGTCGTCTGCTGGTTAGCTTGGCGTGTTAGCACCGTGTCGTAGAGCAGATTAACTCAGCGTTCAGGCCTTTATTTACATGTTTGCTGTTGTGTGACGGGTTTTAGAAAGACAGACTTAGAGGACAACACATAAATCAGCCCCAAGATTTATCTGTCACACATTATCTGGTCTGTTGCCATGGCTACTGCTGTACAACAGCTGTGATGTCATTTCCTGTCATGTTGGTAAAGCTGCAGATCTCATTTTCAGATCCCTTTCACCTATAAGGATTTGGCTCCAGACTCCGCCGTCAAAACCTGCAGTGATTAGGAGCAAACCTGCACCACTCACACATACAGCACTCAGATCAGCTGTATTTGTTACTAACATGTCACTAAAGTGTTGATCTGTTAATTCAATAAAAGTACTAATACCACACTGTAACTATACTCTGTTAAAGTCCCTGCAATTAAACTGTTACTGCAGTAAAAGTATGTAAGTATAATCAGGAAAATGTGTTTCAAGTATGAAAAGTAAAATGTCCCCTGTTACTGTTTCATTCTGGATTAATCTGCTGATTATTGAGGTTGATAAATAATTTAGAATCTTTAACTAATAAATTAGTGGATGTAACATAACTCTATAACGTACTGTACGTTTGTCTTTCTGTGAATAAATGAGACTTTAAATAAATCATGATGTCAGCCTGTGAGATCATGTAAAGTTAGTAACTTCAAGGAAATTCAGAGCAGCTCAGAAGAAGATGTGTTTTTATTAAAGTTTCGTTCTGATGCTCAAACATTTTCGTGTCTCTTCCTCTTTTTCTCTGTGAGTCTCAGGAGGACAGTAAAGAGAGGACATGTCTGAACCAAAGCTGACATGATTCATGAGCAGACAGATAGCAGACCCTCTGCCTGACTTCATACACCACTGTGCAAACTACTGAGCTGTTGTATGTTCAGCAAAAATATTATATGACTCTAACAGTGTCATATGAAGAGTCTAACATGGTTCACATTAGGCTTCACACTTTGACACATGTTCTCATCAGTGAAATGCAGGGTGGAAGTAACTAATCATATTCAGATGTGGTAAAAGTACACACAAGTATCTGTCCTCCAGTAGAAGTTCAGATACCTGTCTAAAAACAGACTCTGGTAAAAGTAGAAGTACTGATACAGCTTCTTTACTCCAGTAAAGTAATCGAGTACAGGCTCTGACATGTCCTCAGAGTATCAGAGTAAAAAGTCTCCCTCTGAAGGACATCTGTGGTCAAAGCTAACTGAAGCTCACGTCATATTAACATAATTCAAAGACTATTAAAGTTAAAGGTAGAATCAGTAGGATTTGTCCCAGCTGTTCCTGAACGGTTCATAATTGAGTTCTGAGAACAATTTGAAATCATATCTAAACCTTTCATCTGCATTACTTTATCCAGTAGTGCTGCATTATTACAAACATGCCAGTGAAAACCCAGATGTACAGACAACAACACTAAATTGTGCAGCGGGTTTGGAGCAGAGACCACGACCACTGAGCAAATAGAGCAGGAGTTCATTTAGACCGAACAGAAGCCTCTTTGATTGAATGTCTGAAACTGAAAATACAAGAAGAATAGTTTGTTCTTTTACTTAAATATTATCTTACTAGAAGTATAATGTAAGATGTAGAGGAGCGAGATTAGAGCCCTGTGGAACTCCACCGCACATGATGGTGAGAGTCCAGAAGCCCCAAGGGGCAGGTGAGTGTTGTTTTTTTTTTTTATGAAGTCTGATCTAAATTATTTTCTTTCTCATGTTTATGATTTGCGATCTGGTGGGAAAAAAAGTTTTGCCAGGAAAAACTTTGTATCTCCTCCTTGAACCGTCACCTTATCGTGGTGAAGGGGTTTGAGTACCTGAATGATCCTAGGAGCTATGTTGTCCGGGGCTTAATTCCCCTGGTAGGGTCTCCCAAGGCAAAAAGGTCCTAGGTGACGGGTCAGACTAAGAACGGTTCCAAAGCCCATGATGAACATTATTACAACGAGGCAGCGTACGTCGCCCGGATTGGCGTTACCGGGGCCCCACCCTGGGGTTAGGGCTCATAGGCGAGCGCCTGGTGGCCGGGTCTGTGCCCACGGGACCTGGCCAGTTACAGCCCAAAGGAGCGACGTAGGCCCGCCCTCCAGTGGGACCCACCACCCGCAGGAGGGTTCAGAAGGGGCTGGTGCATTGTGGATTGGGTGGCAGTCGTGGGCGGGGGCCCCGGCGACCCAATCCCCGGACGGTGACTCTGGCCATGGGGACATGGAATGTCAAGTCACTGGGGGGGGGAAAGAGCCTGAACTAGTGCGGGAGGTTGAGCGGTACCGGCTAGAGATAGTCGGGCTCACCTCCACGCACAGTCTGGGCTCTGGAACCCAACTCCTTGAGAGAAGCTGGACTCTCTTCTACTCTGGAGTTGCCCGCGGTGAGAGGCGGCGAGCTGGTGTGGGCTTGCTTATAGCTCCCCATCTCAGCCGCCATGTGTTGAAGTTCTCCCCGGTGAGTGAGAGGGTCGTTTCCCTGCGCCTTCAGGTCGGGGATAGGTCTCTCACTGTCGTTTCGGCTTACGGCCGAACAGAGTGTAGAGTACCCGGCCTTCTGGAGTCCCTGGGAGGGGCACTGGAAAGTGCTCCAACTGGAGACTCCGTCGTTCTTCTGGGGGACTTCAACGCCCACGTGGGAAGCGACAGTGTTACCTGGAGGGGTGTGATTGGGAGGAACGGCCTCCCCGATCTGAACCCGAGCGGAGTTCTGTTATTGGACTTCTGTGCTAGCCACAGTTTGTCCATAACAAACACCATGTTCGAGCATAAGGGTGTCCACAAGTGCACGTGGCACCAGGACACCCTAGGCCGGAGGTCAATGATCGACTTTGTAGTCGTGTCATCTGACCTCCGGCCGTATGTCTTGGACACTCGGGTGAAGAGAGGGGCTGTGCTGTCAACTGATCACCACCTGGTGGTGAGTTGGATTCGCTGGCAGGGGAGGAAGCTGGACAGACTTGGCAGACCCAAACACACAGTGATGGTCTGCTGGGAACGTCTGGCGGAACCCTCTGTCAGGGGGGTCTTCAACTCCCACCTCCGGGAGAGCTTTGACCAGATCCCAAGGAAGGCTGGGGACATAGAGTCCGAGTGGACCATGTTCTCCGCTTCCATTGTTGACGCGGCTGAACGAAGCTGTGGCCGAAAGGTCTCCGGTGCCTGTCGAGGCGGCACTCCCCGAAGCCGGTGGTGGACACTGGAAGTAAGGGATGCTGTCAAGCTGAAGAAGGAGTCCTACCGAGCGTGGTTGGCTCAGGGGACTCCTGAGGCAGCTGACGGGTACCGGCAGGCCAAACGTGCGGCAGCGCTGGCAGTTGCGGAAGCAAAAACTTGGGCCTGGGAAAAGTTCGGGGAGACCATGGAGGAGGACTACCGGTCGGCCTCGAGGAAATTCTGGCAAACCATCCGGTGCCTCAGGAGGGGGAAGCAGTGCTCCACCAACACTGTTTTACAGTGGGGGTGGGGAGCAGTTGACCTCAACTGGAGACATTGTCGGGCTGTGGAAGGAATACTTCGAGGATCTCCTCAATCCCACTGACACGCCTTCCGTAGAGGAAGCAGAGGCTGGGGGCTCAGAGGCCGATTCATGCATCACCCAAGCCGAAGTCACTGAGGTAGTCAGGAAGCTCCTCAGTGGCAAGGCACCGGGGGTGGATGAGATCCGCCCTGAGTACCTCAAGTCTTTGGATGCTGTGGGGCTGTCTTGGCTGACACGTCTCTGCAGCATCGCGTGGCAGTCGGGGACAGTCCCTCTGGACTGGCAGACCGGGGTGGTGGTCCCTCTATTTAAAAAGAGGGACTGGAGGGTGTGTTCTAACTATCGGGGGATCACACTCCTCAGCCTCCCTGGTAAAGTCTATTCCAGGGGACTGGAGAGGAGAATTCGGCCGATAGTTGAACCTCGGATTCAGGAGGAACAATGCGGTTTTCGTCCTGGTCATGGAACACTGGACCAGCTCTATACCCTCCGCAGGGTGCTCGAGGGTTCTTGGGAGTTTGCCCAACCAGTCCACATGTGTTTTGTGGACTTGGAGAAGGCATTCGACCGTGTCCCTCATGGCATTCTGTGGGAGGTGCTTCGGGAGTATGGGGTCTGGGGCCCTCTGCTAAGGGCTGTAAGGTCCCTGTGTGACCGGAGCAGGAGCTTGGTTCGCATTGCCGGCAGTAAGTCAGACCTGTTCACGGTGCATGTTGGACTCCGGCAGGGCTGCCCTTTGTCACCGGTTCTGTTCATCATTTTTATGGACAGAATTTCTAGGCGCAGCCGGGGGCCGGAGGGGGTCTGGTTCGGGAGCCACAGGATTTCATCTCTGCTTTTCGCGGATGATGTTGTCTTGTTGGCTTCTTCGAGCCAGGACCTCCAGCATGTCCTGGGGCGGTTTGCGGCCGAGTACGAAGCAACTGGTATGAGAATCAGCACCTCCAAGTCCGAGGCCATGGTTCTCGACCGGAAAAGGGTGGTTTGCTCCCTCTGGGTTGGGGGAGAGTTCCTGCCTCAAGTGGAGGAGTTCAAGTATCTTGGGGTCTTGTTCACGAGTGAGGGAAGGATGGAGCGTGAGATTGACAGGCAGATCGGTGCAGCGGCTGCAGTAATGCGGTCGTTGTATCGGTCCGTCGTGGTGAAGAGAGAGCTGAGCCGAAAGGCGAAGCTCTTGATTTACCGGTCAATCTACGCTCCTACCCTCACCTATGGTCATGAACTTTGGGTCATGACCAAAAGAATAAGATCCCGGATACAAGCGGCCGAAATGAGTTTCCTCCGCAGGGTGGCAGGGCGCTCCCTTAGAGATAGGGTGAGGAGCTCTGTCACCCGGGAGGAGCTTGGAGTAGAGCCGCTGCTCCTCCACATCGAGAGGAGCCAGCTGGGGTGGCTCGGGCATCTTTTCCGGATGCCCCCGGGACACCTCCCGAGGTGTTCCTGGCATGCCCACCGGGAGGAGGCCCCGGGGAAGACCCAGGACACGCTGGAGTGACTATGTCACCCAGCTGGCCTGGGAACGCCTCGGGGTCCTCCCGGAAGAGCTGGGGGAAGTGTCCGGGGAGAGGGAAGTCTGGGCGTCCCTGCTCAGGCTGCTACCCCCGCAACCCGGCCCCGGATGAAGCGGAAGAAAATGGGATGGGATGGGATGTGACATTGCACCCCATCGGAGTTTAGAACTGAGTTCTTAGTGGGGGGCTTTTAATTTGAAAGTAGCGACCGCTATTAGCTCACCGCTACAACAACAAGTGGACAACCAAGACAGCTACAGAGACCGAGGAGACGCTAGCATCTCCCGGATCTCAGCGGCTTTCCAGTTGCTCATCTTCGTGGATGAAGTGACGAACTGACTGCTGTGATCAGCTGTTTCCTGGTTTTAAAACTCCCGGCTGCGGGTGCGCAGCAGTGCACATCATCGACACCTCCGCCCATTTCAGCATTTGCCACCACATTGCCGCCTCGAATTTACACAGCAATGGAGGCGCAAATAAGTGTAACGTTAACGGCGCAAAATTGGTGGAACAAAACAGACCACCAATTTGCCGTCTTCTGTCTAAATCCGCGGAGCGAGTCACCAAAAGGACGGCAGATTGGTGGCTTACTGCCCAAAATAAAAACGGCTACTGATGGGCGGAGACGGGCTATGTTAACTAAACAATAACACAGGTGTCTCTATCTCCAAATCCAAAAGGGGCTTTTACCTTTATCTTCCTATATTAAATTATTGAAAGTGACACTGTTGAGTTAGGTAGTGCAAATATTTTGAGGACACAAGGTATCCAGAATAAACGACAATTGTCACTTAGTGTTCAGCAGTCCGATGACATGGGGGGAAACGCTGTTAGAGCCTTGTGGTTCTGCACCGAATGCTGCAGAACCTCCTTCCAGAGGCCAGCAGGGAAAAAATCCCATGGTGAGGGAGGGAAGGAGGAGTCTCTGATAATATTCCCAGCTCAGGACATGCAGCACTTGGGAGCAATGTCCTGAATGGAAGGGAGAGAAGTCCCGATGATCTTCTCTGCTGTCCTCACATTCCCCCAGTCAGAGGCTTAGCAGCTTCCACACCACATGGAGATGCAGCTGGTCAGGAAGCTCTCTGTGGTGCTCCTGTAGAATGTAGTGAGGATGGGCGGGGGCCAATTTCCGCTCACAACTCTTTGTCCTTAATTTGGCATAAACAAAGTAATTTGTCAAGATTATCTTTGGATCTGACACAGGAAACATCACTAAGTGCTACTGACTGGCACCAGGCCTCATTTACTTTCCTGTTTTGCACAATATCTAAGTTTATTTAGGACATTTAATAGGAATGTGTGTGTGTGTGTGTGTGTGTGTGTGTGTGTGTGTGTGTGTGTGTGTGTGGTTTTATCTGCAGCAAATATAATAAGAATATACATGTAATATAATGTGACCTGTATTTGACAATTAGTCTATAACATAGAAAAATCAATGATCCACTGCACCCTCAGATGCATCAAACTAAAGTAACGAGGCTGTTCTGAAGATGTGAGGAGGAGAAAGCTCAGATGTTTGTGTTCAGTTGTAGAGAGGAGAAGACACAGAGACACTCAGGTAAAGTACAGACACAAGAAAAAGTATTTGTACTTGCATTACTTCCCACCTCTGATGACTTGTACCGTTTTTTTTAAGAATTCACATTGACTTTGATCAGATGATCTTTCAGGAGTCTGTTTCAGAAAATTACACATCCTGTTTGGAGCAACTCAATCTGTGGAGAAACCGGAGGGTGGTCGGCTCTATTCAGAAAAAAAATATTATTTGATGCGGGACAAAATAACATTGATTATCCTGTCTGTGTGTTTGTCTGAGGTGTGTTCCAGTGTCAGGTGAGGGGAATGGTTCTGGTATCACTCCCTTGTAGAGTTACTGGTGTTGCAACTACTGACTTTATTTCGCCAGACTTGGACTCTGAATGGCATGAAAGCCAACGACAGCTACAAGCTTAAACAGGCAGCATTAGGCGGTGCGTCTGACTGGTGGGATTTACTGACAGATATGGAGAATGTATATGTAGAGGTATGTTTTAATTAACGTTTAATCACCTCACAGGGGGAGCACGTTCTCTTTCAGAGTCCACCATAATTCTACAGCAGCCCCGAACAGACAAACTAAACACTGACACTAGAGATCCTTCACAATGGACTTTTAACAGCCTAAACAACTGGATCCACACGTTCTAAAGGACATTATTGAAATGTAGGTACACATATATAATCCAATGCAATCCAATACAACAGCTCTGCTATCATTTCTACCTTTGCGAGGTTGAGTTCAGATGGTGACATGTCTGATAGGCCAGCTTCTCTAATCCTCAGCTTTTTCCAAGGAAATTATTTCAATAGCTTATCAGTACTTCTTTTTCCTTCCTTGTTCCTGAGAAGTGATGCATTTAAAAAAAAAGAGCAGGAAACACATGTTGACCTCCCAAAAGTATGAATAGAAAGTAAAAGGAGCAGGTTTGCCGGAAATCATGACGCAAAAGCAACGTCAGCTTCCTGTTTGTTCAGACAGACAGAGTGGAAGGAGTGAAGTGACCAGCGGTTTTGTCTCCATCAGGATCAAATTCAGAATGAATATCCACCACGTTCTGTTCTTCTGCTTCATCTCAGGTGAGGACTGATGACCCGACTGTCTCTTTAACGCAGCACCACAAACTGCTTTGGGACATTTAATTTGAACATTTGGCCGAATGTTTTACAGTTGCTGTCTTCAACCACAATTTACTTCTAACTAAATATTCAGCAGCCATGTTTTGTTGTTGCTCCGGCTGATACAGAAATGATCATCTGTGTTCTGTGTTCATCTTTCCAACAGCTCTGTGTGGAGACGTCGGGCTCGTCAGCGGAAAACTTTTTACAGGAGCTGAGGGAGGAAATGGTTCAATTTCATGCTACATACGTAAGCCTAAAAACGTGAAGTTCTTCTGTAAAGAACAATGTAAAGCAGAAGATATTCTGGTTAAAACAGAAGATGTCAAAGCTCAGAATGGCAGATTCAGCACTGAATATAAAGGAGAATCTTCTGGAAAAGGAGTTCTGTCTGTGACCTTCACAAATCTGATCAAGTCTGACACAGGACGGTACAGGTGTGGTTTGGGCACAGGTCTGGTTCCAGACTCTTACTGGGACTTTGAGATAAGAGTTTCAGATGGTGAGTTTCTACTGAAAGTCTTTAAACCAGATTTATTTAGTGAATTCAACAATGAAGGAATATTTCTTATATCTAGATTTGAAAGAATAGAATATGTTTTATGTTTGATAAGAGATTGTATGAAAAACCTTGTGAAGGAAAGCAGGAAAATTATTTTTTTAAAAAGGAATCAATGATTTATTAAGTCTTTAAGACATTTGTGATTTGTAGTTCTGGACTATATTGATAAAAGATTTAATCAGATTATGGGAAGCATTTTATTTATTCATGTTATATGAACTTTCAGGGCAGCTCTCAGTGAGGATCTGTGTTCATGTGAAGCAAGAAATACTGTGATCAGACTGCAGCATTTCACAGACAGTAACTGTTGACTGTTTCTCTTCTCAACAGAACTGCAGGATGTAAACAGTCATTTTGCCCGTACAGGTACTGAAGGAGAGAATATCACAAAGGGATGCCTTGAAACTGTTTACGGACAGCAGAAGTTCCTGTGTAAGGATGAATGTAAAACAGAAAAGGACATTATCATTGAGACTGATGGCAACAGAGCTCAGAGTGGCAGATTCAACCTTGAATATAGAGAAGGATCCACATTTGGACTGTCTGTGATCATCACAAATGCGAGCAGGTCGGACACCGGATGGTACAAGTGTGGCTACGGCAGAGCTCTGTCTCCAGATTCATCCTACACATTCCCGATCCTCGTCGTTGTTGGTGAGTGTTTATTAAAGTCACATGAATATGTTGCTTCATTTAATTCATGTATCTGTCGTCCAATCCTCTTTTTTTTTTAAATATATAAATTCTTTCCTCCAAAAGTGATCATGAAAAACATCTTTGCTTTCTTTGTCATTTTATTCATTCTGCAAAAATGAGCTGACAACAGCAGAGAGAACCAACAACCAGCCGTCAGCTGCAGGTGCGGTTCATAAAGACTGCTGACCATCAAATTCCACCTCAATCTCACCTTTAACTTTACAACACAGATGTTTTCCTCACAGTATTTTCTTACAACAAGGAATTAAATTACAATAATTTTCCTTCTTTGTCTACACTTCCTGTCTCTCTCTCTCTCCAGTCAGCTCCAGTGTCCCTCACCCAGGTTACATCTGTGGTCTGGTTCTTCTACTGGTGGTTGTTTCTGTGCTGATCCTCTACATATTGAAGATGAGGAGGGACTTCAGGTCAAGCAGCAGATAAACAGAGGTGACTTTCTCCGACTCCACGAGCCGTCCTCAACGGTTTCTACCACTGCACTGTAAAACAGCTGGAAAGAGACTAAAGTTTGTAGATTAAACAGAAAATCTGGGCTTTCTCAGCTGTTTCTGACACAATTAGTCCTTGACTTCACACAGAAGTAGAACAATGCAGGTGTTGATTTTGCCATCTGAAGCAGTCTTTGCATTTAGCAAAGGTGGATGTATGCTGCCCTCTGCTGGACAACAATTAAATTAACCTCTTCATGTAGTTTTTTTATTTGTGATTCGGCCTTCAGGAGATATTAAGCACTTGTCTCAAGACACTTTCCAAACTCCTTGACTCATTTTAACACATTTCCTCCATGAGCAAGCACCCGACGACAATGGTGAGAAAAACTGCTTTAAACAGGCAGAACCCTCGAGCAGAACCGGACTCAGTTGTGCCTCATTTTAAAATGAGAAGCATGAAAAAGAGTCTTCACTCGACATTTAATGGCTGGTTATCTCTGTACTGTTAGTCGTCTGCTGGTTAGCTTGGCGTGTTAGCACCGTGTCGTAGAGCAGATTAACTCAGCGTTCAGGCCTTTATTTACATGTTTGCTGTTGTGTGACGGGTTTTAGAAAGACAGACTTAGAGGACAACACATAAATCAGCCCCCAAGATTTATCTGTCACACATTATCTGGTCTGTTGCCATGTCTACTGCTGTACAACAGCTGTGATGTCATTTCCTGTCATGTTGGTAAAGCTGCAGATCTCATTTTCAGATCCCTTTCACCTATAAGGATTTGGCTCCAGACTCCGCCGTCAAAACCTGCAGTGATTAGGAGCAAACCTGCACCACTCACACATACAGCACTCAGATCAGCTGTATTTGTTACTAACATGTCACTAATGTGTTGATCTGTTAATTCAATAAAAGTACTAATACCACACTGTAACTATACTCTGTTAAAGTCCCTGCAATTAAACTGTTACTGCAGTAAAAGTATGTAAGTATAATCAGGGAAATGTGTTTCAAGTATGAAAAGTAAAATGTCCCCTGTTACTGTTTCATTCTGCATTAATCTGCTGATTATTGAGGTTGATAAATAATTTAGAATCTTTAACTAATAAAGTGGTGGATGTAATATAACTCTATAACGTACTGTATGTTTGTCTTTCTGTGAATAAATGAGACTTTAAATAAATCATGATTCGTTCTGATGCTCGAACATTTTCGTGTCTCTTCCTCTTTTTCTCTGTGAGTCTCAGGAGGACAGTAAAGAGAGGACATGTCTGAACCAAAGCTGACATGATTCATGAGCAGACAGATAGCAGACCCTCTGCCTGACTTCATACACCACTGTGCAAACTACTGGGCTGTTGTATGTTCAGCAAAAATATTATATGACTCTAACAGTGTCATATGAAGAGTCTAACATGGTTCACATTAGGCTTCACACTTTGACACATGTTCTCATCAGTGAAATGCAGGGTGGAAGTAACTAATCATATTCAGAGGTGGTAAAATAACACACAAGTATCTGTCCTCCAGTAGAAGTTTAGATACCTGTCTAAAAACAGACTCTGGTAAAAGTAGAAGTACTGATTCAACTTGTTTACTCCAGTAAAGTAATCGAGTACAGGCTCTGACATGTCCTCAGAGTATCAGAGTAAAAAGTCTCCCTCTGAAGGACATTTGAGGTCAAAGCTAACTGAAGCTCACGTCATATTCATATAATTAAAAGACTATTAAAGTTTAAAGGTCAACTCAGGAGAATTTGTTCGGACACAGGAAACATCTGGCTCCCGACTGACACCAGGCCTTACTTAACATCCTCTTTTGCACAATATCTAAGTTTTGCTGAAGTTCTCCTTTGTGAGGAAGTGAGAGTTGCTAATTCTCCGATGAATTTTAGACTTAGCGTGATGACTCAGATTTCTTTAGTACATGCTGCATGGAGGGAGGGTCCAGAACGTTAAGTACAACAGAGGGTCACATACTTTTGTGACACCCACTGAGGTTTGGGTTGATCATGCCTTTCCCAGGACAGGGACTCTTGGATGTTTTATTAGGACAGTAAATGTCATCTTATCCATATAAGATGACACATCATATTCAGAGGTGGTAAAAGTTACACACAAGTATCTGTCCTCCAGTAGAAGTTTAGATACCTGTCTAAAAACAGACTCTGGTAAAAGTAGAAGTACTGATTCAACTTGTTTACTCCAGTAAAAGTAATCGAGTACAGGCTCTGACATGTCCTCAGAGTATCAGAGTAAAAAGTTTCCCTCTGAAGGACATCTGTGGTCAAAGCTAACTGAAGCTCACGTCATATTAATATAACTCAAAGACTATTAAAGTTAAAGGTAGAATCAGCAGGATTTGTCCCAGCTGTTCCTGAACGGTTCATAATTGAGTTCTGAGAACAATTTGAAATCATATCTAAACCTTTCATCTGCATTACTTTATCCAGTAGTGTTGCATTATTACAAACAGGCCAGCGAAAACCCTGATGTACAGACAACAACACTAAATTGTGCAGCAGGAGACCACGAACACTGAGCAAACAGAGCAGGAGTTCATTTAGACTGAACAGAAGCCTCTTTGATTGAATGTCTGAAACTGAAAATACAAGAAGAATATTTTGTTCTTTTACTTAAATATTATTATACTAGAAGTATAATGTAAGATGTAGAGGAGCGAGATTAGAGCCCTGTGGAACTCCACCGCACATGATGGTGAGAGTCCAGAAGTCTGATCTAAATTATTTTCTTTCTCATGTTTATGATTTGTGATCTGGTGGGAAAAAAGTTTTGCCAGGAAAAATTTTGTATCTTAATTTTAAGTTTGAAATGTTTATTTTGTTTTACACTCGGCTCCAAACATAGTAAAAAAAATTATCCTCCCAAAAAATGTTTTGCGGGCGCTCCAGTAGCTCCGTTGTTAGACCGTGTGACCCACTGCAGATACAAGAAGTGTATCTGCTTTCTCACTCTATAGGATACTGTTGCTTCTTAAGAAAATTGTGTAACAACCCCAGAAGTCTCAGTTCCCCTCATTACTTCTTCATTCCGTTAACTCATTTATTTAAAAACAGGAAACTAAAAGGGAAAGTAAGAAAGAAGAATTACACAATTAAACTAAAGCAACTTCAGCTTTTTTTTGGATCAGTCGGACAGAGAGGATCGATCGAAGTGACAGACGGTTTTGTCTCCATCGGGATCAAATTCAGAATGAATATCCACCACGTTCTGTTCTTCTGCTTCATCTCAGGTGAGGACTGATCACCTGACTGTCTCTTTAATGCAGCACCACAAACTGCTTTGGGACATTTAATTTGTACATTTGTCCGAATGTTTTACAGTTGCCGTGTTCAACCACAATTTACTTCTAACTAAATATTCAGCAGCCATGTTTTGTTGTTGCTCCGGCTGATACAGAAATGATCATCTGTGTTCTGTGTTCATCTTTCCAACAGCTCTGTGTGGAGACGTCGGGCTCGTCAGCGGAAAACTCAGCATTTTTACAGGAGCTGAGGGAGGAAGTGGTTCAATGTCATGCTACATACGTAAGCCTAAAAACGTGAAGTTCTTCTGTAAAGAAGAATGTAAAGCAGAAGATATTCTGGTTAAAACAGAAGATGTCAGAGCTCAGAATGGCAGATTCAGCACTGAATATAAAGGAGAATCTTCTGGAAAAGGAGTTCTGTCTGTGACCTTCACAAATCTGACCAAGTCTGATGCAGGACGGTACAGGTGTGGTTTGGGCACAGGTCTGGTTCCAGACTCTTACTGGGACTTTGACATCAGAGTTTCAGATGGTGAGTTTCTACTGAAAGTCTTTAAACCTGATTTATTCAGTGAATTCAACAATGAAGGAATATTTCTTATATATAGATTTGAAAGAATAGAATATGTTTCATGTTTGATAAGAGATTGTATGAAAAACCTTGTGAAGGAAAGCAGGAAAATTATTTTTTTAAAAAGGAATCAATGATTTATTAAGTCTTTAAGACATTTGTGATTTGTAGTTCTGGACTATATTGATAAAAGATTTAATCAGATTATGGGAAGCATTTTATTTATTCGTGTTATATGAACTTTCAGGGCAGCTCTCAGTGAGGATCTGTGTTCATGTGAAGCAAGAAATACTGTGATCAGACTGCAGCATTTCACAGACAGTAACTGTTGACTGTTCCTCTTTTCAACAGAACTGCAGGATGTAAACAGTCATTTTGTCCGTACAGATATTGAAGGAGAGAATATCACAGTGGGATGCCTCCATACTGTTTACAGTCAGCAGAAGTTCCTGTGTAAGGATGAATGTAAAACAGAAAAGGACATTATCATTGAGACTGATGGCAACAGAGCTCAGAGTGGCAGATTCAACCTTGAATATAAAGAAGGATCTATATTTGGACTGTCTGTGATCATCACAAATGCGAGCAGGTCGGACACTGGACGGTACAAGTGTGGCTACGGCAGAGCTGTGTCTCCAGATTCATCCTACCCATTCCTAGTCCTCGTCGTTGTTGGTGAGTGTTTATTAAAGTAGCATGAATATGTTGCTTCATTTAATTCATACATCTGTCGTCCAATCCTCTTTTTTTTAATATATAAATTCTTTCCTCCAAAAGTGATCATGAAAAACATCTTTGCTTTCTTTGTCATTTTATTCATTCTGCAAAAATGAGCTGACAACAGCAGAGATGCAAAAATGACCAGAACATGTTTGAATTTAGCATGTAGAAAAACAATGAATAACTGGTTTGAAACCAAAAATAGAGTTAAATGTTTTACAAATACTGAAAAAGAAAACTAGTGCCTGTTTCGACCTGCTGACAGAGAGATGACAGGGAGTCATAGCAGTATGTTCACATTCAATATGTGGAAGGTTACATCAACACGTAATATGGATGACTGTTATTTGCATGTGAATTCTCTACATATAGTTTCATTGATTTTAGGTGACATAACGCCGCACATCTATTTTTTCAGTGTTTTGTTTTATTTTCATTTTTTTAGATGAAGTTACAGGTACTTTCTGTCATCAGCAAATATCAAATCATCGTAATTAGCTGAACCACAAATTAACAAACATTATAAACTTATGTCTGTTATGTTCGTCGTGTATGATTTATACTTTTAATTATGATACTTTATGATTTTGGCACCTGACTGATTATCTTGTCTTCCTACATTTTGTTATATTTGTATATATTTACACTCATTCGTACAGGGTGGATTTCTCTGCATCAGTATCTGTTCAGTATCTTATTATCTCTTTGTCTTTTCATTGTCCACAGATCCGTCCAAACCAAACCAGACTCCTCCACCAAGTCTCACCACCTCGTCGTCTTTCCTTGGAACCAACAACCAGCCGTCAGCTGCAGGTGCGGTTCATAAAGACTGCTGACCATCAAATTCCACCTCAATCTCACCTTTAACTTTACAACACAGATGTTTTCCTCACAGTATTTTCTTACAACAAGGAATTAAATTACAATAATTTTCCTTCTTTGTCTACACTTCCTGTCTCTCTCTCTCTCCAGTCAGCTCCAGTGTCCCTCACCCAGGTTATATCTGTGGTCTGGTTCTTCTACTGGTGGTTGTTTCTGTGCTGATCCTCTACATATTGAAGATGAGGAGGGACTTCAGGTCAAGCAGCAGATAAACAGAGGTGACTTTCTCCGACTCCACGAGCCGTCCTCAACGGTTTCTACCACTGCACTGTAAAACAGCTGGAAAGAGACTAAAGTTTGTAGATTAAACAGAAAATCTGGGCTTTCTCAGCTGTTTCTGACACAATTAGTCCTTGACTTCACACAGAAGTAGAACAATGCAGGTGTTGATTTTGCCATCTGAAGCAGTCTTTGCATTTAGCAAAGGTGGATGTATGCTGCCCTCTGCTGGACAACAATTAAATTAACCTCTTCATGTAGTTTTTTTATTTGTGATTCGGCCTTCAGGAGATATTAAGCACTTGTCTCAAGACACTTTCCAAACTCCTCGACTCATTTTAACACATTTCCTCCATGAGCAAGCACCCGACGACAATGGTGAGAAAAACTGCTTTAAACAGGCAGAACCCTCGAGCAGAACCAGACTCAGTTGTGCCTCATTTTAAAATGAGAAGCATGAAAAAGAGTCTTCACTCGACATTTAATGGCTGGTTATCTCTGTACTGTTAGTCGTCTGATGGTTAGCTTGGCGTGTTAGCACCGTGTCATAGAGCAGATTAACTCAGCGTTCAGGCCTTTATTTACATGTTTGCTGTTGTGTGACGGGTTTTAGAAAGACAGACTTAGAGGACAACACATAAATCAGCCCCCAAGATTTATCTGTCACACATTATCTGGTCTGTTGCCATGTCTACTGCTGTACAACAGCTGTGATGTCATTTCCTGTCATGTTGGTAAAGCTGCAGATCTCATTTTCAGATCCCTTTCACCTATAAGGATTTGGCTCCAGACTCCGCCGTCAAAACCTGCAGTGATTAGGAGCAAACCTGCACCACTCACACATACAGCACTCAGATCAGCTGTATTTGTTACTAACATGTCACTAATGTGTTGATCTGTTAATTCAATAAAAGTACTAATACCACACTGTAACTATACTCTGTTAAAGTCCCTGCAATTAAACTGTTACTGCAGTAAAAGTATGTAAGTATAATCAGGGAAATGTGTTTCAAGTATGAAAAGTAAAATGTCCCCTGTTACTGTTTCATTCTGGATTAATCTGCTGATTATTGAGGTTGATAAATAATTTAGAATCTTTAACTAATAAAGTGGTGGATGTAATATAACTCTATAACGTACTGTATGTTTGTCTTTCTGTGAATAAATGAGACTTTAAATAAATCATGATTCGTTCTGATGCTCGAACATTTTCGTGTCTCTTCCTCTTTTTCTCTGTGAGTCTCAGGAGGACAGTAAAGAGAGGACATGTCTGAACCAAAGCTGACATGATTCATGAGCAGACAGATAGCAGACCCTCTGCCTGACTTCATACACCACTGTGCAAACTACTGAGCTGTTGTATGTTCAGCAAAAATATTATATGACTCTAACAGTGTCATATGAAGAGTCTAACATGGTTCACATTAGGCTTCACACATTGACACATGTTCTCATCAGTGAAATGCAGGGTGGAAGTAACTAATCATATTCAGAGGTGGTAAAGTTACACACAAGTATCTGTCCTCCAGTAGAAGTTTAGATACCTGTCTAAAAACAGACTCTGGTAAAAGTAGAAGTACTGATTCAACTTGTTTACTCCAGTAAAAGTAATAGCGTACAGGCTCTGACATGTCCTCAGAGTATCAGAGTAAAAAGTCTCCCTCTGAAGGACATTTGAGGTCAAAGCTAACTGAAGCTCACGTCATATTAATATAATTAAAAGACTATTAAAGTTTAAAGGTCAACTCAGGAGAATTTGTTCGGACACAGGAAACATCTGGCTACCGACTGACACCAGGCCTTACTTAACATCCTCTTTTGCACAATATCTAAGTTTTGCTGAAGTTCTCCTTTGTGAGGGAGTGAGAGTTGCTAATTCTCCGATGAATTTTAGACTTAGCGTGATGACTCAGATTTCTTTAGTACATGCTGCATGAAGGGAGGGTCCAGAACGTTAAGTACAACAGAGGTTCACATACTTTTGTGACACCCACTGAGGTTTGGGTTGATCATGCCTTTCCCAGGACAGGGACTCTTGGATGTTTTATTAGGACAGTAAATGTCATCTTATCCACCTTCCTATAACCCCTCATGTGACTCTCTGACACTTTCACCAAAAGGCATTCTCCCCTCCTCTCACATCCTGATCCTGCTCTTTACAGCACATTGATTACTGAATAAGGAATAACATTCAAAATTTAAAAAAAAACAAACAAAAAAAAACATTATCTTCCCGAGCTGCCAAGGGCAGATAATCTTCAGGGCATGGTTACGTTCACAAAAATACATTGTCATTTATTATTTATTGTCATCATTTATTCCTGTCAGAGTTAACCTGTTCCTCCCTTTTGACCATGAATCAATTTAGCTAAAAAGGAAAATGAGTCAATTCAGGGAGAGACCAGGAGGTCAGGGTGAGGGGCAGTGGCTGATCAGCTGGCCAGCGTTGAAGGCAAAAGCGATCTGGAGGTTGAGGCGGAGGCCGTAGGTCATGGCAGAAGCACTCTCGAGGTCGAGTCAGAGGCTGTAGATGACAGCCTATGAGGCTGAGACCCTCAGGAGGCCGACTGCAGGGGTGAAGGCTAAGACCCTCTGGAGGTCGACGGCGGAGGCTGGAACCCCCTGTAAGCCGGTGGAGGCGGTGTAGGCTGGGACCCTCAGGAGGCCGGCAGCAGGCGCGACAGCTGAGACTCCGGATGCTGGCGGCGAAGACGAAGGCCCTCTGGAGGCTGGCGGCGAAGACGAATGCCCTCTGGAAGCCAAGAGCAAAGATGAAGGCTGAGACCATCAGGAGGCCGGTGTTGAAGGCAAAGACGAAGGCGAGGGCGAAGGCCCTCTTGAGGCCGGCGGCAAAGACAAAGGCTGAGACCTTCTGGAGGCCAAACCGCCGACTGGGAAACCCTCCTGGGCCTTGGCAGGGCCACCGATGGAGGATCACTGGGAGCTGTCTGCAAGGGAGCCGACGGAGGACCACAGGGAGCTGTCTGCAAGGGAGCCAACGGAGGTTCACTGGGAGGTGTTGGCCTGGGAGCCGACGGAGGATCACCGTGAGCTGGCGGCCTGGGAGCCGACAGATCACCAGGAGTTGTCGGCCTGGGAGCCAATGGAGGACCACAGGGAGCTGTCTGCCTGGGAGCCAGCGGAGGTTCACTGGGAGGTGTTGGCCTGGGAGCCGACGGAGGATCACTGGGAGCCGGCGGCCTGGGAGCCAACGGAGGACCACAGGGAGCTGTCTGCCTGGGAGCCGGCGGAGGTTCACTGGGAGGTGTTGGCCTGGGAGCCGACGGAGGATCACCGGGAGTCGGCGGCCTGGGAGCCGACAGATCACCAGGAGTAGTCTGCCTGGGAGCCGAGGGATGATCACCGGGAGCCGGCGGCCTGGGAGCCGAGGGATGATCACTGGCAGCAGGCGACCTGGGAGCCGACGAAAGGTCACGGGGATGCGGACGGAGGGTCAACGAATCAAAAAACTGTGTGTGTAAGTTGTCTGCTGGGTCCATTTGGGCTAGACTATTCTGTTACTATGGAGATTATATTTTCGGACGCAAATACAGACAACAGAGACAGGGAGTAGTGAACAAGTGGTTTATTTAACATACTGGTGCTGGAGGGTGATGTGGACGAGATGACGGGGGCGGCGAAGACGAATGCCCTCTGGAAGCCAAGAGCAAAGATGAAGGCTGAGACCATCAGGAGGCCGGTGTTGAAGGCAAAGACGAAGGCGAGAGCAAAGGCCCTCTTGAGGCCGGCAGCAAAGACGAAGGCTGAGACCTTCTGGAGGCCAAACCGCCAACTGGGAAACCCTCCTGGGCCTTGGCAGGGCCACCGACGGAGGATCACTGGGAGCTGTCTGCAAGGGAGCCGACGGAGGACCACAGGGAGCTGTCGGCCTGGGAGCCAACGGAGGTTCACTGGGAGGTGTTGGCCTGGGAGCCGACGGAGGATCACCGTGAGCCGGCGGCCTGGGAGCCGACGGAGGATCACCGGGAGCCGGCGGCCTGGGAGCCGACGGAGGATCACCGGGAGCCGGCGGCCTGGGAGCCGACAGATCACCAGGAGTTGTCGGCCTGGGAGCCAACGGAGGACCACAGGGAGCTGTCTGCCTGGGAGCCGGCGGAGGTTCACTGGGAGGTGTTGGCCCGGGAGCCGACGGAGGATCACCGGGAGCTGGCGGCCTGGGAGCCGACAGATCACCAGGAGTAGTCTGCCTGGGAGCCAACGGAGGATCACCGGGAGCCGGCGGCCTGGGAGCCGACGGAGGATCACCGGGAGCCGGCGGCCTGGGAGCCGACAGATCACCAGGAGTTGTCGGCCTGGGAGCCAACGGAGGACCACAGGGAGCTGTCTGCCTGGGAGCCGGCGGAGGTTCACTGGGAGGTGTTGGCCCGGGAGCCGACGGAGGATCACCGGGAGCTGGCGGCCTGGGAGCCGACAGATCACCAGGAGTAGTCTGCCTGGGAGCCAACGGAGGATCACTGGGAGCAGGCGACCTGGGAGCCGACGAAAGGTCACGGGGTTGCGGACGGAGGGTCAACGAATCAAAAAACTGTGTGTGTAAGTTGTCTGCTGGGTCCATTTGGGCTAGACTATTCTGTTACGGTGGAGATTATATTTTCGGACCCAAATACAGACAACAGAGACAGGGAGTAGTGAACAAGTGGTTTATTTGACATACTGGTGCTGGAGGGTGATGTAGACGAGATAACGGGGGTGGCAGTTAGACAGGCAGGCAGCAGGCAGGCAGGCAGGCAGGCAGGCAGGCAGGCAGGGAAGGAGGGTTGAACAGAGCCGGCATGCGGGGACTCAAGTGAACAAAAGCAGAGCAGAACGGCGCTGGAGATCTCTGGGGAAGGCAAAAAGGAGAAAGGGCATGAGCACAAAGACAAGAACACAGAAAACACTGAGTTGCAGCACCATAAAGTCACCGTATTGAATGCAATAGTCTCGCGCCGAAGTGGTGGAGAGACCAGAAAAATGAATATTGACTAAGTCCAAAATGTTTATGTATGTTATTCAATGACAAAGACTTGCATATATTTGTAGCTATAAAATTATCCTTCATCTTGATTTGTAACTTCCTGAAACATACAAAAGGAAGGTCTGACATTGAAACATTATCTAGACCTATACTTTCCAGATCAGTAAAGGAAAACTCACTATGCAGTTGTGAGGCCCAGTGATAATAAATAAGATAAGGTGAGGCTAACCCACCCTTTCTTAAACCTCAGTTTGGGAAACATCAGAGGACGGTGACCCCCGGATGTTTTATTAGGACAGTAATTGTCTTCTTATCTACCTTCCTGTAACCCCTCATATGACTTTCTGACACTTTCACCAAAAGGCATTCTCCCCCCCTCCTCTCACATCCTGATCCTGGTCTTTACAGCATATTGATTACTGAATGAAAACTATATAATTTCTCAGTTTGTTTAGGACATTTAATAGGAATGTCTGTGTGTGTGTGGTTTTATCTGCAGCAAATATAATAAGAATATACCTTCGATCCAATACAACAGCTCTGCTATCATTTCTACCTTTGCAAGGTTGAGTTCAGATGGTGACATGTCTGATAGGTCAGCTTCTTCAATTCTCAGCTTTTTCTAAGGAAATTATTTCAATAGCTTATCAGAACTTCTTTTTACTTCCTCATTCCTGAGAAGTGATGCATTTAAGAAAAGAGAAGGAAACACAAGTTGACCTCCCAAAATATATAAATATAAAGAATAAGAAGCAGGTTTGACAGAAATCAAGAAATTAAAGCAACATCAGCTTCCTGTTTGATCAGTCGGACAGAGAGGATCGATCGAAGTGACTGACGGTTTTGTCTCCATCAGGATCAAATTCAGAATGAATATCCACCACGTTCTGTTCTTCTGCTTCATCTCAGGTGAGGACTGATGACCTGACTGTCTCTTTAACGCAGCACCACAAACTGCTTTGGGACATTTTATTTGTATATTTCTCTGAATGTTCAATGACACAATTTAATTCTAACTAAATATTCAGCAGCCATGTTTTGTTGTTGCTCCGGCTGATACAGAAATGATCATCTGTGTTCTGTGTTCATCTTTCCAACAGCTCTGTGTGGAGACGTCGGGCTCGTCAGCGCAAAAATCAGCATTTTTACAGGAGCTGAGGGAGGAAATGGTTCAATGTCATGCTACATGTCTCAGTCGAAAAATGTGAAGTTCTTCTGTAAAGAAGAATGTAAAGCAGAAGGTATTCTCGTTAAAACAGAAGATGGCAGAACTCAGAATGGCAGATTAAGCACTGAATATAGAGTAGAATCTTCTGGAATAGGAGTTCTGACTGTGACCTTCACAAATCTGACGAAGTCTGACGCAGGACGGTACAGGTGTGGTTTGGGCACAGGTCTGGTTCCAGACTCATACTGGGACTTTGACATCAGAGTTTCAGATGGTGAGTTTCTACTGAAAGTCTTTAAACCAAATTTATTTAGTGAATTCAACAATGAAGGAATATTTCTTGTATCTAGATTTGAAAAGAATATAATATATAATTTATGTTTGATAAGAGATTGTATGAAAAAGCTTGTGAAGGAAAGCAGGAAAATTATTTAAAAAAAGGAATCAATGATTTATTAAGTCTTTAAGACATTTGTGATTTGTAGTTCTGGACTATATTGATAAAAGATTTAATCAGATTATGGGAAGCATTTTATTTATTCATGTTATATGAACTTTCAGGGCATGTGAAGCAAGAAATACTGTGATCAGACTGCAGCATTTCACAGACAGTAACTGTTGACTGTTTCTCTTTTCAACAGAACTGCAGGATGTAAACAGTCATTTTGTCCGTACAGATATTGAAGGAGAGAATATCACAGTGGGATGCCCCCATACTGTTTACAGACAGCAGAAGTTCCTGTGTAAGGATGAATGTAAAACAGAAAAGGACATTATCATTGAGACTGATGCCAACAGAGCTCAGAGTGGCAGATTCAGTCTTGAATATACAGAAGGATCCACATTTGGACTGTCTGTGATCATCACAAATGCGAGCAGGTCGGACACGGGACGGTACAAGTGTGGCTACGGCAGAGCTCTGTCTCCAGATTCATCCTACCCATTCCTAGTCCTCGTCGTTGTTGGTGAGTGTTTATTAAAGTCACATGAATATGTTGCTTCATTTAATTCATACATCTGTCGTCCAATACTCTTTTTTTTTTGGAATATATAAATTCTTTCCTCCAAAAGTGATCATGAAAAACATCTTTGCTTTCTTTGTCATTTTATTCATTCTGCAAAAATGAGCTGACAACAGCAAAGATGCAAAAATGACCAGAACATGTTTGAATTTAGCATGTAGAAAAACAATGAATAACTGGTTTGAAACCAAAAATAGAGTTAAATGTTTTACAAATACTGAAAAAGAAAACTAGTGCCTGTTTCGACCTGCTGACAGAGAGATGACAGGGAGTCATAGCAGTATGTTCACATTCAATATGTGGAAGGTTACATCAACACGTAATATGGATGACTGTTATTTGCATGTGAATTCTCTACATATAGTTTCATTGATTTTAGGTGACATAACGCCAACCATCTCTTTTTGCATTGTTTTATTTTATCTTTATCTTTTTTAGATTAAGTTAGAGGTACTTTCTGTCATCAGCAAATATCAAATCATCGTAATTAGCTGAACCACAAATTAACAAACATTATAAACTTATGTCTGTAATGTTCGTCATGTATGATTTATGCTTTTAATTATGATACTTACTGATTTTGACACCTGACTGATTATCTTGTCTTCCTACATTTTGTTATATTTGTATATATTTACACTCATTCGTACAGGGTGGATTTCTCTGCATCAGTATCTGTTCAGTTTCTTATTATCTCTCTGTCTTTTCACTGTCCACAGATCCGTCCAAACCAAACCAGACTCCTCCACCTCTTTCAACATCTGTCCCATCAGCCTCCACACCAACAACGCAGAGTTTAAACCTCAGTTCAAGAAGTCTCACCACCTCGTCATCTTTCCCTGGAACCACCAACCAGCCGTCAGCTGCAGGTGCGGTTCATAAAGAATGCTGACCATCAAATTCCACCTCAGTCTCACCTTTAACTTCACAACACAGATGTTTTCCTCACAGTAGTATAAAGTGACTTGGGGCAGGATCAAGAAATAAGAGTCAACAGTGACACGACGGCCGTCAGGGTAACTGCAGCCATCAGCCGGCGCTGTTATTTCTTTACTCGCTGTTCACGTGACTGTTTACCGCGAGACCTCCGCGCATGCGCCCTCCGCGGAATTACGTTGGTAGCCTACAGCTGCTAACTGTGCTGTGTTTAAGGGATAGCCTTATCCGCTACACACATGAAGCAGCCGGGAAGCCGGCTCACTGTGTGTAACGACACACAAGCACGCGAGTCTGAAAGGCACAGGCGAAAGCAAAGACGGCATATTGGGGGACAAAAACATTGTCTCTGATACGGGACTGCTGTGTGTTAGCAGCTAATGCTACTACACAGACACAAACAAACCGTTAGCCTGTGGCTACAGCCAGCTGCTAACGTCACCTCCCGGATAACAGGTTGGGCTTTCGGTCCCATATATAAAGGGACACATTTCTAACTATTCGGTTTCAGACTAAAGGACCGTGGAAAATGCGCAGTCTGTAACTATTCAGTGTTACACAGCGGTGGGCTAAGCTACATGTTAGCAGCTAACCGTTAGCAGCTAACGCTACTCTGCACGTTAGGTCACTCTGAGTCCTCGGTGATCTCATAGGATTTTCAAATCAAGCTCTAAACATGACCTGTAATGTTTTCTTACCTGGTCACTAGGAAATGAGCCATGTCAGCATCTGTTTTCAGTTCAAGTTGAAGCTGCCTCCATGAGTCGAACCGTATCCGATGTTTATTCTGGTTCCGGTCCGGCTTTGGTCGTAATTTCGTTTCGACTCTCGACTCGCCGCTGATAAAACCTTCGTTTTCTTCTTAGTAAGACTTTTTAGTGGACTTTGTGTGGTGGTGGGTCGTTTTCTGGCCGCAGCAGAATCCATTACTACACAAACACTAGTTTGGCTCCACCGCGCTTGTCTTCTTCCTGTTTCCAAGCCAACGAGGACGCGCATTCAGCGTCATCTGACGTCACGTCCGCAGGACTGCGCTGGAAACTCGGGCCGAACTGCAGCACATGATGCAGCACACAGCCTGTTCAAGGCGGTGGAGAGACACGTGGGTGGGCTCATTCTTTTTGGTTTTGAGCATCATCACCCATTAGCATTAATAAACTTATAATGCATGTTTATTTTTTCACAAATCACATTCAATATGTGGAAGTCTACATCAACCCGTAATATGGATTACTGTTATTTGCATGTGAATTCTCTACATATTAGTGTCCTCCATAGTTTTATTAATTTTAGGTGACATAACGCCGCCCCTCTCTTTTTGCATTGTTTTATTTTATCTTTATTTTTTTTAGATGAAGTTACAGGTACTTTCTGTCATCAGCAAATATCAAATCATCGTAATTAGCTGAACCGCAAATTAACAAACATTATAAACTTATGTCTGTAATGTTCGTCGTGTATGATTTATGCTTTTAATTATGATACTTTCTGATTTTGACACCTGACTGATTTTCTTGTATTCCTACATTTTGTTATATTTGTATATATTTACACTCATTCGTACAGGGTGGATTTCTCTGCATCAGTATCTGTTCAGTATCTTATTATCTCTTTGTCTTTTCATTGTCCACAGATCCGTCCAAACCAAACCAGACTCGTCCACCAAGTCTCACCACCTCGTCGTCTTTCCCTGGAACCACCAACCAGCCGTCAGCTGCAGGTGCGGTTCATAAAGACTGCTGACCATCAAATTCCACCTCAATCTCACCTTTAACTTCACAACACAGATGTTTTCCTCACAGTAGTTTAAAGAGTAAGAGGAAGTTTAATGACGCAACACTCACCAGGTTTTATGCATGATGCAAACCATGAGACACATTTTCTTACAACAAGGAAATAAATTGTCATTTTCCTTCTTTGTCTACACTTCCTGTCTCTCTCTCTCTCCAGTCTTCTCCAGTGTCCCTCACCCAGGTTACATCTGTGGTCTGGCTGTTCTACTGGTGGTTGTTTCTGTGCTGATCCTCTACATATTGAAGATGAGGAGGGACTTCAGGTCAAGCAGCAGAAACACAGAGGTGACTTTCTCCGACTCCACACGCCGTCCTTGACGGTTTCTACCACTGCACTATAAAACAGCTGGAAAGAGACTAAAGTTTGTAGATTAAACAGAAAATCTAGGATTTCTCAGCTGTTTCTGACACAATTAGTCCTTGACTTCACACAGAAGTAGAACAATGCAGGCGCTGATTTTGCCATCTGAAGCACAGTCTTTGTATTTAGCACAAGTGGATGTATGCTGCCCTCTGCTGGACAACAATTAAATTAACCTCTTCATGTAGTTTTTTTAGTTGTGATTTGGCCGTCAGGAGATATTAAGCACTTGTCTCAAGACACTTTCCAAACTCCTCGACTCATTTTAACACAAATTTCCTCCATGAGCAAGCACCCGACGACAATGGTGAGAAAAACTGCTTTAAACAGGCAGAACCCTCAAGCAGAACCAGAACCAGCAGCATTGTATAACAACGTGAAGCTGATTAGGCCCAGAATCACACAGTATGATCAGGTAAAGATCTTTTATCTTAACATAACGGACAAACAGCACAAAGTTTAGGTCGAGTCAGTTTCAGCGCCAAATCTTAGCAGAAGTTCTCCAGGACTCACACACAGTGGATGTTCTGTTCCTGCGACCTTACAAAATAATGTTACGCATTGATGACATGTTCACGTGTGATATTCAGAGGTTATCTCTATACTGTTAGTCGTCTGCTGGTTAGCTTGGCGTAACACATAAATCAGCCCCCAAGATTTATCTGTCACACATTATCTGGTCTGTTGCCATGGCTTCTGCTGTACAAATGCTGTGATGTCATTTCCTGTCACCTTGGTAAAGCTGCAGATCTTGTTTTCAGATCCCTTTCACCTGTAAGGATTTGGCTCCAGACTCCGCCGTCAAAACCTGCAGTGATTAGGAGCAAACCTGCACCACTCACACATACAGCACTCAGATCAGCTGTATTTGTTACTAACATGTCACTAAAGTGTTGATCTGTTAATTCAATAAAAGTACTAATACCACACTGTAAATATACTCTGTTAAAGGTCCTGCAATTAAACTGTTACTGCAGTAAAAGTATGTAAGTATAATCAGGAAAATGTGCTTCAAGTATGAAAAGTAAAATGTCCCCTGTTACTGTTTCATTCTGGATTAATCTGCTGATTATTGAGGTTGATAAATAATTTAGAATCTTTCACTAATAAATTAGTGAATGTAACATAACTCTATAACGTACTGTACGTTTGTCTTTCTGTGAAAAGATGAGACTTTAAATAAATCATGATGTCAGCCTGTGAGATCATGTAAAGTTAGTAACTTCAAGGAAATTCAGAGCAGCTCAGAAGAAGCTGTGGTTTTATTAAAGTGTCACTCCGATGCTCGAACATTTTCGTGTCTCTTCCTCTTTTTCTCTGTGAGTCTCAGGAGGACAGTAAAGAGAGGACATGTCTGAACCAAAGCTGACATGATTCATGAGCAGGCAGATAGCAGACCCTCTGCCTGACTTCATACACCACTGTGCAAACTACTGGGCTGTTGTATGTTCAGCAAAAATATTATATGACTCTAACAGTGTCATATGAAGAGTCTAACATGGTTCACATTAGGCTTCACACTTTGACACATGTTCTCATCAGTGAAATGCAGGGTGGAAGTAACTAATCATATTCAGATGTGGTAAAAGTACACACAAGTATCTGTCCTCCAGTAGAAGTTCAGATACTTGTCTAAAAACAGACTCTGGTAAAAGTAGAAGTACTGATTCAACTTGTTTACTCCAGTAAAGTAATCGAGTACAGGCTCTGACATGTCCTCAGAGTATCAGAGTAAAAAGTCTCCCTCTGAAGGACATCTGTGGTCAAAGCTAACTGAAGCTCACGTCATATTAACATAATTCAAAGACTATTAAAGTTAAAGGTAGAATCAGTAGGATTTGTCCCAGCTGTTCCTGAACGGTTCATAATTGAGTTCTGAGAACAATTTGAAATCATATCTAAACCTTTCATCTGCATTTCTTTATCCAGTAGTGTTGCATTATTACAAACAGGCCAGCGAAAACCCTGATGTACAGACAACAACACTAAATTGTGCAGCAGGAGACCACGAACACTGAGCGAACAGAGCAGGAGTTCATTTAGACCGAACAGAAGCCTCTTTGATTGAATGTCTGAAACTGATTGAGTTATTGAGTATTATATCAGTAGTGTAACTGTGCTTGTAGTTGATTACAAATCTTCAGTAGTCTTTCCACGGCTGGTGAGATGAAACAAGGTGACTGTGGCGGTTTCTAAAACGATCAGTTCTGCATTGACTCCAGACCACAGCCTGGGCTGAACTCACACTTCATCATCTGTTCTCACAGAGTCAGCTAAACTGTAAATACTGACAACTTTGGCACTGCATAATAATGCTGCCATAAAGCAAGAAAAACATAGTTCAAAGTTTTATCTGTTATTCTCAATATTATCTGAATGTAAGAAAGACTGAAGTTGAGTTGAAATGAGTTATACTAGTATAATGTAAGATGTAGAGGAGCAAGATTAGAGCCCTGTGGAACTCCACCGCACATGATGGCGAGAGTCCAGAAGCCCTGAGGGGCAAGTGAGTGTTTTTTTTTTTTTTTTTTGATGAAGTCTGATCTAAATTATTTTCTTTCTCATGTTTATGATTTGCGATCTAGTGGGAAAAAAGATTTGCCAGGAAGAACTTTCTATTTTAATTTCAAGTTTGAAATGTTTATTTTGAGCTCCAGTAGCTCCGTTGTTAGAGCGTGTGACCCACTGCAGATACAAGAAGTGTATCTGCTTTCTCACTCTATAGGATACTGTTGCTTCTTGAAAAAAAGGGTAATACCCCCAGAAGTCTCAGTTCCCCTCATTACTTCTTCATTCCTTTAACTCATTTATTTAAAAACAGGAAATAAAAAGGGAAAGTAAGAAATAAGAAGTACACAATTAAACTGAAGCAACTTCAGCTTTTTGTTTGATCAGTTGGACAGAGAGGGTTGATCGAAGTGACAGACGGTTTTGTCTCCATCGGGATCAAATTCAGAATGAATATCCACCACGTTCTGTTCTTCTGCTTCATCTCAGGTGAGGACTGATGACCTGACTGTCTCTTTAACGCAGCACCACAAACTGCTTTGGGACATTTAATTTGTACATTTGTCCGAATGTTTTACAGTTGCTGCGTTCAACCACAATTTAATTCTAACTAAATATTCAGCAGTGATTTTTGTTGTTGCTCCGACTGATACAGAAATGATCATCTGTGTTCTGTGTTCGTCTTTCCAACAGCTCTGTGTGGAGACGTCGGGCTCGTCAGCGCAAAACTCAACATTTACACAGGTGCTGTGGGAGGAAATGGTTCAATTTCATGTTACCTATCTCAGCCTAAAAATGTGAAGTTCTTCTGTAAAGAAGAATGTAAAGCAGAAGGTATTCTCGTTAAAACAGAAGATGTCAGAGCTCAGAATGGCAGATTCAGCACTGACTATAGAGTAGAATCTTCTGGAATAGGAGTTCTGACTGTGACCTTCACAAATCTGACCAAGTCTGACGCAGGACGGTACAGGTGTGGTTTGGGCACAGGTCTGGTTCCAGACTCTTACTCGGACTTTGACATCAGAGTTTCAGATGGTGAGTTTCTACTGAAAGTCTTTAAACCTGATTTATTTAGTGAATTCAACGATGAAGGAATATTTCTTGTATCTAGATTTTGAAAAGAATAGAACATATTATTTATGTTTGATAAAAGATTGTAAGAAAAACTTTGTGAAGGAAAGCAGGAACATTAGAAATACTGTGATCAGACTGCAGCATTTCACAGACAGTAACTGTTTCTCTTCTCAACAGAACTGCCATTTGGAAACACTCGTTTTGCCCGTACAAATACTGAAGGAGAGAATATCACAAAGGGATGCAGCGGTACTGTCTCTGGAAAGCAGAAGTTCCTGTGTAAGGACGAATGTAAAACAGAAGAGGACATTATCATTGAAACTGATGGCAACAGAGCTCAGAGTGGCAGATTCAGCATTGAATATACAGAAGGATCTACATTTGGACTGTCTGTGATCATCACAAATGCGAGCAGGTTGGACACCGGATGGTACAAGTGTGGCTACGGCAGAGCTCTGTCTCCAGATTCATCCAACACATTCCCTATCCTCGTTGTTGGTGGTGAGTTTCTATTGAAATCATGAGCTTTACATAATCCACCAAAAGTTTGTTCACAGCACATCATTTAAAGTTGCTTTGTTATGCCCAAAATCCGAAAGTAAATGATGAAGTCCTCAGAGTGGCGTTATCCAAAGGCTCAGTCGTTCTTTCTGGGACGGCAGCCATTTTTAAAAGACATGCACAAGCCCTAACCCAGGACTTAATAAAGTGACATGTACAGTATCAGAGATGTTAGCAAAAACGTAATGTCCACTACAGTGGAAAAAAATGAATTGCTGGGTTTCAGGAGGACATGATATTTAATTCTGCCCTGTTTTGTGTACATTTGCTTGATTGAAACTGTCAATATGATCTGTTTCTATGTTCCTACCAACATCAGACCCCTCGGCCTCCTCGACAACACAGAGTTTCACGCCTCCATCGGTTTTCGCTGTAACCACCAACCAGGGAACAGGTACACTCCACTCCAACTATCAAGATCATGTCTAATTCTAAACTCTTTGTTCATGACAGGATCATGTAGAGGAGGTCGGATGTCTCCATGATGCAAAATACTCTCAGTTTTATACATAATGTAAAACATAAACTTCTCTTTTTTTACATGACATAGATACAGAAGAAGGAAGTTTATTTTTTCAATATGCACTTCGAGGTGTCCAAATACATTTCCGTGCAGCCTCCTCTCCTCGTGTGGTTTTTGCTTCTGAACAGACGCAGTTTGAGGCACAATCTCTTCAAAGTCCTCACGCTGACAACGACACTGTGTTTATGAGCTAAAAGAGAAATAATGTCTTCTTTACTAAAGACGATTCTGAAGTACAGTTTCTACGATTCATCTGCACGAGGCATTTTGTTGAGGCGGTCCTATGAGCTGTTTGATGTCGTCTCAAGAAGTCGACTTCAATCTTGATATGGTGACTTTATTCTCCACAGTTCTAAGTTTTTCTTGAAGTGCATAATGACCCCTGGCCTTGATACTGTTCTGATAATGTGGATGATGTAAAACAAGTAAACAAATTTCATTTATTTTTATCTTATTTGATTGGGCCAAAGTATTGTTCTCACTAAGTTCCTTAAAAGCAGCTTCTTCTTTTTTAACCCTGTTCCTCTGTCTCCTCTTGCCCTCCATCTCTTGCCCAGTGTTCCTCGTTCCTCTTGTTATCTGTGTGATTGTAATCATCGCGCTCTCAACTTTTGTTCTGCTGCTCGTCTACAAACTGAAGAAGAAAAGGATCTCACACAGCATGAACCTCGAGGTGACTTTCTGTAACTCATTCTGTCTCTCGTTAGTATTGCCAAAGGTTTAAATGCATCAACTGCACATCTGTTTCTGCCAGTGTCAACACAGACCATAAAAATCAGGTTTCTTTCTCTGGACGTCACCATATTAACAGTGACTCCATCTAATCCAAAAAAATGGCGAAGGAAGACGATGTTCTGCTGGGAAACCTTGGGTGCTGACATTCATGTGAATGCCTCTTGATACACACTACCCATCCAAACACTGTTGTGGACCAAGTACACCCCCTCATCACAACAACACTACCCGATGGCAGTGCCCCCCAGCAGGGACAATGTGCCCTGACACACTGCAAACACTGCTCAGGAACAGCTTGAGGATCACAATAAAGGGCCCAAGGTGTTGACCGGGCCTCCAAATTCCCCAGATCCCAATCTGATAGAGCATCTGTAAGACGTGCTGGAGAAGGTCTGATTCATGGAGGCTCCACCCCCAACATACAGGACCCATAGGATCCACTATAAAACGCCCTGATGCCAGACACCACAGGACACCCTCAGAGGTCTTACGCCCAGGTCTTGACAGGCCAGAGCTGTTTTGGTTGCACAAGGGGAACCTTTACAATATTAGGCAGGTGGTCATAATGTTCTGCCTGATCGGTGTATATATGTATAAGCCTGATTACTGAAACATGCCCACCTATCTTGAATCTACCAAGCTAGTTAAAGCTAACAAGCAAGCTGTGTTGAGACAAAAAAAATAAGCAGATCTTGCCTGGTGTATTCCCGGGATCACTTTTGTTTGATTGTGGGTATATTTACCCCAAACAGCCAGAATACCATGCTGTATGTTCACTTTTGTCTCCGACTAAAGTCAACTCACGCAGAGACTCTGTATCTTTCTGTTGTCCTCCGGTGTCTCCTCTCTGTACATCCATAAAGTAAAGTAGAGTTCCCTTCCATCCATCCATCCATCCATCCATTGTCATCTGCTTTATCTGGGGTCAGGTTGCGGGGCTACAGCGAGCCCCAGACTTCCTTTTCCCCAGCCACGTTGGCTAACTCTGACTGGGGAATCCCCAGGCCAGAGAGGAGATATAATCCCTCCACCTCCAGCACATACAAAACCCTGAGGTACTTAAACTCCTTCACTTGGGGGCAAGAACTCATTCCCCACCCTGAGTTGGCAAGCCACCGGTTTCCTACTGAGAACCATGGCCTCAGATTTAGAGGTGCTGATCCTCATCCCTGCTGCTTTACAATCAGCTGCCAACCAATCCTGTGAGCGCTGTAGATCTAAAGCCGATGATGCCATCAAGACCACATCATCTGCAAAAAGCAGGGATGCGGTCTCCAGGCCACCGACCTGTAACCCCTCCACACCACGACTGCGCCTCGAAATCCTGTCCATGTATATCACAAACAGGATTGGGGACAAAGCACATCCCTGGCGGAGGCCAACACCCGCTTGGAACCAGTCCGACTTACATCCGAGTACACGCACACAGCTCTCGCTTTGAGAATATAGGGATTGGATGGCCCTGAGAAGGAACCCCCTCACCCCATACTCCCGCAGCACCTCCCACAGAACATCCCTTGGGACCCGGTCATACGCCTTCTCCAGATCCACAAAACACATGTGGACTGGTAGATTGTACTCCCAGGCCCCCTCCAGGATCCCTGCAAGAGTAAAAAGCTGGTCTGTTGTTCCACGACAAGGACGGAATCCGCATTGTTCCTCTTCAATCTGAGGTTCGACAATCGGCCGGACCCTCCTTTCCAGCACCTTGGAGTAGACTTTCCCAGGCAGGCTGAGTAGTGTGATACCTCTGTAATTGGCACACACCCTCTGGTCCCCCTTCTTAAAGATAGGGACCACCACTCCTTATTGCCACTCCTTTGGCACCAGTCCCCGACCCCCACGCAATGTTGAAGAGATGTGTCAACCAAGACAGCCCATTCAGGAGGGATTCAGGAGGTCACCAAAGTACTCCACCGCCCTATGACCTCCTCAGTCGAAGTCAACGAGGTCCCATCTCTGCTGTACACAGCTTGGATTGTTCCCCATTTCCCCCTCCTGAGGTGCCGGACATTTTTTCAGAAGCGCCTCGGCGCCGCCCGAAAGTCCTTCTCCATGACCTCGCCAAACTCCTCCCACACCAGCTGCTTTGCCTCTGCCACAGCTGCAGCTGCTGCCCTTCGGGCCCGTCGGTACTCCAACACTGCCTTAGGAGTCCCCGGGACAACATGTCCCTAAAGGACTCCTTCTTCAGTCAGACAGCTTCCCTGACCACCGGTGTCCACCACGGTGTCCGAGGGTTGCCGCCCCTTGAGGCACCTAAGACCCTATGGCCACAGGACACAGCTGCAGCTTCAACAATGGAAGCTTTGATCATCGGCCATTCAGGTTCGATATCCCCAGCCTCTACAGGGATGCTGGAGAAGCTCCTTCGGAGGTGGGAGTTGAAAGCTTCACGGACAGTGGCCTCCCCAAGACGTTCCCAGTTTACCCGCACTACTCGTTTGGGCTTACCAGGTCTGTCCAGGGGTTTCCCCGCCACCGAAACCAACTCACAACCAGGTGGTGATCAGTTGACAGCTCTGCCCCTCTTTCACCCGAGTGTCCAAAACACACGGCCTCAGATCAGATGATACGATCACAAAATCGATCACTGACCTTTGAGTTAGGCTGCTCTGGTACCACATACGCTTATGGGCATCCTTGTGTTCGAACATGGTGTTCATTATAGACAAACTGTGAGGACCAGAACCTCCAAGAAGGCCGCATACTCCGAACTGTCGTTCGGTGCATATGCACAAACGATGCATATGAGAGTCTTCCCCCGAGTCTTTAGGCGTAGGGAGGGGACCCTCTCGTCCACCAGGGTAAACTACAACACTGCGGCGCTCAGCCGGGGACTTCAGTATTCCCACACCCGCCCGGCGCCTCACATCTTTGGCAACTCTGGAGAAGAATAGTGTCCAGCCCCTATCCAGGAGTTTGGATCCAGAGCCAATGCTGTGCGTGGAGGTAAGCCCCACCAGATCCAACTGGTAATGCTCCACCTCCCGCACCAGCTCCGGCTCCTTCCCCCCAAGAGAGATGACGTTCCACGTCCCCAGCGTCAGCATCTGTGGCCCAGGTCTGGGTCGCCGAGGCCCGTCACCACCACTGCCACCCATGTGGCAGCGCACCCGACCCCAGCGGTTTTTCCTGCGGTTGGTGGGTCCACAGGATGGGGGAGGAAGATGTGCCACGTTTCTCGTTCGGGCTGTGCCCGGCTGGGTACCGTGGCAGACCCAGCCACCAGGTGCTCGCTCACGGGCCCTCTGTCCGGGCCTGGCTCCGGACGTGGGCCCCGGGCTTCCTCCGGACAGGGTCCCCTCCCTCTCACCTCTGTTCTTCATGGGGTCTTTTTGAACCATACTTAGTCTGGCCCCTCACCTGAGACCAATTTGCCTTGGGAGACCCTACCGGGAGCACATGGCTCCTGACAACCTAGCTCCCAGGTTCATTGGGACACGCAAACCTCTCCACCATGATAAGGTGATGGTTCCCAGAGAGTTCCCCTCCATTCAACAGTAAATACAAGAGAGTTATGGCAGATTACAGGTTGGGAAGAGAAAGGGAAGATAAATCCACTTTTAAAGCCAAAAGTTTAAAAACAACAAATGTGTGCTCTCCTCGACTCTGGGTGTTTATTCCTCCGGAGCTCACTGGCTCCAGCAGCTGTCTGCTGGTTAACGCTAACAGAGCATTTTATTACATTCTGCTGATAATTTTAGTTTATGTTTTAAAACCTTACATATAGCCCCTTTAAAGGTCTAATTTGTACCTTTCCCGACTCATCAAATATTGGTGATCTTTGGTTGACGATTTGGAAATGACACTGAACAAACAACTTTCTCACAAATTGGACCTTTAACATGGAGTCTCATTGGGACTGACTCATTTTGGAGCCTGCCAGTGGCCAATCAAGTAACTGCAGTTTTTGGTACTTCGGCGTTTGCTTCTATATTCTGTTTTTCATTTTGTACACCAACATCCATTTAAACCGCCGTTGCATCTGATGAAAAATAATTTAAAGAATGTAAACAAGTATTAAATATTCATATTACATTTAAAAGTTGTTAGAAATTTGGCAAATAATCACCGTTTAAAAAGTATACATGTTAATAATTAATATAATTCAATAAAGCAATACATGTCTTTTTAAATAAACACATGTGCATCATTTTAATTATTATTTTGGTGTTGTTTTGTTGGTATTCTTTATTGTATACCTGGTAAATAAACAGTTGTTTACATTTTCAGACCTTCACCCATGAGAACCGTCCTCCGGGCTCCACAGCCGAGGAATCCATCTACGAGAACGTCAGTCCAGGCAGCAAGGATCAGCACCAGAACGACGATACACAACACCGATGAGCTGCTCTGAATTCAGACCTGGACTCTGTTAGTCAAGGCCAAAACCGCAGAGTCTGCATGTAAATAGCCGATCAGCTGACCACGTGTTTACTTTATTCTCGGACAGATGAAAATGAAAAGATTGTGTCAGACAAAGCTGAACTTTTGTACTGGAAAGGAGACTGAGAGAAGGAGAAAGACAGATGTAATCCTCCATTGTGTCACTGTGTAACAACATTAATCAGTAGGCTAAATATTGTAGTAAGTCAAACAAAATGTGTCAAATCCATTTTCCATTGTTGGCAAAATTAGCATGATGGTCTTTATATTTCACAGCTATAAGGTTCAGTATTGCGTATATATTTACTACTTTGCTTTTCTATAAATGAGTTGAATATTATAACCTGTGTGGATTTTCTTTAGGCCTAATAGGCTGTATTGTTATATGTTATAATGTATGAAATATATTTATCTCAATTTATCAATTAGTTTTCACAAAATTCACTAGTCATCATTTATTTGATGAATGATTTAATGAAGATTTAATGGCCATGGTCTCTCTCTCTCTCTCTCTCTCTCTCTCTCTCTCTCTCTCTCTCTCTCTCTCTCTCTCGTTCCATTTCCTCTAATTTCTCCAGCTTTCCAAATAAAGTCATGAAAACACCCCCAAAAAAACTACATAGACGTGTTACTGTTTGTAAAAAAAACAATGTGATCAGTTCCCCTCTGTACTTCTTCATTCATTGAATTAATTTATTAAAAACAGGAAACAAAAACAGGAAAAAGTAAGAAATGAGAAGTACACAGTTAAATTAAAGCAACTGTATGTATAAAATGTATGATGTATGCAATATATTTATCTCAACATATCAGTTAGTTTTCACAAAATTCACCAGTCATCATTTAAGGGGTCATTTTTCAAATTTATCATCGGGGGTGGGGTGGGGTGAAACTTCTACTACCCTCTTCTGTGGCAGATTTACATTTTGGATCTCGGTATTTCTAAAATCATGCGTACTGCCCTGATTTTATTGCTTTTTCATTGTATAATTTTCTATTTTTTTTTCTGGATTATTCTCCTTCTAAACTTTGAGCAAAGAAATAAGAAAATCAGTGAAAATGTGAAGTTTGAATTTTGTGGAAACGAGTGAACAAAATAATTGTTTTCACTCGGTTCCAAACATAAAGCGTGTGACCCGTGAACAGAAGCCTTGTCCTCACTGCAGCTCTGACATGAATTCTACCTTTGCAAGGTCAAAAATGGCTTCCGTGTTTCTTTCTCAGCTACAGAGACGTGTTGCTGTACGTAAAAACAATGTGATCAGTTCCCCTCGGTACTTCTTCATTCATTGAATTGATTTATTAAAAACAGGAAATAAAAATAGGGAAAAGTAAGAAATGAGAAGTTAACAGTTAAATTAAAGCAACTTCAATTTTTTGTTTGATCAGTCGGACAGAGAGGATTGATCGAAGTGACCAGCGGTTTTGTCTCCATCAGGATCAAATTCAGAATGAATATCCACCACGTTCTGTTCTTCTGCTTCATCTCAGGTGAGGACTGATGACCTGACTGTCTCTTTAACGCAGCACCACAAACTGCTTTGGGACATTTAATTTGTACATTTGTCCGAATGTTTTACAGTTGCTGTGTTCTACCACAATTTAATTCTAACCAAATATTCAGCAGCCATGTTTTGTTGTTGCTCCGGCTGACAGAAATTATCATCTGTGTTCTGTGTTCATCTTTCCAACAGCTCTGTGTGGAGACGTCGGGCTCGTCAGTGCAAAAATCCACATTTTTACAGGAGCTGAGGGAGGAAATGGTTCAATTTCATGTTTCATGTCTCACCCTAAAAACGTGAAGTTCTTCTGTAAAGAAGAATGTAAAGCAGACGGTATTCTGGTTAGAACAGAAAATGTCACAGCTCAGAATGGCAGATTCAGCACTCACTACCAAGAACACCTTGGAATGGGCGTTCTGACTGTGACTTTCACAAATCTGATCATGTCTGACGCAGCACGGTACAAAACCGGTCTGGGCACAGGTCTGGTTCCAGACATATACTGCTACTTTGAGATCAGAGTTTCAGATGGTGAGTTTCTACTGAAAGTCTTTAAACCAGCTTTAATTAGTGAATTCAACAATGAAGGAATATTTCTTTTATCTAGATTTGAAAATAATAGAATGTGATTTATGTTGGATAAGAGATTGTATGAAAAACCTTGTGAAGGAAAGCAGGAACATTATTTAAAAAAGGAATCAATGATTTATGAAGTTTTTAAGCCAAATTGTGATTTGTAGTTCTGGACTATATTAATAAAGATTTAATCAGATTATGGGAAGAATTTTAGTCATTTATGTTGTATGAACTTTAACATTTTGAGGTTCAATTCAATCGCTGTCCCATCAGTCACACACTGTGGTTGAACCAGGCAGCTCCCAGTTTGACTCTCTGAATGTGTGTTTATGTAATGCAAGAAATACTGTGATCAGACTGCAGACAGTAACTGTTGACTGTTTCTCTTTTCAACAGAACTGCCATTTGGAAACAGTAGTTTTGTCAATACAGATATTGAAGGAGAGAATATCACACTTCCATGCCCCCATTCTGTTTACAGAAAGCAGAAGTTCCTGTGTAGGAACAATTGTACAACATTAGAGGACATTATGATTGAGACTGATGGCAACATAACTCACAGTGGCAGATTCAGCCTTGATTATACAGAAGGATCTGTATTTGGGCTGCATGTGATCGTCACAAATGCGAGAAAGTCAGACACCGGATGGTACAAGTGTGGCTACGGCAGAGCTGTGTCTCCGGTTTCATCCAGGAGATTCCCGTTCCTCGTCGTTGGTGGTGAGTTTCTCTTGAAATCATGAGCTCTACATAATCCACCAAACATCAAGAAAAAAGAGATAATGACAAGTTGCTTTATTATTTAGTTCAAAAGCCTAAAAACTGCTGTAAATCTGGTCGAAAGTAACATTAAAAAATTCACAAATGTTTTTCAAATGTGGTTTGTTGCTAACTTTTGACCAGATTTACAGCAATATGTGTGAACTTTGTGTTATTGACTTCTCTTGTAAAAATATCACGTCAATGTCAAATCTGAATAAAAAATCTAAATCTTAATGTTAAATCTAAATCTAAACATTCAACATTCAACATTAATACTGAGCCACAGCCACCCATCATAAACATTCACTCTCACATGATATTTAATTCTGCCATGTTTTTTGTGCATTTGCTTGATTGAAACTGTCAATATGATCTGTTTCTATGTTCCTACCAACATCAGACCCGTCAGCCTCGACGACAACACAGAGTGTCACGTCTCCATCGGTTTTCACCACCAACCAGGGAACAGGTACACTCCACTTTATTAAGGCCTGAGCTAAAAGAGAAATAATGTCTTTGTTACTAAAGATGATTCTGAAGTACAGTTTCTACGATTCATCTGCACAAGGCATTTTGTTGAGGCGGTTGTATGAGCTGTTTGATGTCGTCTCAAAAAGTCGACTTCAATCTTAAAAATAGAGACTTTATTCTCCACAGTTCTAAGTTTTTATTGAAGTGCATAATGACCCCTGGCCCTGATACTGTTCCGATAATGTGGATGATGTTAAACAAGAAAACAAATTTCATTTGATCGGGCCAAACTGTTGTTCTCATTAAGTTCCTTAAGAGCAACTTCTTCTTGTCGTCTCTTGTCTATGTTCCTACCAACATCAGACCCGCCAGCCTCCTGGACAACACAGAGTGTCACGTCTCCATCGGTTTTCCCTGTAACCAGCTACCAGGGAACAGGTACACTCCACTTCATTAAGTCCTGTTAAGAGGAATGACAGAAATATTCAAACTGAACTCTTTCGACGCAAAAGAAAAACATACAACTATCAAGTCTAATTTTCAAGTCTTTGTTATCGTGACAGAAGCATGTCGGAGGTCGGATGTCTCTGCGATGTAATATACGACCAGTTTTATACATAATGTAAAACATAAACTTCTCTTTTTTACATGACATAGATACGGAAGAGTATTAGGACCAGGGGTGAGGAAAGATCGAGAGGAGGAAGTTTAGAAAAAAGTTGTTTTTTGCTTCTGAACAGACAAAGTTTTCGGCACAATCTCTTCTAAATCCTCACGCTGACGACGACACTGTGTTTATGAGCTCAAAGACAAATAATGTCTTCATTACCAAAGACGATTCTGAAGTACAGTTTCTACGATTCATCTGCACGAGGCATTTTGTCGACTGCAATCTTGAAACGTATCTATGTTTTTTATTGAAGTGCATAACGACCCCTGGCACTGACACTGTTCTGTTCCAATAATGTGGATGATGTTAAACAAGTAAACAAATTTATTTTGATCTCATTTGATCGGGCCAAACTATTGTTCTCATTAAGTTCCTAAAAAGCAACTTCTTCTTTTTTGAACCCTGTTCCTCTGTCTCTTGTTTATGTTCCTGCGAGCTTCAGACTCGTCAGCCTCCTCGACTCTCTCTCGCCCTCTGGTTGCCTGTGTGATCATTATCGTCCTGCTCGCAGCTTTTATTCTGCTGCTCGTCCTCTACGGCCTGAAGAAGAAAAGGAGCTCACAAGGGATGACCCTGGAGGTGACTTTCTGCAACTCATTCACTCACTCAACTCTCTTAGTATTGCCAAAGGTTTATATGCATGAACCCAATCAAAAAAAACTGGCGAAGGAGTCGGAGCTGAAACTCTGCTAGGCAACAGTTCAGGGAACTACTGAGAGGCTCCACAATCTGCTTTTGCTATAAAAATTAAAATAATTCTTGCCTGGTGTATTCACGGGATCACTCTTGTTTGACTGTGGGTTTATTTGCCCCAAACAGCCAGAATACCACACTTGTTCTTTTTCAGTCTCCTCTCTGTACGTTCATAAAGTAAAGTAGAGTTCCCCTCCATTCAACAGCAAATAAGAGAGAGTTATGGTAGATTACAGGTTGGGAAGAGAAAGGGAAGATAAATCCACTTTTAAAGACAAAAGTTTAAAAAACAACAACTTTGTGCTCTCCTCAACTCTGGGTGTTTATTCCTCCAGCAGCTGTCCGATGGTTAGCGCTAACAGGGTTGCTCATTAATCCACAAAAAGACAGCTTCTATCCCTTTTATTATTTTTCTGATATTTGCATGAAAAATTATCCAAAGACCACAAACACAGCTGTGATGTCAGGATCAGGAATTAGCTGAGGTGAAGCCCAAAACAGATGTCATTAAGGGGGAAGTTAGCTGTTACCAGAGCTAGCATATTACCAGAGTAACGGCTTACTCTAGCTGCCGTTAGTTCAGTTAGCAGTGCAGCTAGCAGTCTGGACTGCGAGGTTGGGGGCCGAGGGAGTGTTAATGTTTACACCGCTAGTAGGATATTTGGACGAGGGCGAGCAAGGGCTAGCTAGTTAGCATGCTAACTTCAGTAGATATCTTTGCAAGATAATACAGTCCCTGACAAAAGTCTTGTCGCTTATCCAAGTTGTAGAAACAACAAATAATAACTTGACTTGTAATTGATTAATTGAAATCAGAAATGGCTTATATGAAAGGCAAATGCCTCTAGATTATGCTTATTATACCAAAATAAAGTTGTGTATCATTCATTGAGTTTTATCATTTAATTAGGACAGAAAGGTCAGATTTTGCTTGGACAAAAGTCTTGTCGTGTCTTTAAACGAGTCAACCAATAACAGATTAGAGCTCCACCTGTGACAAATACTGTAACCAACACATTCCCAGGTGTGTATAAAAAGAACCCCAGCACACCAGACCTTCATATGAAGTGCAACCTGACCTCTGACAACATGCCAAAGATTCAACCACAGACCAAAGTGCTGATCATCAAGAGCCTGAAGACCAAGTCTGCTGCTCAGGTGGCAGACATCTTTAATGTATCCAAACGTCAAATGGAGAGGATAAAAAAAAGATTTGAAGAAACTGGTGACGTTCATGACAAGCCAAGGTCAGGCAGACCCCGCAAAACAACTGTTCGAGAAGACCGTTTGTTGCTTCGGCAGTCCAGGGCCAGCCCTTTTTCAACTGCAGCAGAGCTACATGGGAACTGGTCACCAGAAACCCCTGTATCTACAAGAACAGTTTGTCGAATTCTCTCACGCAGTGGTCTCCATGGTCGAATTACTGCTCACAAACCAGCATTAAACAGAAGACAACAAAAGAATTGTGTTGCATTTGTCAAGGCCCACAGTTTGTGGAAAGGATGGACAGTGGAAAAGTGGCAGAAGGTTGATTTTTCTGATGAATCATCCAATGAACTGCATCCCAATCGCCGCAAATACTGCAGAAGACCTGTTGGAACTCGCATGGACCCAAGATTCACCCAGAAAACAGTCAAGTTTGGTGGAGGAAAAATCATGGTTTGGGGTTACATCCAGTATGGGGGTGTGCGAGAGATCTGCAGAGTGGATGGCAACATCAACAGCCTGAAGTATCAAGAGATTCTTGCTACCAATTACATTCCAAACCACAAGAGAGGGCAAATTCTTCAACAGGATGGCGCTCCTTCTCATACTTCAGCCTCCACATCAAAGTTCCTGAAGCGAAGAAGGTCAAGGTGCTCCAGGATTGGCCAGCCCAGTCACCAGACATGAACATTATTGAGCATGTCTGGGGTAAGATGAAGGAGGAGGCTTGGAAGATGAAACCAAAGAATCTTGATGAACTCTGGGAGTCCTGCAAGACTACTTTCTTTGCCATTCCAGATGACTTCATCCATAACTTATTTGAGTCATTGCCGAGACATATGGATGCAGTCCTCCAAGCTCATGGGAGTCATACACGATATTAATTATTTTTCCCAAGGCACCATGACTTTATGTTCAGATGTTATTGTTGCATGTTTGTGTATTCAAAATAAAATATAATTTCTACCATACATTATTTTTGTATGCGACAAGACTTTTGTCCAAGCAAAATCTGACCTTTCTGTCCTAATTAAATGATAAAACTCAATGAATGATACACAACTTTATTTTGGTATAATAAGCAGAATCTAGAGGCCTTTGCCTTTCATATAAACCATTTCTGATTCCAATTGATCAACTACAAGTCAAGTTATTATTTGTTGTTTCTACAACTTGGATAAGCGACAAGACTTTTGTCAGGGACTGTACATAAACATCAGAATGTCAAAATTGCCATTTTCTCACATTCTGCTGATAGTTCATCATGAAAACCTTGTGTTTAGCCCCTTTAAAGGACAAATTTGTACGTTAGTTCATTTTTGAGTCAACAAACAACTGAACAATCAACTTTCTCTCAAATTGGTGACCATTCAAGTGGCCATTCAAGGAACTGCAGTTTTTGGTACTTCAGCGTTTGCTTCTATATTCTGTTTTTCATTTTGTACACCAGCATCCATTTAAACCGCCGTTGCAGCTGAAAAAAAATAATTCAATGTTAATAATTCAATAAAGCAATAAATGTCTTTTTAAATCAACACATGTACGTAGTTTTAGTTATTATATTGGTGTTGGTTTGTTGGTATTCTTTATTGTATACCTGGCAAATAAACAGTTGTTTACATTTTCAGTCTTTGACCCATGAGAACCGTCATCCGGGCTCCACAGGCGTGAAAACCATCCACGAGAACGTCGTTCCGGGCCGCTAGGATCAGCACCAGAACCACTATGGGTGAACAGCTCTGAATTCAGACCTGGATTCTGTCACCTAAGACCAAACCTTGAGAGTCTGAATTTTGTATTTTGCAGCTTATAATGTGCTCGCAAGGTTTAATTTTAGTGCTTTTTTTATCGGATGATATTCTGTTTTTTTAAGGAGAGCTTCTTCATCTCCTCACTTGAATACTCACTTAATAATTCAGGCCAGGTTGTATTTTGTAATGAAAGAGAAACCAGAATTCTGATTGTTATTTTGAATTGATTTGTCACTCATCATTTAGATTATGTAATGTTCAGCTTTTCCAATCATTTTATTGAGTTATGTCAAATTGGTGAAACAGCGCCCCTCTGGAGACTAACGGGTGGTAAATGTCAGTCAATTTGTGTGGTGAAAGATGGTACTGCACCTTTACAATAAGAAGGGACAGAAAAACATATTTTTCCTCCCACCTGTAGAGTTATTTATCCATCTAGAATATTATAGTGTGTTGTCATGGAGATGTAACTTCATGGTATTCAGCTTGTGGAGCTGAAATCTCCAACACAACATCCAGTTTACTGCAGATAATCTGCAGACTTTGTTCTGAGCATCTTCATGTAGGAAATACTTTATTACTGTTCAGAAGGAAGCGTGCATCTACTCATGAACGAGAGGCTAGCTAACTAAGCTAACTAATGTTATGGGTCAGTTGAGGAGGACGCCATTAATATTTACAGCCTCTCACCTTTGAGTTGACGCCTGCGTCCTTCTGCACAGCAGCTGGTGGATGTAGCTCAGTACGGTGTGTGGATTGTTTTCTGGGCTGTTGAGTTTTTCACATGTATTTTTTAGTTTAGTTTGGCACTTTCTGCACCACAAGTTGGGTGATATCTGGGTCCATTGTTTTGGAAGGTAGGCAGACATCTCTGCATCTGATATCTCCAAAACTCTGCAACTCAGACCAGAACTATGTAGATAGATAAACAGCACTACAGGTAAGAGGAGCAATACATTTTGGGGACTGCCCCTTTAAAGACTGAAGAATATAACAGTAGGTCATTCAGGTGAAATGACAGGGATGTAAGTGTCTCTAGAACCACTGATATGTGGCTGTGTGTGTGTGTGTGAACAAATGTAAAGTGCCTTCTGGAGTGACCATGTGTTCCTCCTGATCCTGTTTACAGTGTGAGAGACTTGGCTTGTTGCTTGTTGCAGTTTGGAAGTTTTTCGTTTTAATAAATGACTATTCATAAAACTTTGCATGTAGCTTCTAGTTGTCTGCCACATCTGCACACCTCTACATCACCTCCTGTCTTCCTTCAGGCAGCACACTGAGCTCCAGCCGCCCTGCTGTGATTATTGGCTGCCTGTTTGAGGCTCAGAAGTTATTTGATGTTATAAATATGAGTGTTTCCTTGATTTGTTAGGTGACAGGTTTTCAACCAAGGGTGAGGAGAAGTTGTTATTTCAACATTCTGAACCATATTATTGATGAAAAGCAAATTATTTTATTGATCCATAAAAATGTCGGTCTAGAAATACATGAAAAATATCATTAAGATTAAAAAAACACTTGCCGTGCACTGAGACTTCAGTGTCTAATCTGAAACTGTCACTGTGTTCTTTCCTCTGCAAATTTGTCATAATTTCAAAATATATTGCCCTTATATATGGCCTCTGAGGTAATTCATATACCGGTCCAAACTCGGTCCTCTATACCTCAGAAATCAACCTGGACCCTCAGACGCACAGTAAGAGATGTAAGACCGACTCATTCAGACTCCAGAAGTTCTGCCAAGCCTTCACATTTTACAGCAAACTTCTAACTGCCAGATCTGTTCTACACTGTATGTAAGCACAAGGGTAACACTTTCTGCCTCTGCCAGTGTCAACACAGACCGTAAAAATCAGGTTTCTGTCTCTGGACGTCACCATATTAACAGTGACTCCATCTAATCCAAAAGAATGGCGAAGGAGGTTGAGCGCTGGTGGAGTTGAGGTAAGCCGAATGCAGAGAGTAGAGAAGAGTCGCGCTCTGCTGCTATATATCTATATATCTATATATACATACATATATATCTTTCTATAGATATAGATATAGATATATATACACATTAAACATTAAAACCACTGACAGGTGACGTAAATAACATTGATCATCTCATCACAATGCGATGTTCTGCTGGGAAACTTGAACAAGGGGAACCATCACAATATTAGGCAGGTGGTCATAATGTTCTGCCTGATCGGTGTAAGCTATTTTTTGTATAAGCCTAATTGCTGAAACATGCCCACCTAGCTTGAATCTACCAAGCTAGTTAAAGCTAACAATCAAGCTGTGCTGAGACAAAAAAAAAAGAAGCACATCTTGCCTGGTGTATTCCCGGGATCACTTTTGTTTGACTGTGGGTTTATTTGCCCCAAACAGCCAGAATACCACAGTGTGTTCACTTTTGTCTCCAACTAAAGTCAACTCACGCAGAGACTCTATATCTTTCTGTTGTCGTCCGGTGTCTCCTCTCTGTACATCCATAAAGTAAAGTAGAGTTCCCCTCCATCCATCCATTGTCATCCGCTTTATCTGGGGTCGGGTCGCGGAGGTAGCAGCAGCTTCAGCAGCAAACCCCTTTCCCTGGCCACGTCAACTAACTCTGACTGGGGAATCCCCAGGCGCTCCCAGGCCAGAGAGGAGATATAATCCCTCCACCTGGTCCAAGGTCTACCCCTAGGTCTCCTCCCAGTTGGATGAGCCAGGAACACCTGCTTTCCATGCAAAGGAGCAGCGGCTCTACTCCGAGTCCATCCCGGATGGCTGAGCTTCTCATCTCTAAGGGAGACCCCAGCCACCCTGCAGAGAAAACCCATTTCGGCCGCTTGTATCTGCGATCTCATTCTTTCGGTCATGACCCATCGCTCATGACCATAGGTGAGGGTAGGGGCGAAGATTGACCAGTAGATCGAGAGCTTTGCCTTCTGGCTCAACTCCCTTTTCATCACAACCATGCAGTGCAGCGCATACAACACCGCACCCGCTGCTCCGGCTCTCCGGTTGATCTTTCGCCCCATCATCCCCTCACTCGTGAACAAAACCTCGAGTTAAACTCTTTCACTTGGGAGGACTCATTCCCCACCCTGAGTTGGCAAGCCACCGGTTTCCTACTGAGAACCATGGCCTCAGATTTAGAGGTGCTGATCCTCATCCCTGCCACTTCACACTTGGCTGCGAACCGATCCAGTGAGCGAGATCTAAAGCTGATGATGCCATCAAGACCACATCATCTGCAAAAAGCAGGGATGCGATCTCCAGGCCACCGACCTGTAACCCCTCCACACCACGACTGCGCCTTGAAATCCTCCATGTATATCACAAACAGGATTGGGGACAAGGCACAGCCCTGGCGGAGGCCAACACCCACTTGGTACCAGTCCGACTTACTTCCGAGTACGCGTACACAGCTCTCGCTTTGAGAATATAGGGATTGGATGACCCTGAGAAGGGACCCCCTCACCCCATACTCCTGCAGCACCTGCAACAGAACATCCCTTGGGACCCGGTCATACGCCTTCTCCAGATCCACAAAACACATGTGGACTGGGAGATTGTACTCCCGGGACCCCTCCAGGATCCCTACAAGAGTAAAAACCTGGTCCGTTGTTCCACGACCAGGACGGAATCTGCATTGTTCCTCTTCAATCTGAGGTTCGACAATCGGCCGGACCCTCCTTTCCAGCACCTTGGAGTAGACTTTCCCAGGCAGGTTGAGTAGTGTGATACCTCTTAATTGGCATACACCCTCTGGTCCCCCTTCTTAAAGATAAGGACCACCACACCTTATTGCCACTCCTTTGGCAGCGACCCCAACCCCCACGCAATATTGAAGAGGCGTGTCAACCAAGACAGCCCCTCAACACCCAGAGCCTTCAGCATTTCTGGTGGTATCTCATCGATCCCTGGGGCTTTGCCACTGTGGAGCTGTTTGACTACTGCAGTGACTTCACCCAGGGAAATTGGCGATGATACCCCATCATCCTCCAACTCTGTCTCCGCTACAGAGGGTGGCTGAGTGGGATTCAGGAGGTCACCAAAGTATTCCTTCCACCGCCCTATGACCTCCTCAGTCGAAGTCAACAAGGTCCCATCCCTGCTGTACACAGCTTGGATGGTTCCCCGCTTCCCCCCTGAGGTGCCGGACGGTTTTCCAGAAGCGCCTTGGCGCCACCCGAAAGTCCTTCTCCATGGCCTCGCCAAACTCCTCCCACACCCACTGCTTTGCCTCTGCCACAGCTGCGGCTGCTGCCCTTCAGGCCCATTGGTACCCCAAAACTGCCTCAGGAGTCCCCCGGGACAACATGTCCCTGAAGGACTCCTTCTTCAGTCGGATGGCTTCTCTGACCACCGGTGTTCACCACAGTGTCCAAGGGTTGCCGCCCCTTGAGGCACCTAAGGCCCTATGGCCACAGGACACAGCTGCAGCTTCAACAACGGAAGCTTTGAACATCGTCCATTCAGGTTCAATATCCCCTGCCTCCACAGGGATGCTAGAGAAGCTCCTTCAGAAGTGGGAGTTGAAAGCTTCACGGACAGGGGCCTCCCCGAGACGTTCCCAGTTTACCCGCACTACACATTTGGGCTTACCAGGTCTGTCCAGGGGTTTCCCCCGCCACCGAAACCAACTCACCACCAGGTGGTGATCAGTTGACAGCTCTGCCCCTCTCTTCACTCGAGTGTCCAAAACACACGGCCTCAGATCAGATGATACAATCACAAAATCGATCTTTGACCTTTGACCACGGCTGATCTGGTACCACGTACACTTATGGGCATCCTTGTGTTCGAACATGGTGTTTATTATAGACAAACTGTGCACAGAAGTCTACCAATAGAAACACCACTCAGATTCAGATCGGGGAGGCTGTTCCTCTCAATCACACCCCTCCAGGTATCTCCATCATTGCCGACGTGCGCGTAGAAGTCTCCCAGTAGGACCATGGAGTCCCCCCCCGGAGCCCCATGCAGGGCCCCAGCCAGGACCTCCATGAAGGCCACATACTCCGAACTGCCTTTCGGTGCATATGCACAAACGATAGTCAGAGTTTTCCCCCCAGCCTTTAATTGTAGGGAGGCGACCCTCTCATCCACCGGGGTGAACTCCAACACGGCGGCGCTCAGCCGGGGACTTCAGTATTCCCACACCCGCCCGGCGCCTCACACCTTTGGCAACTCCGGAGAAGAATAGTGTCCAGCCCCTATCCAGGAGTTTGGATACAGAGCTGATGCTGTGCGTGGAGGTAAACCCCACCAGATCCAACCGGTAATGCTCCACCTCCCACACCAGCTCCAGCTCCTTCCCCCTAGAGAGATGACATTCCACGTCCCCAGCGTCAGCCTCTGCGGCCCAGGTCTGGGACTGGGCTGCTGGCAGCTCGGAGCAGAGTGGAATTTAGTTTGTACAAACTGACCAAACAAACAGATGAGTTTGAAAAGACTTGGGGTGAAGGACGTCCTGTGTTCAGTCAGAGAAAGCTCTCTGACCTTGAACTTTTAACCTGTTTGTTGTTTTGTTTTCTTTTTGTGGTTTTTGAGTAAGTGACAGAATGAAATGTAAACGGAGAACTTTGAAATAAAGGTTCTTTTTAAAATTCAAAAAAGAAATTCTCTCTCTCTCTAACACCAAAAAAATACTACAGAGACGTGTTGCTGTTTTTAAAAAAATGTTGTGATCGGTTCCCCTCGGTACTCCTTCATTCATTAATTAATTAAGCTCTGACATGAATTCTACCTTTGCAAGGTCAAAAATGGCTTCCGTCTTTCTTTCTCAGCTACAGAGACGTGTTGCTGTACGTAAAAAACAATGTGATCAGTTCCCCTCCGTACTTCTTCATTCATTGAATTAATTTATTAAAAACAGGAAACAAAAACAGGAAAAAGTAAGAAATGAGAAGTACACAGTTAAATTAAAGCAACTGTATCTATGAAATGTATGATGTATGAAATAGTTTTAGTTTTTTAGTTTTCACAAAATTCACCAGTCATCATTTAAGGGGTCATTTTTCAAATTTTTCCTCTAGGGGGGCATGAGCCCGGGCCCCCGGGCATAGAGGGGGCCTGAAACTTCTAATACCCTTTACTACATGGCAAATTTACATTTCGGACCTCGGTATTTCTAAAATCCTGCGTACAGCTCTGATTTTATTGCTTTTTTATTGTATAATTTTCTTAGAATTTTTGTTTTGTTTTGTTTTTTTCTTGATTATTCTCCTTCTAAACTTCGAGCAAAGAAATAAGAAATTCAGTGAAAAATGTGAAGTTTGAAATTTGTGGAAATGAGTGAACAAAATAATTGTTTTCACTCGGTTCCAAACATAAAGCGTGTGACCCGTGAACAGAAGCCTTGTCCTCACTGCAGCTCTGACATGAATTCTACCTTTGCAAGGTCAAAAATGGCTTCCGTGTTTCTTTCTCAGCTACAGAGACGTGTTGCTGTACGTAAAAACAATGTGATCAGTTCCCCTCGGTACTTCTTCATTCATTGAATTAATTTATTAAAAACAGGAAATAAAAATAGGGAGAAGTAAGAAATGAGAAGTTAACAGTTAAATTAAAGCAACTTCAATGTTTTGTTTGATCAGTCGGGCAGAGAGGATTGATCGAAGTGACAGACGGTTTAGTCTCCATCAGGATCAAATTCAGAATGAATATCCACCACGTTCTGTTCTTCTGCTTCATCTCAGGTGAGGACTGATGACCTGACTGTCTCTTTAACGCAGCACCACAAACTGCTTTGGGGCATTTAATTTGTACATTTGTCTGAATGTTCAATGACACATGTTTCACAGTTGCTGTGTACAGCTGATACAGAAATGATCATCTGTGTTCTGTGTTCATCTTTCCAACAGCTGTGTGTGGAGACATCTTGCTCTTGGACACAGTAACGCACATTTTAGGAGGAGCTGAGGGAGGAAATGGTTCAGTTACATGTCACCTGTTTCACCCTAAAAATGTGAAGTTCTTCTGTAAAGAAGAATGTAAAGCAGAAGGTATTCTCATTAAAACAGAAGCTGTCACAGCTCAGAATGGCAGATTCAGCACTGAATATAAAGAAGACTTCTTTGAATTCGGATTGCTGACTGTGACCTTCACAAATCTGACCATGTCTGACACAGGACGGTACAGGTCCGGTTCAGGCACAGGTCTGGTTCCAGACTCTTACTGCGACTTTGAGATCAGAGTTTTAAATGGTGAGTTTCTACTGCAAGTCTTTAAACCAGATTTAATTAGTGAATTCAACGATGAAGGAATATTTCTGAAAATGATAGAATGTGATTTATGTTTGATAAGAGATTATATGAAAAACCCTGTGAAGGAAAGCAGGAACATTATTTTAAAAAAGGAATCAATGATTTATTAAGTTTTTAAGACAAATTGTGATTTGTAGTTCTGGACTATATTGATAAAAGATTTAATCAGATTGTGGGAAGAATTTTAGTCATTTATGTTGTATGAACTTTAACATTTTGAGGTTCAATTCAATCGTTGTCCCATCAGTCACAAACTGTGGTTGAACCAGGCAGCTCCCAGTTTGACTCTGAGGATCTGTGTTCACATGAAGCAAGAAATACTGTGATCAGACTGCAGACAGTAACTGTTGACTGTTTCTCTTTTCAACAGAACTGCCATTTGAAAACACTCGATTTTTCTATGCAGATATTGAAGGAGACAATATCACACTTCTATGCGGCTATTCTGTTCACAGAAAGCAGAAGTTCCTGTGTAGGAACAATTGTACAACAGAAAATGACATTATCATTGAAACTGATGCCAACATAACTCACAGTGGCAGATTCAGCATTGAATATATAAAGGGATTTCTATTTGGATTCGAATATCTGCATGCGATCATCACAAATGCGAGCAAGTCAGACACCGGATGGTACAAGTGTGGCTATGGCAGAGCTCTGTCTCCAAATTCATCCATCACACACCAGGTCCTCGTCGTGGGTGGTGAGTTTCTCTTGAAATCATGAGCTCTACATAATCCACCAAACATCAAGAAAAAAGAGATAATGAAAAGTTGCTTTACTATTTAGTTCAAAAGCCTAAAAACTGCTGTAAATCTGGTCGAAAGTAACATTAAAATATTCACAAATTATTTTCAAATGTGGTTTGTTGCTAAACTTTTGACCAGATTTACAGCAATATGTGTGAACTTTGTGATATTTACTTCTCTTGTAAAAACATCATGTCAAATCTAAATAAAAGATCTAAATCTTAATGTTAAATCTAAATCTAAACATTCAACATTCAACATTAAGACTGAACCAAAGCCAGCCATCATAAACATTTACTCTCACATGATATTTAATTCTGCCATGTTTTGTGTGCATTTGCTTGATTGAAACTGTCAATATGATCTGTTTCTATGTTCCCACCAGCATCAGGCCCGTCAGCCTCGACGACAACACAGAGTGTCACGTCTCCATCAGTTTTCACCACCAACCAGGGAACAGGTACACCACTTTATTAAGG